>CM059215.1:21477500-21990000 GCA_030347435.1 Clarias fuscus
TTACAGTTTGCACCAAAAATTATTAATACAAGTATCTTTAAATGCATGTATTCGGGTTAAAATGATGATGAATATAAAAATAACAAAACTCCTTTTTCACATAATTATGTGCATTTTTAGAAAGGTAGTATAAAAAGTGCCCAGATATCCTTACCAGAGGAAAACCTAAATGGAAGAAATTAGATTCCTACACACACAAAAAAAATTATAGAAGTACTTAACAGAATTATATTAGACCCAGATAGACATCTAAGATTTTAAGATATGTAGTCAAACTTTTAAATGATCATAGAGAAACTCTAGTTCTTCGGTAGGAAATGATGCCCACATCGGATTGGTACCTGGTCCCGGTATCGCAAAAAAGCATTCTTAATGTTAACCTGAACTCGGATCTTGTCAAGTAATTTGATTAACCTTGAATAATCGTCGTTCCAGGCTGCAGGCTGAAAGTTTGTCCTGGGAGTCGCTCCTAAATAAACATCGCTCCAAAGCAGAAGAGCTAGCCAAGTAAGTGCTCACACGCGCACACGCGCTCACACACACTAATCAGATATAAAGCACTTTAATTCCTTTAAATCCCTCCATTTTGTGATCATGTACAGAGGAGTGGAGGAGGGACAGGAGAGAGGTGTGAAGCTGGACCTGTCCTGTCTCGCTCAGTCCTCTCAGAGCCAAGTTATCCTGAACAAACCTGATTACCATGCAGCGCTGCAGAGACAGCAGAGAGTCCTGGACACCATGGGGCTGGTGGTGAGGAAGCACACAACAGTCTTAGACACCTCACAAATCATCTGTTTTATTAAAAGATGTTCTCTGTTTTGTTTTTCTTTTTTTAAAAAAAGGCAAATTATGTTTTTATACATAGTGGTTTAGCTATTTATTTAACAGATAGGAAGTGATGCTTTGACACAACATATGCTGTATACGTTAAATATGTAAGCAAGATGTACTATAGGGTTAGGGTTGCTAACAGTTTATTTTGGTAGTTGTCTGAAAATAAAGCCGTTTTTACTAGTTTGGTCATTTTTACTGACTCAAACCAAATGAAATAACACACAGAAGAATTTTTCAGCTCTTCTGCCACAATGCAGAAAGCCACAATCTAAGGCCGAGGCCACACTACACGACATTAGACAGGATTCTGTATAGGATTCAAAGTCATGCCGAGTCCATCCTAGTCTGCACCAGTCAGCAGAAGTGGCGGCCAATTGGCATAGCAAGTTGGCACAGAAATCTGTACGAGAGGTACAGATGGGAATCGGCAAGTGTGTGAGGAGGACAGGCTGAGAGCAGACGACTCCTGACGTGAGTCAGGTCGTGTTTGATGTTTCAGAGCCGACTGTGAATGCTGACGCGTAGTGTTCGTTGGTCACCGACTCAACTGCGAATGTGCCCCCCTCCCCTTACTCAGTGCAGATTAAAACTGCTGCCTGTCGTGTTTATTTCTTGTACTCAAAGTACAACAGTATGGTCGAGTGCATTTGTAAAACCCATCAAGCACCATGATGAAACTGGTGGTTTTCATGAAGACCTTCCCAGGAAACCAAGACCAAAACCTACCTCTGCTGCAGAGGAGAAGTTCCTTTAGAGTTACCCGTCTCGGGTTTAGAGGCTTTACAGAGCATAAGTAGCCAGACGGATCTCAATATTATCTGTGCAGTTTGCATCTGACCAGAATGCATACAGTAAGTGGACTGTTTACAATAAATAGCAGTTGTGGTAAACATTATGGGTTTATATGTGAAATTTACTTTGTAAAAGTCATGTAGTGCGTGCCCCGCTTTAGAAATTAGATCTGTGCAATTAAAGAGATTTTTGTAATTGAATCGATGTTTAATATATTCACTTTTATATTGTTTAGTTAAACTTTCAATTGTTAAACTGTAAATACAAACTGTGAAAAAAAAAAGGTTCCTGCAAAATACTTGTTTTTTACAAGATCATCGTTTCCTTCTCTTCATTTGAGTTTATGTGCCGTTTGTGTAATACCTCCACCTACTGGGCTGGAGTGTTAAAGGGACGATGGACGATTTGTACAGGACATGATATTTAAACAATCAACAACACAAAGTTACACTGCACTGCGTTTTAATGTTTTTAGATATTTTTTTGTGAAACGCAGTATAACTGCTGTTTGTTAATGCTATTAAATTGAACCGGAAATTACAATGCCCAAAAATCTGATCAAATCAAATGACGAATCTAGCTATGATTTAAAGCTGTATTACAATTATGTAATTTTAATAAATGTAAATTTTAATTATTATATGTCTAATTCAAAGTATCTAGTGTTTACTAAAGAAAATCCAATGTTTTGTATGTTTTAAAAAAACTGATTTTAAGCTTTAAATGTTATTTTACTACCAGAGCCTTTTGATCATTTTTAGAAAATAAATATTTAGAATTTGCAAAAGTGTCTTTTAATAGAGTAAGCTTTAAATGTCTAGAAATAGATTTAATAATCTTAGATAAATAAATGATTAAATTATTATGATAATCTGTGATTTGTAATCTGAAAATATTCAAGATATTTTCACTTGCTAAGATTTTGTTTGTAGTCCAAATTTTTTTTATTTATGGAGACAATATTTATGGACACATGGTATCGCTGCTCTAATATCTTAGATCAGTAGTGCACGAGGGCCGAGCATGAGCAGCCGATTCCTCCATGGGAAACTCCTTGGCTTTATTAGTCTGCATCACGGACTGCACTTAACCAGCTAACAAGCATGCAGTGTTATTGCTCTGCGTAACCTACCACGTTTTAGGTTTCCAAGCAACCAGACAAAATCCCGGGACTGTGCAGCTACCCAGTGTTCTAGCTGAAGGATTTATGATTTGCCCACCCCTGTGTACATCTTCCTGACAACCAGTAGTCTTTGTTAAAAACCACGCAATGCTTTGAGTTTTCCTGTGAAGAGAAAGACCATTGATAACAAGCAGCTTAGTTCTCTCCAGGGGCAAGAAAAACGCCTGAGAGACTATGAAAAAGCTGACCGCTGTATATCAGGATTGCAAAAATCAAATGAGAAATGGCTGATTTTATTCGTCCATGTGGTCAAACATTTCAAAAACTTGTCCTCTTGGGTTACAAATCATCTGATCATTAATGCTGACCGTGCTTGTGCTTCTGGTTGTGTTTGTAGCTGGAGTCTCAGTGCAGGATGATGAGCGTGCTCCTGTCCTTCCAGCAGGACTCCCAGTTAGTGATGAAGGAGACGAGCGCCCGACTGGGTGAGGAATGCTTTTTGGAGAAATTGTTTGGCTGTTTTGAAGAAGCTTGAGGGCGTGGGTTACGCTGACATGATCAGCATCAGCATGAATCTTTAAAAAAAAAAATGGATGAATATAATGATTTAAATTCAACGTTCAAAAGTATTGTTAATTGTGTTTGAAATAAACAGCAACATAAAAGACTAAGATTAGTGTATTTAAAGTAACTGCAAACAGTTATACTTTTAACCAGTTTCTGGACGAGGGTCACAACCCCAAGTGAAGAGGGAGGTCGATTTTGTCACTTTTTACCCAAATATCTAAAACAAATCGGGCTTTAGTCATCACTTAAAGATTGCCAGTGACTTGAGTGTACAGACGTGTGTCCTGTTCTAGACCTAGACATCAATACTAAGGCTCTGTTCACATTACCAGCCTGAAGTGACTCAAATCTGATGTTTTTTTTTTTTTTTTACCCTAATGTGAATGATCAGTTTTTTAGTCCTTTAGGATGCTTTTCAGATTGGATCTGAGACACTTTCATATGTGGTCCTCGGTCTGATGCATGTCGAAACCTATGTGGTTATGTGACCTGAATGAGAACAGGCAGATCGGAATTCTTGCGCCTTTTTGCCTCCGCACATGCGTAGGGCGCTCATCGACGTCATCTGTCAGCACCGACAGCGCGGGGATGTCATAGCAGTGCCAGCAGCAGCTAAAGCGAAGCATCCGGTGTTCTTCCTTCTTTTGACCTCAACAAATACAGCAAATGAACTCCTTGAAATCCTCCGCAGTAAAACCCCAAGCGTAATTCGGCTAAGATCGCGTTTATTATTTGATGCATCTTTGCTTAATGGGTTAAAACACGTCATATTTGTTCAAGCGCTCATTTATTACAAAATTGCATTCATTGTTTGCAATAAATGAGCGCATGCACAAATATGATGTGTTTTAAGCCAATAAGCAAAGATGCATTAGTGTATGCATTTCAGAGGACAGCCGTCTCCACATTAGAGTCAGATAAAAGACTCTATCTATAATTGTGGACTGTCATGACATGCACATCTGATCTGACCAAAAAACAAAGCAAAAAAAACTGGAATTGAACAATGTGGCTTGTGATGTGAATGTAAACTAATCGCATCTGCTCTGCTCATTAGGGATAAATTGATTAAGCTAGAAATGTATTTATTATATAAAAAAATTTTTTTGTGGCGAGGTCCATAGTTTAAGGATCCATACAAATAAACAAAATATAATAAAATTCTAACGCATTGATTAAATTTTAAAAACTTTGTCACTGTGTATAAAATGAAACATTTTGGGATTTTTTTTTTTTTTTGAGGAAGCAAACCTATCAAGGCAATTATATAAGAATGAAATTAAATTACAAAAAACCGTCAGATAGGCTTAATTAATGATCATCTTGTTTGCTTATTATACTGTAGATTAAGTTTGCTCAGTGCTTTTACGTGACTCGGTCAGATGTTAAAATGAAATATGTCTGTAATTCTAACACTTTCATTTAAAATGCTTTTTTTGTTGTTGTTTGTTTTTGTTGTTAAACCACAGCTCAAAGTGCAGGATTCCAGGATCTCCCATCATCCCCTGTGAAGACGCTCCTAAGCCTCCCTCAGTCTGCCATGTCATCTTAGTTAAGGTTCTCTATATACATGTTCATTTTGCCAGGCCAGAAAGACCGGACAATATGACGTGAATAGAAACACAAAGATGGGTCCAAACATAGCATCAGGGCCGTTATGGAAGATATCCATCTATATCTAACTATAGTTTCTCAGTGGCGCTTTTCTTTCCTTTCTTGTGAGTATCGTCTGTAAAGTGCTGGTGTTTTATCGTAACATCAGTATCGCATTATGATATCTCCCGGCTCTAGTCTGTGTCTCCTCTCCTGTTTAAATCTCGAGTTAAATCATTTTGAAAGGTGTCACGTTGAGAGCTGAAGGCTTTGCTGTTTAAAATGGAGCGTCACTGGCGGTGTCATCTGTTTCCTAAATGTGTTACATAATTATATCCTCATTATAACAGCAGGTAATCATTACCAGAGATAAATCGCAGCAACGATTCAGGAAGGCTCTTCTGCACGAGTCGGACACTAGATGGCACTGTGGCTCATTTCTAGCACAAATAATACAAATCCATATTACTTGTTTAATCTTATATTTGTTGGCTTTCAAACATTACTTTTAAGACAAATGGATATGAAAATACGTGCACAGACTTCTTTCACCTATGAGACGCTTTGGATTTACACGTATTGTTTTATTTTTTTTCCCACCCGTCTTTCACACTCCAGGTTCACTCCCCTGGTTCTGGAAAACACCTTTTTTCTATCTTTTTTTTTTTTTTCTTTGCTCCAAAACACCTGGTTCATTTCAGAAAAAATAAAGAGCTGTTATGAGTCATAAGTGTGCAGGACACCAGGGTACTCCAGGACCATGGCTGGAAACCTGCGCTTTATCTTAATTAGAAATAACAGTGTTTGATTTTTCACCCTGATTTTCCAGTCACGGAGGGAAAATCTCACATCCTATATTTGAGATCAGAGATCTTAAAGGAAATGCTTTGATGCTGTCGCAATCATACACAGTCATCAACAACGTCCTGTCAGGATTGGATTTTTTATTATTATTATTATTTGAAATTTGGTGGGTGGGAGGAGGAGGGGGTAAAGTGTCAGTTATATGAGCTGAGATGATCGTATAAAAGCTACAAGAATCAAGATGTTTTTAAAAACATGAAATGCAAATGGCGTCTATGAACATGGTACCTTAAAATCCTGAAAATAATTGTTAATAAAGACAAAAAATTATCATCTAGATCTCTTCCATTTACTCAAGCCAAGGTTTGACTGATTCGTCACTCACTTTAATCGCAGGGCTATCTTTTAGACGATCTTAAACATACTTAACTTAAAAAGTCTTTTAGTGGTTTCGCCCAGCATACAAGACGTGGTTAAAGCTAAATGTGAGGCGCGGGAACACAAAACACTTGACTTTATACCCAAACTTTATACCACTTCCTGCGGATTCTTTGAATCAGGTGTGATGGAGGAGAGAAAAAAAGCCAAAACCTTCACCCAGGAAGAGAACCTGCGCTCCAGACAGATTTACAGGGGAAACAGTGGCGCACTGGTTTTAAAGGGTTTTGCGCTATTGATCCGAAGGTCACGAGTTCAAATCCCAGCAGCACCACTTGGGTTCTTGAACAAGACTTATTGTAACCTTCAAACCGCTCAGTCGTATCCTGTCCGGATCGTACGCTAGCTCAGGGATGGAGCGAATATATATGTGTAATGATCGAGAGTCATGGGGGTTGAAAGGGTCATGGGGTATTAATGAGAATAATGTCTCGATTTCCAGGCTTGTTTCTTGTTTGTCAAAAAGAACGCTGCTTTCTATCTTTCAGAAATAAACGTCTAACGTAATCTCGACTCAGTATCCATCTTGTGCGTGTCTATATTTATTTATTTATGAATATTGTCTTTTCTTTTTCTTTTTCTATCTCCTAAGCATCATGAGTTTGAGTGTATTCCCCTCCCCCACATGCACCCCCACTACCACACCACATCAACCCCCTCTTCATCGAGGCAGAACCAAGCTTTTCATTCACATCTTCTCCTTCTCTCTCTCTCTCTCTTTTTATCTATCAGTCTTTTGAGAGAGAAATGATGCAGTCACAAGTCACAGCTGGTCGTTACGGACGAAGGAAAGGATGCACGCGTGTCCTCCAAGCTCCCGGTGCCAATAATAGTGACGCGGCACGTGGTCTGCGCACGTATACACACATAAAGGCAGTGTTACAGATAGATAGTTGCGATGACTCGTCCGGATCACAGCTCAGTGGGGATGAGATCTGGATGGTGGTGGTGTTTAGTATTTGTTATGCATAGTGAGAGATAGAGGAGGTGTTAAAGTCGGTGAGGGGACCAAATGTTTTCACAAAGATCTGACAGTTTTGACCTTGTGGAGACGTTTTCTGAGGGGAGAGAAAGAAAGAAAAAAGTGAAAATGTTTCCAATTGGTTGCTGAGGTTAAGGTTAGGCATTAATTAGCTGCATGAATAATTACGTCAAAGGCAAGGTCCTCATAAGGATAGAAAAGCAAACACTAATGAGAATGTGTGTGTGGGGAAGAGGGGAAAGGGGTTAAGTCCCCCGCGTTGCATGCACTGGGGGAAGCACGCAGCAAGAGATCGATTCTTATTTAGATGAAAATGAGGCCGAGAGTGCATCTGCCTCGGAGAGTGAAAGAGGACGCTTATTCAGACCGGGATTAAAAAAAAAAAAAAAAAAAGCCTTTTTTCTCGAGGTGACAGGTAGTCTTCACTTAGAAAGTCAGTGAACAGACGATCAACACCTTGCACATGCATGTCCCCCAATTTTTATATTTAGTAAAGCTTTCAAGGAATCCTTCTACAGATTTTTTTTCCTCCTCTGAGAAAGCAGAAAGCTTTAATCAGGTTTCTACCCAAAGCCTAAGGGTGATCGTGTTAAAGATGTGCAGCAATGTAATGTAAATTAGAAAGAAAAGAAAAAAACAACCATAATGAAGCGGTTAAAGATGAAGCAGAGATGAGAGAAAATCTTTGCGAAGCTGTTCACGCATTCGTCTTAGTCAAGCTTTATCCTGGTTAGGGTTGTCATGGATTTGGAGACGAACGTCCCAGGAACTATCTGAGGGAGGAAAAAAAATCCTGGATGTTCATTACAAGACACCATGGACATTGTGGATTTATACCCCGGGGTGGTTTAGTGTCCTCAATCTGATCTGGTCTACATCATGTAGTGTTTTTTAGGATGTCGGGAGGAAACCGGAGAACCCGAAGGAAACCCAACGATAGAAACCCGAGTAGCATTGTAACATTGAAATTTTCATACATACTAATGAATTTGCAAGAGCGTTCCACAAGAAATGTTATTAATCCACCGGATTTCTGTACTTTTCTCATTATTTCTGACGCATACAGCAGTTCCATTTTGTGCTAAACTCAGACACATACACAGGTTCAACAGTGCTGAAGTATTTCCTTTAAACAGTGCCAGGAATGCCAACGAGCAGAAAACTCAGAAACTAGTTTGGAGAGAGGGATTAAGTAAACACTGACCCCAACATGTTTATCTCGTGAGTGTTAAGAGCAGTCGTGTGATAACGAGTTCAGGTCGCGGTTCATTCGCTCGCACTCATCCTCGCCTCTCGTCTCAGATTGATTAGCCGGAGATTGCAGGAGAGAGATGTGCCGAGCGTCAGCACAAACCGCCGCCGAGGTTCGTGCTGCTCTCTTGCTCGGACGTTCACCGCATCATGTTTCTGTCACAGTCCAGGAGATGGAGGATTTTCTGATCTTCTTATGTTTGTCCTGCTTTTAAAAAAAGGTGGCGACTGTCTTTCTTTATGTGACACCGCAAAACATTTTCATCTGCTTATTCATTTTAACCTGCACGAAAAGTGTAACGATTTCTGACGGTTTTTTCATGTATTCATTATTAATTATTTCTTTTTAATAATTATTAACTTGAAACACAGCTTGATTTTCTTCCATTTATTTTTTAATTTTGTGTGTTTTTTTCTAATTTTTTTTTGGTCCATGTTTTTCACTATGATCATTTTCCTGTTTCATGTAGAATCCAAAAAATATATATTTTACTTCATCTTTATCCTGAAAGAGTTTCAAAATTAAATTATAAAAATCAACTCCAAAGCTGAGTGTAAAAATTTGGGCACTGTTAGATCAAATGGACAAGGGGACAAAGGGTTGATGAAAAATGCATCGTTATTTGACATTTTAACTCTTTAAATTATTTATTTTCCCTTTCTTTGATTTAGGTTATCCCCCTGATCTTTTTCTAGTTTCTAGTATTAGACCTGAGGCTGTGTTGAAGAAAACCATCCTTTTAGAATGAACAAAATACAACCCACTTTTGACAACTTTCCTTTGAGTGCATGCATAATCCCAGAATAAACAGTATTAATTTATTCATTTGTTTGTTAATATAATTATTGTGTACATTTGAACGTTTGCTGATAAACTGGGGTGCATTTTTTTTTCAACCCTAAAACCAGAGGATTTTTATATAATCCAGTACAACCACAACAACAACAAAAAACAGTTTTGGGATTAACCATGTGCCATGTCAGGGAGAAAAGAAAAATAGACAAATAAAAGCACGATCAGGATGAAGGATGAATGATGTGAAGTGACGCAGCTGATCTGAGATGATTTTTTTTCCTTTTGTAATTTGTTAGGAGTGCCATGTAAATTTTGTTTTTTTATTAATCACCCAGAGTGATGAGTGTGGATGTGAATGAGAGTGACCACTCTGCCCCTAGAGGCTGCAGCCTATACTCCAGCCTCCGCCGTGACGTAGGCGACATACCGTGTTGCCAGATTGTGTTGAACAAGTCCTTCAACCTTAGCTTAGAAATTCGTTATAAATGAAACATCACGCAAGCTATCATCAGGACAGTGATGTTGGTGGAGTTAAATGATAATACACAATAATCATACTTTATACATCATTAGAACTGATTTGGAAAATATGCTGCTTTGAATCAGGAGGCATAATAGGCAGAATCTGGCAACCGTGGTAGCCCCAGTGAAAGGGCTGAGCGAGTGTAGCAGAGCGAAAAGGCTTTCTCGGGGCAACCAGCCGACTGGACACTTCGCTCGGATGGAGCTCGGCATGTTTACCTGTTCGGTTCGCGATACGTTTTCAACCTAAAAAATTATTTCTTTTTTTGTTTTAATGCTTCATTCATACACGCAGCGCACGCTTTAGCTATCTCTGCTATCTTCGTTTCACGATTTCTCTTGTGTTGCTAAGCTAGTTTGGCTATCATGCTAGTTCGCTAGTTAGCTTTGTTGCTAAAAAAACACAAGGAAGGGGTTTTAAAAAGTCAGGTTTGTTTTATTTTATTTTTTTAATTATTTAGTGTAGTTAACTCCACCTGAAACTGACCTGTGCGTTATTTCTGGGTTGTTTCTATATATTTTTTACTATCGTAAATATTTGTAAATTCTCCGTAACCGCTGCGCGTTTGCAGAAAGTGAACGCTGCATCATTATTATTCGCTCGGGTTTTTTCCTCTCTCTCGTTCTACATTTGTATTATTCTTTTTTTTAATCCGTAACTTTTATTTTGTTCGTGTCCATTCTTTATTTTTTAGGCATCAGAATAGACAAATATTGAATATTGTACTGCTTTCAAAGTTGATGCATTACCAGAATTAAGCTTTTTTAAACAGACAAAAAAAAAACGATGCTGTGTTCACTGGCGGTCGGATTTCACAGAGTCTATGCGTTTTTAGGAACTCTTTGTATTTGGTTAGTGTAAAGCTTATTTTATTTTGTTGTACATTCCTCGTTGTTCAGTGTACGCAGGTTAACATAGAACAATCTGCAACACAAAGAGAACTACCCTTCTAACACTTCCAAGTGTTTAAAACCATATTAAAGGTGCGCTTGGCGTTTGTTTTTGCGCATGATCTCACACTCGGACACTTAAACTCCAATATATTTTTGTTTTGCTACCTGATTTGGGAGCTTGGTTGTTGTTGTTGTTTTTTTTTAAACTAATCTGAAAGAAGCATGGACGATCATCAGACCCGCATGCTGTCGGGACTAACCGGGCTCGGGGGACTGGGTCAGGGCGACCCAAACGATCCGGATCCGGTCCGGAAGCAGCAGGACATCGGGGACATCCTGCAGCAGATCATGGCCATCACAGATGAAAGCTTGGATGAGGCCCAAGCCAGGTAAAATTGATTTATGTATTAAGATAAATGATGGAAATATGAAAATGTTGTGTGAGGAGAGGGCACATTTGAATGCCAGATTTGAAATCTGTACCAGTCCGTAAAAAAAACATGATTTGACTTAATGATTTAATGTGAATGCAAGTTTTTAGTGGTAACTACTGACCCTGATTTTCTCCAGCATAGCGTCCTCACGATTGTTTTTCCTAAACTTATCTGAATTTGAGAAATCAGGCTCATCGATTCTCACCCGTATGAGTAATAAATAACCGGATATGTATACTTTAAAAACAAGACCTCAAGCCCTGGCCTTAACACAAGTCTGTTTAACCGATGAGAATAAATCTCGTTCAGAGAACAGACATCAAGTCTGGAAGACTCAACTTTTATAATATTTCAAAGATTTGCACAGGGAGGAGAGAGTGCATTTGAATGCCGGATTTGAAATCTGTACCAGTCCGTAAAAACAGGATTTGACTACTTAATGGCACTTTTTTTCTGTGCATTAAAGAAAAGCAAGTATTTCTCCAGCATTTCTTCCTCAACCTTGTGGGGGGTTTTCCTCCCTAAACTCATCTTAATTCTAGAAAGGATCTGGAGTTCAATCCTGAGAAATCTTGCTTCTCAATTCCTTGAATTGTCATAAATATAAAGAATAAATGTAGGAAAAGTTAAAGCATAGTAAGTGTGTGTGTATGAGAGAGAGAGAAATGTTCCTAGAGAAACAGGATGCCTCAGGGCTAAAAAAGCAAAAGCAGGCTTTAAATTAAAGTGTTTAAAAATGAATTCGTAAAACAAGATTTGACTTCCTGCAACCTCCTCCTCTCAGACGTCCTCCTGTGTCTCTAGAAACCTTTTGCACTATACTTCAACTTTTACTGCATCCAAAATCTCTCCTTTTTTTTCCCAACTCGCACTCCGTCTGTTTTACATTGAATACAGCGACTAGATGACAAGCCTCAATCCTGATGAAAAAGTAGTGTAGTAGTAAAAGAAAAAAATTAGAAAGGTGTTAAGTAGAATGAACTTTCTTTTATCTCTTGTCTGTGCTTTTTATATATATATATATATATATATATATATATATATAAAGGTGTCCTGTCAGATCATACAACATTAACTTTAAAAAGCAATAAATACCCACTCAGGGAAAAAGCATGGTGCTAAACTGCACCTTTCCTTCATGCCTTTAATATACGTCCTTCACCTGGAAGCGTCGCAGCTCAAGCGCATTTTTAAAATCAGATTCGAGGCACGGAATTAGTTTTAAACACGATTAAAGATTTCGAGGTGCGCTCCACACAACGTGTCAGTAAAAGATCATATACTGAAGGTGCATGCGCAAAGGTTCGACTCCAGCCACGAGGAATGGCTTTTTTTTTTTTTAGAGAGAGAGAGAGAGTGTACTTTAATGTTTCCCCAGAGGAGCGAGCTGAAGAACCCTTCAGGGAAGCGTTCCGTTTCTGAGTGCGTACAGCCCGAGGTGCTCGTGATGTTCAGGTTTTATGTGGGGCTGAAGAGTGAACATGGCTCTGTGATTAATACTTTACTGATCCCGTGAGAGAGTTCAGTTCAGTAGGGGGGGGAGCGTTTCTCTGCAGTTCTTTTATTAGACGGATAAATATGGGCTCCTGAAGGTTTTGTACAGCATCTAGAACTTTTAAGAGATAGAACGAAGTGCTCTAAGATTAAAACATTTTTTGGACTTGCAAATCGTGCAAAGTTAGAGATTTAGGGGTTATCTTTTGGTTGCAGGGCCTTAAAAAAAAACTCGTGGAATTTGTAGATGTTCATAATTGCAGTGACATATAAAGATTCTGTAGTGGAAGTCGAGACGTGAGTGATTAAAGTGTGTGTTTGTTTTTGTTTTTTGCCACATCAGAGCAGCTTCCCTAATGCATCTCGCGTTTCTGTTTTAATGACGCTTTTAATGACTTCTCGTGTAATTAGTTAGAAATCTGAACACAGAACGGAAAAAGGAAGAGTCTCTCTTTTTTCTTTCCACCCCAACCACCCCCGCCCCCCCCCCCCCCCCCCCCCCCCCCCCAGAAATCATGTGTGTTTGGGTGTCGGGATGAGTGAAGGAACCTATAAAAAGTTGGAAATATGGGGAAAATATCAGGTCACAATATTGCTTAAACATTTTTCTCTCTCTCTGTCTCTATCAGCATAATCTCAGACTGATGGTTCTGTTCACTTCAATTTTCTTTTTACTCCTTTTTTTTTTTAATAAGTGCAATAAGTGTTTTTTTATTTATATACATCTGTTTTATACAAATAACTGAATACACATAGGACCTCATGATTAATAACAAGACCTCAAGCCTTGTTCTTACCCAAATTCTGTTTCATTGATGAGAAAATTGGTGAAGAGGATAGACGTCAAGTCTGGAACACTCGACTTTACAGGATACTGTAGGTCCAGGGGCGGAGCTTCGAGATTGTGGGCGGGAACAGTGGAGCGAACTGTTAGAGGTCCGAGACTAATCTTATCTAATATTCACCAAAAATCATATTATATAAATTAACAAGATACATATGCTATTATTTATTATTAAATTTATCATTTCTAATGAATCTGAAAAAATATGGAAATATGAAATAATAGTTAGTATGCATTTCAAGAAGTTCAATTCATTTCTTTGTCTGTATTTAGCAATTATTAAAGTTTTTAAGAATAATGTAATTTAAAGAAATGTGTTGAATAAAAATAGATTCATGTTTTTTCCTTTTTATTTACTTGTTTAATTATTAATTAGTAGTTATTTAGTAATATTTAGAATAAATAAATAGATCTACATACAGATTAAAATGAACTTAATTTGTGAACATATTTTATAATTTTAACGAGTGCAATTTTTCTTTTTACTTAAAAAATCATTTTAAACATTGCAAAAAATTGTCTTGTATTTTGTCTTGTCAAAGTATAATTTGTTTTCTCAGTATAATTTTTGTTTCTTCCTGGCCATACATTAATAAAAATGATATGACATTATCATTTAATTCTGTATTTTCTAGCCGGAAGGAGCAGAAGCTTAGGTTAAAGCCAGTGAAATAAAATCCAGTAGCCCTGAATAAGTTAAAAGTCCCACTACTGTACTCTGTCAGCACAGAGGTCAGCACTGTTATAGCTCACCGGTTATAGAGCGTTATAAAGCCTATCTGTGAGACGGCTGAGTCACAACAGCTCCTGTAACAGTAACGCCGCCACCAGGAGTGCTCCCGTCATAGGAGGGTGCGACGCCGTCGCACAGCGCACATCCATCTGTTGCGCATTAGTCACATGCAGAGGAGTTTTAATGGAGCAGTTCGGCTCTACTCAAGTTCTCCCAGTGGGCCGAGAAACGCAGCGGAGCCCCGGCTTCAGTCACGCTACACGGATTTAATCTGCCGTAATGACCGTTACTTAACCTCCTGTTTCACTTCGCTCTCCTCCTTCAAGGTCTCAACGCACGGATAACCGTAAATCGCTATAAAGCGCGTGTTTGTACAGAGAGGGGCGCATGTCCCGCCAAGCGTGCGCGGATGAACGAACGCGATTAATCTGCTCCCTCATTAGCATAGATAATCACAGAGTCTTAATTAAGTCATTGCCGTCATGCTGAGAGCGGGATTTCGGAATGATGTTTGTCAGTACTTCGCGGAGAGCACTCGCCGTCTTTATTCGCTATTTTTGCACCGTGGCGATATCGAGTTCTTCCTCAGGAGGTGTTGATTCATTTTCTATCACAGCAGCTGTCTCATGACAAGAGAAATCACACCTAGTGTTACATTATCGTTTCCATGGTAACGCCTTGCACATCTGGTGTACGTAAAATTCTGTGTGAGAAACCTAGTAATGAGTAAAATAATTTATTTAATTTGTATATAAAAAACTCATCTTTCGGAAGGAGTCTCCAGTTTCAGTGCATTATAACGTGAAGGAAGTTCTCATGAACGACTGAATTTTGACTTAGTCAAGACATCGCAGAGCTAGTGATGACGGGCACCTCACAGCATTCAATTTAGTTTATTTCTTTTCTGATGTCAAATTTCAGAATTCAATTCAGCACAACTTAGTGTTGAGTTTTTAGGATCAAAGTTGATGGTCTGACACAAAGGGGTTTAAAAGTTCTGGCCCCCGCAGCCTTTGCCATGGCAAAATATTTAGACAGTGTTTGTCAGTAACATTGTTGCATCATGTTTGCAAACTCATGTTTTTAGTATTTAGCTCCAATGTAGTAGTGATGTTAGTGGGAAATATGCCCTGAGTAGTACAGGAGGAATTTGTGGGATCGTAAGGTTCTCCGCTACATGGCAGAAATACAGCAGGGAATGCATTCTGTAATGTGTTGATTACAATAAGTGTTCAGCTCATGTTTTTGGGGCCACGATTGTAAAAGTTTTGGCACCCCCAGCCACCTCTTGGATCATGCCGAGGAGGAATATTTTGGCTAAAAGTTTTTGGCACTCGCACGCCAGTCATCTTTGGTGAATTTGTTGGACGTAAATCTTGGACTCTTTCCAAAACGGTGCGGTCAGATCTTTCTCAGATTCTAGCATCGATGGACTAATCGGTCTGGCACGAAAGATTAGGATTTTACAGGATTAGATTTGACTTTTTGTTCACGTTAGAGAGTGCTGCACCGTCACTGCATCTGTAACTTTTTTTTTTTCCCCTATCTCAATAATGACCGATTGGTTGATGTCACAGTGACCGGATCATGTGCATATATATTTGTGCATGTTGTAATCAAAATGAAAACAAAAGCAATCAGGGCTTGCCTAACTACTTCGCTCGATGATGGTATGCGATTTTTGGATCGCCGTTAATTTGACACACTCTTTAGTCCCTACACGGATTTAGCCTCAAGCTTTTTTTTTCTTTTTTCTTTTCCCTCTCTCCTCTCTCTCCCTTGATACTTTTTTTTTTTTTTTATTCATTGAAGGATCACGGCTGCTATGCTATGCGTCATTAGCTTGCGCTCTCCCCCTCTTCCTCTTCACCAAACCGTTTGACCACCTGGTTCTCTTAATTAATTCACTTCTTTTTCGACCCCCGTCCCCCCCTCCCTCCTTCCTTTTCGTCCCTCCCTCCCTGGTGTTCATCCTTTTCATTGTGTGCGGCGTGCAATCAATTCTCCTATAATGTGTGCACGAGAGCAGCTGGTCGCAAAATCGAGTTTCTATTAATGAGATGGAGGGAGGACGGCACACGGATGGGGATATCGCCTGATACGCTCTAGTCGGAAGTTTTATTTTAAAAAAAGAGGCGGGCTTTAAAAAACGTGAAGCAACTTCCTGCGTAGGCGTTTGTTGCGTCACTTTTCTGGCGTTCAGTATGCAGGTCGAATGACGGCCAGTCGGGTGTCTTTATTCTGACCGGGAATTCTAAACTAAACCAATCAGAAGGTGTGTGTGTTTTTCACATCCTTCAGCAGTAAGAGAGCTTTCACGTGCACAGTGAGCAAAAGCGCTGGGCTTTTGATCGCATAAGCTTCATCAATGATGCACATGTCTATAATCTTGCTTACGTCAATCCATATTTTTGACGTTCGTGAAAAGTATCACCCAGCCTTACTGTATGAGAGACATAGTTGAGAAAGTTGCGAAAGTTGTCCAAACCCCTGTCAGTGGAGCTACTTGATTTTCTGGTGAGACCAGACGCAGCGTGTTTTCAGGAGTCATTTTTTTAGATTGTTTGCAGAAAAGGAAGCATACCTGTTACAATCAGTGCTTATTCAGTCACTAACTTATTAGACCAACTCTGTTATCTTCTGATTCAAGATTCTGTCCCGAACAAGGATAAATACAAGTTTCACATCAGTAGAACTACGTCTTTTTACGTAGTTACAACTATTTAGGCTATTTAGGCTAAAATCGATGAATCCCTAAAGATATCAGCCTTTGCTGAAAATAAAAACAGTGAAACTGCGAAAAGTTTGTTTGGTTCATGCAATACTGCCACATGCTGGACTGAGCTTATGTATGCGATGAAAATCGCATATTAAAAATCATCACTACAAGTTACATTGCCTTTCAATATATTGGGTACTTTTATTTATTTTTTTATAACTTTAAACGCTATTGAAATCTAGCTGTTTGCGATAAAACAATTTTTTTTTTCTAATTTATTCGCATTGAATTGAAAATCACAATGCACACCAAAAAAATCTAAAATTCTAATTGTCTCGTCAATCTAAATTCGATTTCCAGCTCTACACACCTCTCTGCTCGGCCTGGGTGCGACATGCCTGTTTTTCCCCCCGCAGTCGCATCCAACGCCACAAACGTTACTTTTAAATGAACAAAGGGCGCATTGTCTATAAGCGAGTCGCATCACGCCTGTAATGTTTTGCAGAGACTCGGTTACTAAGAGGATGTCTGTATTGGATTAGTATCAGGTATCGGCCCACACTCATCGCTCGGTGGTAAAAATAGGATCGCTGGTTTTAAAACGCACCTCCGAAGGCGTCCTAACAAGCCTCCCTTTGTGTCGGTACGTTGTCATCTGAGTGGTTTAATGATCTGTTGCGTCATCCATAATGCATCGTGCGCGTCCATCATTTTTAATTTAGAAGTGTCTCTATGTTACATGCTTTTTTATGGATGGCTGGGTTTTTGTCATAGGCAGAATATTTTTAATACATTTAAAGTGAAATGAATTCTAATTAAAACCTCCTCTGGCATGTAACGCACACGCGAAACGAGGTGCATGTCAGTATTTATAATTAACAAGTGATGCACTATTCGCTTTCCACCGAGGTAGATTAAACTCTCTTGTTGACCAGGGTTTTTAAAAAAAAAAAAATTATCGTCTTTCTTTCTCCACCTTTTAGTTACGAGTTTCTGAGATTACCCACAATGCAGTTTGACTACTTGCTGATAGACATTCCCCATAGAGATAGCTCTGCAGTGGTGCTTTATACTTTTTGGTTAAATTTTGATGAGTGCACCGCTCACAGCCCAGCTCAGAGATGCATTGCATTGAGGGGAATTTGAGTTCAGAGTTTGCTCCATGTCTCCACTTCTCATTTATACTCACACTGTTTGGGAAATGTAGGGAAAATAGATGGGTGTTGCTATTCGGACGTAATGACACAACCCTAATTAGGACCTTTTGTTTGGGTGGGAATCACCAGGGTTCACACCATACGATATCACAACACCTCTGTGTCGATTTAATTTGTATTACGGTTCTGCAAGTGTCACGATTTTATAAATAATTAACTCCTGACACACAGGATGCTGCATTATTGCATGCAAGTATGTGAAGTGCTCCACCTGTAGAGGTATAGAGGAACAGCGATGTTTTAAATGCAAACGTATCTAAATTAAAATTTTATATTTAAAAAAGTATTTTGGCGTCAGTGTGGTGATGCGTAACCGAATCGAGTTTATCTCCATTATTCACCTCTCTGATGATGTCTGAGTGACGCACCAAAAACACCAACCAACATGTAATCACTTGCTTTGCAACGAGACACCAGAGTGAACCTTCATCAGGAATTAGGATCCGTTTATACACAGTGATAATCTCGGCTCATTTTTATTGCTTTCTGAGCAACTGCAACGTTTAATTAGCTTACACGAGCTAATCCAAATCTTCCACACGATGTCTACTGTTATCACGTGTTGCATTGTGAAGATTTCTGTGATAACTATATATTAACATTTAGTGCGCCTGATCTCGCTTGATCTGGTTTTATGGATCTGTTGGATTTCTGTACACTAGGAATGATCTAATAAGTCGAACTGTCTGGTCTCCTGTCACTGGGGCGATAAAAAGAAGCACGAGTCAGATCCGGGATCAACCAGGGTGATGGTTTAAAGAGAGAGAGAGCCGTGGTGCAGGTCAGAATTGTCGAGCTAAAGCCTGCAAAACGGAGCGAGAGAGGAGGAAATGAAACATGCCTGCTCATTTGTTTGTTTTTGTCAACTCGCATAAATCACTTCATAACATCATAAAATATATAGATGGTTACAGTCTAAATGTTGGGAAACATGTCTTTGATCTCTTTTGCGTTGCTTTTTTTTTTTGTTTAGTTTTTTTGTTTGTTCTGTGAGGGGGCAAAAAAAAAAACAATCGTAACAAAAAGCTTGAAGAATAGATCCATGTATTAATGTTTGTAAATAATTTTAGGAATTTAAACAGTGGTTTTAGTTAAGTCGTTTTCATGTTAGGGCTCCGGGAACGTTTCCAACAACGCTTGACCCCAAAGTCTGGTTGGTTTTAATCAGTGGAAATCAGTGGTCCGCTTAAAGGGGTGGTGTCAAACGATACGGTGTACTCGGACACGGCTCGAATCGAATAAGAAAGCGATCATACACTAAACGAAAGTAGATCGCGGTTCAGGCGCGACGTCATCAGTGCCCTGACTCCTGTCCGTGTCCGCTCGGCCTGCACCAATCGCATCCAGCCATAGCTGATACGGTAGGAAGCAGACGAGAGCGTTGCCTTCGAAAGCATGTTAACATTTTTTTCCTGAAATATCAATAATATTAGGCACGACTTCCTCCTTCTCTTTTTCTCGTGTTTAATGGCGGCTCAAAAACCAAGTAGACATACTGCTGCCTGCTGTATTGGGGAGTGTAAGAACGAAGAGTAAACATAATATGAACGATGGCCCGTTGAAGAGCAGGAAGGGTTGACTCAGTAGTTCCTGGACACGTTACAAATCAATCGTGGCTAATATGAAAACGCCCGAAAATGAGCGCGGTTGTTTGAACACAGAATCTCAAATCTCAGAAATGTGATTTGTGGTACAGTTTATCTCGATGTCCTCATGATCTCGTTATAACACCCAGCTCTAACAAAGACATCGAGCTAGTAGACGTCATGCAGAATATTTTGATTAGTTCATGTAATTTTATAAATTAAACATTAATTAAACGTCATTTGCATTAGAAAGTGATCAAATGAGCCGAAATCATCAGGATGATGATTAGGAATGAAGAGATCCTGATTACTGATGAAGGTTCACTCCGGTGACTCGTTGCTCAAGTTTCACTCTGTAAAAAAAGAAACAGTAAGGGATTTTAACATTTATTGAAATAAGGCTTGAACCCTGGATTTGTACAGAATGTCTCACATGCGTCATCTGCGTCAAAGGGTTAGTTTTTTTTTTCTTTCCCTCTTTTTTCATGATAATTTTCATCCTGCATACAGGACGCTGGTGAACTACAATACTGTGCAAATGTATTGACCCCCCTCCTCAGTTCTTTATATTGCATTATAGAAACTGGAACAAATGTTTTACTGTGACATGCTGTAAAGTAACTTAAGCTACAATTAAAAAAAAAATTATGTAGCAACCTTGATATACTAATACTTGATATACTAATCACCGGCCTGATCATCATCTGCTCCTGTCTCTGACGGGTTTAAGCCTTAAGTTAAATGGGTTTTATTTATTTATTTATTTAATTAATTAATTTTTACAAATGATTTAATAGGTCTCTCTGTGGCTTAACAATCGTTCCTCTAATAAAAAAAAAAGTACTTCAGGAAGCCTGGAAAACTATTCAAGACTAGATTACATAAAAAAAATTTTTTTAAAGAAAATACAACGGCTGGTTCTTTGAAAAGAAAAACATGGAGCAGTGAGGGGTTTAATAGTTTTTGCACAGTACTGTAGTTTCTCAGTGTAACAAACAGAACTGAGACGTAACCATTGGCGTACACCGAGTTAGGATTAGCATGCCTGATTTGGAGGACAAGCAGAAATCCGAGCTGGATGGCGAGTTTGCTTCAGTTGTGCGCTAGGGGTTTTATGAGCGAAGCAAAAAGAAACCGGCTCAAGTTTACACGAGACGTAACTCACTTGGAATGTCCCGATGTTGATATAAGCCAGGGGGATTTAGCGAGTTGTGCACCAGCTCTGCCCTTTTTTTTCTTCCTACTTTCTTTCTTTCAAACAGAAGACAACTCACTTTGTGCGATTGCAACACTGTTTTACACAAACACAAATCTCAGATAGCATGTGCTAAAGCAGGTCGTTTCTTGAGTTTTTTTATTTATTTATTTATTTTTTACTAGGAATGTTCACTAAAGGATTGTCCTGCCAAATGAAATCAAGGCCACTTCAGCGTCGCAGCACTGCTGTCTAACTTCGGGGAAAAGTGTTTTTATTATATTACGGTTAGCCGTCAGGACGAGAGCCGTACTTTTACCTGATGTGCTGTTAGTTTTCCTTGATGAAGCAAAGTCAATTGATCAGAAACAAAAACATCACCGGTCAGGAATATGACCAGGAGAAATCCTACAAATCACCTGAGAAGAGTGAACACAGAGACGAGTGCAATATTAGGAGATAATTCTCAAATTAATTACACCATCGTCTAATCGCATTTCATGGTGGCTTTTTTTTCTCCTTCTTCCCTTCTTTTTGTTTGTCGATGTAAATCTCCGTAACTCATCGCATTTGCACAGCACTAAAGGCTGCATTCAGGGGGGGGGGGGGTAAAAAGAAAAAAACCTCGGGTGTCTTTATCTTCATGTTTATGCGTACAGCTAAGTACGGTGAGGCGTTTATGGCTCCCTTCATCAAGCTAGGCAGGGATATAGATATATACAGCATTCAAAGGTAAGACGTTACCGCTGGTGATGTGGGCGGCCATTTTGATTTGATGCAACTTGCTGAACCCTGGGGGTTAAGGAGACTCTCCGATTTATTCGTTTTGTTTGTTTTATTTGATGTTTGTTTAAAACGTGTCTCGAATAAGCAGTTTACTTCCTTCTTGACATACTGTGATAGTTACCCGAGGCCTGTTTTTTTATTATTATATTTATTTATTTATTTATTCTTCCGGGGGGGTCCCGAGATTATTCGATATCCTCAGCGTGTGTGATTCCACAAATTTCGGGAGACCTCATGCTCGGCTCACGGGTCTAGGGTCGGGTCTGGGTTTGAGTAACGGGTTTGTGAGGCGGGAGGCGATGCCAGTGCTGACGCTCTCCACTGGCTGCCCTCAACCTTTCCCCCTGTGCCGTCTGTCCAGATGCTGGCCAGAGGAGGGACGAGGCGACCCCACACAGGCAGGGGGAGCCGGGGGGAGCGCGGCAGGGGGGGAATGCACCCTGCCGCTCGACTTCCAACACAGGTCAGTACAGGACTGCATGACAAACCTCCCCCTGCACCTCCCCTTCCTCCCCTCCTCATCATCCCTCCCTCTCACTCGGGGAAACAAAAACCAGGACACGCTCAGAGTTAGTTCTCAATTTTTATATATAATTATATGTACGTGCGTGTGTGTTTTTCTACAAATAGTCGTAGATCATATAGAAGTCTTGTACATTATTTTATATTTCTCAGATTTCAGACCTCTGCAATGTTTTATCTTTGATAATCCTTCATCTGTAAGAAAGATTTTAGATTAACGTCAGCGTTAGCCGTAACCATTTTTATTTTAGACTATTTTTATTTCCGATGTGTCATATCTCATATCTGGTATATAACCCTGAAAATGAGACTTGTATATAAATAATCTTCTCAGTAATGCCTACAGACTCGAACGAGCCTTTTTTTTTTTCCTTTCCCCCCCATCCCATCCGTGTTTCATCCTGTTGCTGTATTATACCCCTGAATGTATCACCCACTTCTTCTTAACAGCGAACGTGGCGTATTTTAAATGAGAACACTAATTAGCGTGGGTTATTTCTGGCAGCGCGCAATACACCGCGGGCTAATCTAAGTGCGAGGTGTCAAAGGTTATTAGGTTATTCGCATGCCTCGTGCCTTTAGGCCTGGTTATTTCCAGAAAGCAATCTGCGTGATGCATTTCTACATAATGCAGATCGTTTGTTTTAAAAAGGAAGAATTAATTTAGCCTTTGTTCTGGAGCGTTAGGCGCAGGCAGGCGGCGATCGTGCTGCTTTGTGTTTGAGGTCATTATGAGACTTTAGACTTCTTTACTGAGTTGTGTTCATCTGGGAGTTGTTTTTGTTGTTTAATGCATGGATGTATAAAAAAAAACATGATTAACACTGTTAGTTTGACGTATGGAGTTCGGTGATTATCAATACTGTTCTAATTGTATCTGATTGACATGTTCTTGATTCTGATTGCTCAGAACATGTCGGGTAATAACAGCAGTTTTGAGAAATGTGCACAGGTTTGTAGTGACGCGCTCATGTTTCCATGGTAACAGCTACAACCTTCTATCCACAAATATCTTTGTCCCCTCGAATGCCGGACAGTCGTGGGCGTCCATGATGGCGCGTGAGCGAAAGAACCATAAAACACTTTTCTTTGAGAGTGTTAGCAGTTTGTGAGACGCGATCGCCTGGTGTCACATGTCTGATTAGCGTTAATGGACTGGAAGGAGTGTCCAGTGTCAGAGGTAGAACTGTATCTTTATTTTATTCCTTTTTTATTTTTTGCTCAATATATGTCCTATATAAAGGGATAATTGTTTAATCATTGTTTTTTTCTTTTTGTAGTCTGAGACTCTCTTTAGATTCCATAGAGTGGACTTATTTCCAAATAATATTTTATTTTTGTTTTTAGCTATAAAGCTTTTGGAATGATTTTCTCAATAAAAGATGTGACCTGACTTTAGTGCTTGGAGCCTTTATAAATATGTTGAAGCTTTAAATTTGTCCATGTTGTGTTTTCAATAGTATAGACTAAAAAAATTTTTATAATATGCTTTATTCAAAAACGCATGTATAATCCAGACGCATTACTAAGATGGCTGTAGTATAAGAGGAATAAAGTTTCAGGGTGTGCTGCAGTGGCAAAGTAATCAAAGCTGCATGGCTTGTTGATCATTTTCCAATAATGGCATGGCGCCAAGTGTTTCAATTCCTCACTGGCCCTGCGCCGTATCACACGGAGCCGCTTTATTAACCCTGCAGTCAGTGTCATTTGTTTAAAATTAAAGATGCACATTTCTGTTCAGTCCCCTAAACCTTTCCACCGACGTCGCTTTATTTCAGTAATTATGTCCGGAAGGTTTTGGAATCGGATCGCGGCCAGCGTTCTGGGAATCACCGTCCTGACGTGACGCGGAGTGACAGCACGCCACACTTCAGCTGCGGAGCGAAAAACATAGCATTTTTGCGCGCTGTCGCTGTTTTACCGGCGGTCCGGTGTCGGGGGTGTAGAGGGGAGGTGGGAAGCAGCGCTGGAGGCGGAGATGATGGTGATGATGAAGATGAAGATGATGCTTCTGCTACTTCAACAGCTTTTCTCTCCAGACAAATTAGGGCTATGCTTCATTTAACAACTCATTTAGCTGTGGAGAAGCATGAAGGGCCGCTTCAGCACCCTCAATATCTTCGTTACAGGCAGCCGAGGTCGCTTTTAAGCAAAAGGGAAGAAGAATAAAACAAAAGATAAAAAAAAATAAAGAAGCTCTCCGGCTTGTCAAATTTATATTAATAATGTATGAAAACTCATTGCGCGTTTGCAGGTCGTTTGTGCATCGTAGCGTTTAGTCACGTGTGGCGATGAGATGAATTTCCTTTGCTGGTGAGAGATGCGTGCGTTGGACAGTGAATATTCTATACTGTACTATAACACACTGTACTATCTGTACTTGCCATAAGGAATGTCCTGGTGTATACCGGCTTCCTGTCTGCACACACTCGCACACGTAAAGTCGTACTGACTGTCGCGCTCTCTTTTTCTTTTCGTTTTTTTATTTCACTCTCTCTGCAGAAAACACGCGTTGAACTGCCACAGAATGAAGCCGGCTCTCTTCAGCGTGCTGTGCGAGATCAAAGAGAAGACGGGTAAGTCGTTCATTCCTTTCAACTTCACTCTCGCTCATCGTTATTCTCTCCTCCTCTCTTTCTTTCTTTTCACTTTCAACTCTGACTTGACATCGTTCATGCAGAAGAAGACGAAGGTTTGGCACTGCCTCCTTCTTTCTCTTCATATATATATACGTTTCCTGCTCTGCGCCTTGACCAGAGTTCTGTTTGTGCTGAGAGCAGGATTATGGGTAAGCACGAAAAACATGGCCGCCAGTCCTCCGACATTCTGAAGGTGTGCTGTGACTAATTGCAGGGCCGATCGGTCGAGGTGTGTCTGGTTGCGACCTCAGGAAACGTCATACAGTTTTTAGCAGCTCTGTAATTACGACGAAGCATTTTGAAAGCGCTGATGAGCAGAGAGAGGGAGAGATCAGTCTGCAGCTCATCTCATCACTGCATATGACTAAAACACTAATTAATACTATGAATGTCATCACCGTGATATAAGAGGAATACTCCAGGACATTATTGGAAATTAATCAACTTCAGGTTGGGAACAGCAAACCCGGATGTATAATCCTGTTACTGTGGAATCCTCAATTGGCAGCCATTTTGTTCACCTTATTACATTTAATTAGCACAGGTAGCATGTAACAGGTAGGTTGATTAGTTTCCCTGAACTGTTGCATTTTTTATCCAGTTTTATGTTTCTCCATGAGCAGAGACATTTAATCATGCGGAACGTCCACAAGTCAGGTTATCGCTTACATCGTAGCCGCTGCAAACACTCATCCCATCACCAGCCTGTCTTTATTTTGCTCTCGAAGTCGTCGTACGGATCGGTCACATGATCGCGCAACCACAAGAGCGCAGACTCACTCGAGATGGATTTCAGAAAAATTATTTGAGTTGTATTAGTAGTAGTCTTAATAAATGTTTGAGTTCATTCGAGTCATTTCAGGAATTTCGAGTCCATCCCTTTGAACATTTGTTACGATAGTAACCGTAGCATATTAGCGTGCGCATAAATACAAATCCGTGATCCTCCTCGCAGTTGTTATAGAAACCTTCCGGCCAATCAGATTCATGAATTTATCATCTTGCCTTCCATATGCCTCGCTAGCTTCAGAGCACTTAATCTCAATCTAGCGTGCTACATTTTTCTGCCACGGTGCGTATTTTACTTTAGAGTAGGACACTGGGGTTGGTTTTTTTTTGTTTTGTTTTGTTTTTCCCCCCTCTCCCATATCTAATTGACTTTCAGTAAGAAGGAAGTGTTTTCTAGACTAAACATAAGGCCGTGGTAACATTTATTCACATAAAGTGACGCGTCTAATGAGTCGGAGTGGAGTCCGCCTGCGCGGCGCGTGCGGCCTTGTCTCGTTTATTCAAGTCGTTTTTCAGCGAGACGCGAGATATCGCTTCGCTTTGCGAAACGGTGGCAGCCGGGCGCATCATTAGCAGCGCTCCGTGTTCATTAGGATCTTTTATCCTCGGGTTTTCCTCACGAGAGTCCGGGCTTTCGGCCGAATACGAGGTCTCGGATTACAGCGTTAAAAAGGTTCAGTCGGCGGCGATCTGTGAATAAACCCGGCTTCATTTTCAACGCTTAATTGCATGCGAGAAAGAAACGGGTCGAAGTGGAGGGGTGGGGGGGGGGGGTTGAGGGAGGGAGGGGAGGTGATGGTGGTGGTGCTCTTCTCTACTCTCCCTTCTCTCTTCCCTCTCGTCACCATGGCAACCTGCTGTCTTATTTACCTAATGTCATTCACTTTGATTTTCACATCGAGTCCGGCAGCCCTGGGCGGACCTGTGAGAGGAGATGCGTGCGAGCGCACACACCTCACACACAGACATCTCTCTCTCACACACACACACACACACACACACACGTTTTAATGCAGCTCTTCTGTGTTAAGAGGTAAGCCGAGTGGATGTGAGGTGACCGAGTGCTGCGTCCACGCCACTGTGAGGACCTGAGACGCAGACAAAGAGAAATCAGATACACACGCACCTTTTTACTTAATGAGCTTGCACACACAGACGCGCACACGCTCGCTTTCTGTCTGTCTGACACACATACACTCGCACTGTCTGCTCAGCTCACACGTTCACACATCCACACATCGTAGTCTCTCACTCTTTTTTTTTTCCCCTCTCTCTTCTCTTTTTCTCTATGTGATGAGCAGCAGGGATAAAAGCAGTCTTAGCTCAGGTCGGCCCTGATGCTCTTCTCTCTCTCTCTCTCTCTCTCCATCTCTAGATAGTATTTGACTCTTTTCTCTCCACTGCCTACACCTCTCTTTTTCTCTCTTTCTCTCCCTCCATGTTTCTCTGTTTTTCTCACCACCTCTCTCTCTGTGTATCGTTCTCATTCTGTCGCTCACTCCGTGCTTCTCTCTCTCTGATTCTCCTTCTCTGTTTCTCTCTCCCTTCTCTTCTTTCTGTCTCTCTCTCCCTGTCTCGCTCTGTTTATCTCTGTCTATTTCTGTTTCCCTATATCTCCTTGTTTTTGCTCTGTATCTTTCTCTCATTCTGTCAGCATCTGACTCTCTCTATATATCTTTCTTTTCTGTCCCTCTGTATCTTTTTGTCTTTCTATTTCTCAGTTTTTTTTTTTTCAATTAAATTCTTTGTCTCTCTCTATTTCTTTTATTAGTTCTTTGTTTCTGTCTGTTTCTCTCTCTCTCTCTCTCTCGCTGCTGAAAGAGGAGACTTCGCTATGAACTCGGGGGCTTTGATATGATAATGGCGGGGGTGATGGGAGGACTAGCGTGGCGAGCGGTTGGGGGAAGGGATGTCGAATTCCTCGGAGCCCTGCACTTCTCCTCATTGTTAAGGAAACGCAGTGCTCCAGTGTGCCATGTGACCTGTAGGGGATTTTTTTTAACAAAGATTTGTTAATTAATCTCCTTTGGAGCCGATTAAGACAATGGAAAGACATTAGTAGTTCTTTCATTTCTTCTCATTGTTCTTTTACTTCCGTCTTTATGCCTCTCCACCCCCTTTTTTTTTTTTTTCCCCCTCGTCGTCGTCGTCCCCCCCCCCCCCCCCTTTTACACCTTTTGGTATTATCTCCGACCGGCTGCTCGCAGCTTTCCCTTTGTCAACACGCTGACTTTTTGTTCACAGATTGAGTCATTTTTGATCGCGTTATCTCTCTCCTCCTGCGCCGTAGCCAGAAATTCATTTCGAGAGCCGGGTTATCGCGGCGAGCCCAGGCCGCCCGTTCATTACCAGTATTTGCAGTGCGGGCTGATAGAAAAATTGAAATGATTAGCTATCAGGGTCATATTTGCGAAGGTGGCTGTGCGGCTCGAACGCATCACGCCGTGAACAGATAACGACTCGTTACTCCGTGCACATTCGAATCCCGTGATCCGAGACGAAGAGGGGGGAAAGTTTCGAGCCCTGGGTCATCTTCTAGAAGAAGCATAATCTGTGTAGACCGTCGTCTTATTCCATATTCACGTTGTCTAACATTTAATCATAAAGAACCCTTGACCTTTGCAGATGCCGGCTCTCATCCGGGGTGATTTAACCCGGCCACGTGTGCTCGGAAATTAAAGCACGGCCTCACGTTTCTTCGCCGTTACGAGCTAAACGTCAAACGCCGAGCCACGGCAGCCTCGTGCGCAGATGAAAAGTTTTAGGAATCGCAGAACGAGTAACACAATCTCGTTAGGTAGAAAATACTTAAAGAAAAAAAATCTCATTTCCATGATGAGGGAACACCTTGGCACGAAGCTCCTAATGCCGCGAAGCTCTTATTAGACGTGGAATTTGTCAGGGACTCATTTGCACATTAGATTGTGTTTTTAGATGAACTCCAGTCTCGCGTGTGTTCCTGCACCGCGCTTGCATCATAGAGACATTAAAAAGCAATTAATCTGATTAATAAGACGGAGTCATATGACGTGGTCCTGCTGTTTTAAGAGGAAAAGCAAGACGGTTACTAAACAGCCAGATATACCTGTACGATAGCATTGTGTAATATTGATGTCGTGATGAATTACAGCGCAGGATTTTTACAATAAACATTTTTGTTGTGACTGCGATTGGAAAAAGTATTTACTGTAAAATAATTTTTTGTTTGTTTTTTTGTAGTAATGAGGTTATTATTATTATTATTATTATTATCATGATAATTGGACAGCTAAAGCAAAACCAAAATTGTGGTGTGATTATTATTATTTTTTTTTATTAGATTTTTTGTTTGTTTTTTAAGAAATTAAGTAAAAGAAAATATAATTGCGGGAATAGTCTTAGTCTTAAAGTTTTAAAGTAAACTGATTGAAAAAAGCAGCTGCTTTTGAAACAGAACTTGCGGTTATTAATTTGACACAAAAAAAGAGAAAAAATTCATGATTGAGACAGCTGAACGGTATGATGATATTTCTCGATATCGATGTGTTTTCATATAGATGTGATATTGACCAGCCCTAATCTGTAAATAAAAGAAATTGCTGTTTATGTATAAAAGTGCACTCATTTAACAAAAAACATGAACAGCCTAATCTGTTAAAATAAATTAATTTAATTCATCCTGTTTGATTAATAGAATTGTATAAAAGTCCAGTTTTATTAGTTTAAAAGTCATGATAAATTATTTTAGTGCCCCCCGCCCCCCAAATCATTTCGTACGTTCCTCACTAAGTGCCGGCTTGTCGTGGCCTGCTCGCTTTCAGAGCTCTGTTATTTGAGAAACTTGAGCCTTAAACGACATTAAATCTGGAGCTTTCTTCATTTGCGTTCTCTGGCGTCCACGAGGCCCAACATTTCGTCCCCGTGCTCCCCTGAGCTAGTCCACGGTCCTGGGCTAGAGCGCATTACGACAGAACGTGATATTTTTCCGCAACCCCAGCAGAACAAGGTGAATTATTAACCAGTCTGCGTTCGGATGCTTTTCATCCCATCGGCCAGTCTGACCCCAGCGGTTCAGACGGGATACGTTTACAGCAATGCTAATGCGCACTCCCTCACTAATAGCTCATAGCTGTAGTGTGTGTGTGTTTATGTACTGTAGAAGATAATGCTACATTTTCCTCCATGTTTCTGTACACTGTATGTATAATGAAACACATGCTCAGGTAGTATTGTAAATGAAAAAAACAAAGAACCAGTGTAATTTTTTCTAATCTCTACAAAAACCCTGCACACATTAATTAATTAATTTCATTGAAGTTTTTACATTTAAAAAATCTTATCGTAACGAGTTTGAATCTTTTAGTTGACATGATCCAGTTGCTGCATCTTAGAAATCCTTATTTTAATGTTTTTCCTGTTTTAATGCTATTAGGCTTTTTCTTAGAAAAAAATTTAAAGTAGTAAAAGAACAAGTAAAACATCTAGCAAAACAGATGATTTACAGTGTAAAAATTTGCAAAACGAACTTTAGCCTTCAGGACATCCACATTTTTAATAGTATTATTTTTTATCTTTTTTAAAAGCATTTTAGTTGGTACAATTAAAATAGTTAAACTCCTTTACCAAAAGAAAAATGAATGAATGTGGATGGAAATAATCAGAAAATTGAACCCTTAAATTATGAAAAAGGAAGTAGTTAATGTATTTCATAAATGTAGGAAAAGAAAAAGGAGTGAAAAATAGTGGGAGGTTCAGTCAGTGAAGGGACACTACAGATAGATAAAGTACACAAGAAATCACAGCCGTCTACTGGACGATTGTTATTAGTAGATGAACAGTAATGAGACGGTTAGGTTTAGCTTTAGCGCAAATAATGTGGAAAGGTGATCTGTGATGTGGAGGGGAGAAGTAATATTCCTTTGTGTAGCAGCTTTACTAAAAAAGCAGTTTTGAAGGAGTAGTAAAAAAAAATTTTTTCTAGTCTGGCTTACATCAAAATTGAGGTGAGTTAAGTAAGTACATTACAGTAGGTCGTATTCATAAGTTTTTCTGCTCTGCACACTGAGCGTGATGTTTGTCACCTGGACTGCGAGCGCAATGGGAGCCAAGTTGCACAACCCTCGTTCTGTGCAGAAAAGCATTCAGGGGTCAAGTTCAGCTCAGACTCTTAGGAAGCATCTGCAGTCTCACTGAGCTAAATTGAGTAGGTATCTTTTTAAAGTTATGGTGTATTTATTACAGATGTAACGCCCTTCTATTACCAGAAGTAGCAGTATTGCTAACCATAACTAGCAGGAAAATTTATAACGATCAAGACGTATTGTCATTTATTTCTATGCATCTGAAAGTCAGACTCAAAAAAACTCAAACTATTTCTTTAAACTGCAAAAACAAAATGGCTTTTCTGTATAACTTTTTTTTTAAAGGAAAAACTTTTTAAACGGGAAACGTTTTAAGAAATGTCAGAACAATAAAAGCAATGTGATTGCTAAAAAATGAGCCGTTTAAAACAAAGCAGTATTTTAATAAACCTGTAAGCACTTTCAGATATTGTATTTAATCTCTGGAGAAATAATTCCACCCAGACAGACGAAAGTCTTAGACCAGGTGTAGTATTGATGTATCGTCATGTTGCGCAATCCTGTACAACTCTATAATCAGACATAAGAAAATATGATTCAATTGTATAATTTTTAAAAATATATAAACAAAGGAAGTAATCTAAACAGGAAGTAGACAGCTGATCTGTGAGAGCACTTGTCCAGTGTACAGACTGTGCAAATAATTCATGATGGATTACGTCCCAGCAGCTGCTTCTATCTTCGAGTCTTTTAGATGGATCGTGTTTGATGTGTAATTTTTCAGGAGCGAGTGTCTGAAAAGTTGTCAAGTCGAAATCACGTAAAAAGACGTCTCATTAGTTCTTAAATATCAAGCCGTTAAAGCGACGTCGGACTTGTTTTCCGAGTCTTCGAAGCGCGTCTGCGGTTTTCGCGGAAGTCAGATCCGATCCTCACCCTTGCTTAAATGATTGAATCGCGCGTTTGTATTTAATTTATCGCGTCCCTCTCCGAGCAATTAAAAGTTTCAACATTGTGTTTCCCCAGTTGATTGTGTTGCAGTAAAGCCCCTCCAGATTTCCAGCAGGGTGTAATTAGTTATGTAGCGCAGGGTGTCAGCACCAGGCTCGGTCTGTCTCGCTCAGCTTCCGCTCCTGACGTCGAGTCAATCACGGGCCTAATTAAAGCTTTTTAATTATTATTCCTTCTTCAGAGAGCTTAATTTGAACCCTCCCGTTAAATTTAACGAGCTGCTGGAAACCGGAGACTTTTTCTATTTTATTTTATGATGCCAACGCTGCAGGCTCAGCGAGCAGAGACAGAGAGACAGACAGGTACACAGAAAGTTGGCAGTGAAGGGATGCCAACAGACGGAGCGCTGAAAAGGTAGACACAAACGTGCACACACACACGTGCAGGAGGGACAGCAGGTAGGTACAGGAAAGTCATTCACAAAAGGCTTTTTTTTTTTTCTTCTTCTTCTTCTTTCCTCCCCCTCTGCACTGAGAATCCGAACTTTTGGCAACCAAAAAACAAGAACTGTGCTTGTGCTATGGTCCAGCTCAGTCCCGGTACCAATAATAGGTACTCAGCAGGTGCGACTTGGAGCACTGTTGCTGAAAACATGACTTCAAGCTCTTACACTTGTTAATTAAATTAATGACTAAAGGACGTCATGTCTCATCCAGCATTTTATTTATTTTTTCCCCCCACTTTATCCAGATGTCTTTTCTGCAGTGCTACAGCTCTGTCCTTTGGCTCAGTTTGCACACTTTGGCTCAAAGAAATTTTTCATACCGTGTTCGGTTTGTTCTTACACTTGCAGTCGAATGACGCAGGAACAAAAAGTACTTTTATACCTTAATTTCATTTTCACTGAATCATGTTGTTTTTCACGCCGGTTGATCGCACTTTTCTGTACCCCATGCTCATGAGCTCCGCTCTGCTTTGTAGTAGGAACAAGGGTCATCCAACATCCAAGCTCCTTCTTGAACTAGTGTGTGTGGTGTTTTTGTTTCTTTTTAAGCCGTGCATGCTGACACATGACATGTTTTTAATCATGTTTTTTTGTCACCGCACAAACTTGAGCACCACTAATTACAGTGCGCCTGGTTTATATCTCAAAACATCGTGCATCAAACCCATATTTGGCAAAATTAAAAGGGAAGTTGGACTAATCTGACGAGTTGCAAAGCCCACCGTGATTCAGCTTTACGTGAAACCCCATTGGCACCATTTTAAGACCACCACGGATCAGCTCTTTGGACCTGCTCTAGACTCTAGATTCGGGGGGGGGGGGGGGGGGGGGGGTAGCGCCAGGCTGTTTTTGGATTAAATGAATCGCGTGCCTTTTCGCTGATGTTATTCTTCCACGTGGTCGTTGCAGCAGCCACGTTAACTGTCTCTTCTTTGAGTCTTATAGACATCTCTAAAGTTCAGAGCGGTTCTGAGATTTGCACAGAAATGACTACCAACAGAGTGTGAGGCAAAAAAAATTGAGACGCTGACGTTGAGGGATGGCGGTGAAGAGACTCCGATATGGCAGAAATGAAGACTTCTGATAGGCAGACATGATAAATGTATAAAGGCTGCCACCGAAATCTGCCCTACTCTATTACAGACCAGGGATGAGCTCAGTCAAGCAGACAGACAGAGACTCCAACTAAACATGTGCTAAACACATTCCTCTCTGACTCGCCCTAATGCACTCCGCTTCACGCCACACATGGAAAATAGAACGTTTTTTCCCCCTCTCTCTCTCCCATGTGCACACCTCAGTTCGATATTCTCTCAAACCAGGCGTATGACAGCGATCTGGCTCGGCCTGCGTCTCATTCCCTGCGTGCTCTTGTTTCCTGTGTGGCGCGCCGTCACTCGATCCGTTTTTTTTTTTTTTTTTTTTCTTTTTTTTTTTCATCTCCCCTCCGCTCTTGCTAACGTTCCCTTCTTCCGAAGAGCGGTGAGAAGGAAAAAGATCACACGAGTGGCGGTGATGGTGGTGATGTGGTGGTGGTGTGGAAGGGAAAGGGGGTGGGGGTGTGCGTGCGAGAGACAGAGAGCGATAGAGAGAGATTGATGAGCCTGTAAGAGCAGCAGTAATTACTCCGTGTCCATTGCCTACGCCGGATTGGCAGACGGCTAATATCACCCAGACCCCTGGCTCTGACAAACACCACCACTGCCACCCCCCCCACCACCACCCTCTCCACCTCTTCACACGGTGCTCTTCAGCCTGCCGCCACTGTGTGGGCTCCCCGCGCTTCTGTCTCATTACGTTATTCCTGGAGGAATCGTCCGAGGACGGACAATGACAAGCCGGGAGTGGCGTCTCGTTCCTGCGTCCCGAACCGCTGGAGGCTTTGTGATGGCTGCCAGGCCTGGAACGATGTGCTGAAATATCGATCAAGCTCAACCATCGAGTCTTGCACTATTTGAAAATAATTGCGGTCCATCATTCACATCCCTACTGTGAAAAGTGGTGGGGGGGGGGGGGGGGGGGGGTGTTATTGCCAGCCTGGATCAGTCCAGTTGCTGTTTCGGTGTTCTGCGTCTGCTCTCGGTAATGACATCAGATTAAGTTCTAGACGTGATGTCTTCATTTTCCACACGAGCGGATCTTTAGGGAGCGGGGTGGTGCGCACATTTCAATCATACTTTTAATTATTTCAAGTAATTAATAGACGCCTCATGATTGTAAATTACATCGAAACAGCCGACTCGAGTGATTCAGCAGCCCAGATGCACGCTCTGGCGTGATGAGATCTCGGTGCCCGTGCTCGCCGCGTCGAGCCAGCGGAAGAACCCGGCGTCTCTTTTAATTAAACGTGAATGTAAATGCGGCCTCAGCCAGGCCGCTTTAACCTGCATAGATGTGACGGGTTGTTCGCACGTCACATCGGCTCATAATCCACACTAACGAAGAATTAATTACAGCTGATGAGAACCTTTCACCCGGTTGTGAACTCTAAAGCTTAATTTACTTTAATATCTCGCTCCCCGATGCCGAATTATGGAGTCAGGCCAAGATCTTATAGGTTTATTGAGAGGCTCTTGATTAAACTTTTTTCACACAAGCCAGCTCTTATTTTTCCACTAGAAGTGTGATGTTTTTTTTTTGGTTCCCCCCCCCCCCCTTCAGCTCATTAGCTAATTATTTTAAGAAGCTGCTGATTTGAAGTCAAGAACTAGGGCTTGAGCTTGGCACAGTCTGTAAACCGGAAACGTTGCAAAAAAAAAAAAAAAAACATTTTTTTTCTAGTGGGGGAGGTCAGTCGCATCACAAAAAAGGATCCACATTATTAAAATCAGGAGGTTAGAGGTGTGCTAGGAAAGGACACACATCAACGACAGGTCGCTGTGGTGCCGCCTGATTTTAAACTTCCTGTTTTCACCTGGAATAGTTTTATTTTTTGTTTTGGTAACGGGTATACTAATTACTAAGGACGGGAGAACCACCAGGAAGTGCCTGATACGATATCACTATACCAGGTACCGATCTGGTTCAGATTGAAATTCAAATGTTACTGTCATAATTCATTAATCTTATTGAGCTGGATAGAGTTTTAAACAAACTTAGTAATGTAATTTGCTCGTACCACACAGGACGCCGTGCTGCTAGCCAACGCGTGAATAGTTTAGAGTGCACCACCTGCAGGATTTCAGAGGAACTGCAACATTTTACTACCTTAAATGCTATCATATGCAGTATACATAGAGGCCCAAATAATTTATACACATTTCAACATAAAATGTACTGTTGTGCTCAAAGGTTTGCACACCCTGAAAGAAATTGTTCAGCATTGGCATTTATTTGTAAAATATGACTGATGCTATATATATATGGATGGATATAGATAAACAAACACACACACGTGAAGTCATTCTCACAATTGTCTGACTCCTTTTTAAAACCCTAATGATAACTGAAATCGGCCAAACAACCCTGATCAAAAGTTTACATACCCTTGAATGTTTTGCCACGTTATAAAGATACAGGTTTTAAATCTCTGTTAAAGTGAAGTCGACACACTTGTGAATCATCTTAATTGTTAGTGTCTGTGCATAAATAGTGAATTTTTCAGCTCATGAGGTGATGCACTGACTTGGCTGGATGCTTCACCTTGAGGAAGACTGCCATGGACCGGTGTAGTAAGGTTTTTGAACTTTATAAAGCAGCAAAAGGATGTAAAAAGATATCACGACACTTGAAAATGCCAGTCAGTGCTGTTAAAACCCTGATAAAGAGGTGGGAAATAAGAAGGTCTGTTGATTGTAAGCCATGGACAGGTAGACCAAGAAAGATTACAAAGAAAAACCAGACAAACAACTTATAGAGAAATACAGGCTGTTCTGGAAAAATGTGGTGGTGTTTCAAGAAGCACAATAAGGAGGTACTCGAACACAAATGACCTGCCATGCAGGCTGTTTGTGGGGTTTTTCTTGCCAGGGGAAATCAGTCACTGTGCCCATGCCAATACGCCCATGCCAGTACACGAGACGGCACCTAGACAAGCCTCGCAGCTTCTGGAGCAGACATTTGGAGTGATGGGACTAAAATTTAACTTTTATGTTTGGAAAGAAGTCAACAAGGCCTACGGTGAAAAGTACACCATCCCCACTGTAAAGCATGTTGGTGGATCTCTTGTGGTTTGGGGCAGTGTGAGCTCCAGTGGCACGGGGAAGTTAGTCAAAATGGATGGCATGATGAATGAAGAATATTATCATAAAATACTGGCAGACAATTCGCATTCTCCAGCACGAAAGATGTGCATGGGACGCTCTTGGATGCTCCAACTTGATGGCCACATGGTCCAGCATGTTAACCTTTTTCTGCTGTACACATTGGAGGGTCAACTTGGCCTTGTGTTTTGGACCATCACAGTCTCGTGACCTCAGTACCATTGAGCCACTTTGTGGAGATCTCGAAAGTATGTAAGACAACCAAATATCTTATAGAAACTGGAAACATTTTTCAAAGAAGAATGAGCAGCTATACCACCTGAGAGAAGTAAGGACTTCTAACATCGAGGGTGCAACTACTTCCATCTTTAGAGGAAATGTAATGCCCCACACATTTCTGCCATAATTCCTCTCGTTTTAAAAAAAAAAAGGTCATAGATGACAGTTTTTTTTTGGCCCCTATAAAATATGTAAAAATAAAAAAATACATGAATTGCCACACCAAAGAATCATGAATCACTGACTCGATTTGTTTATTTTCCCACATCTGTAATATTTACTTACAACCCCCCCCCCCCCCCCCCCCCCCATCATGAACTTCCTACCAAGATAATCATAAATTGTGAAAGTGCAGAGGTCTCTGTGTGAGAACCTGTTGGTTGATGTAAATCCCTGACACTGGAGACTCCTTCCACAAATCTGTGTATACACAAGTTTCTCATCGCTAACTGTGTATTTCTCTTTGTAAAATTCACAACAACCTTCCCAACCTGGCAGAATTGTTACTACTTTAGGTGCTTTTAAGCTTTTTTCCCTCAAGCTCAGTTTGAAGCTTTGAAGCTTGCCTTAAGCCGAGCGTTAATCTCAGGTAATCTGCTCGAGTCACGCAAAGGTTTCAGAAGTATTGATTGAGCTGAATCTCTCAGGTGCGTCCAGACATCCGGTCTACGGTGACAGATTTACGGTATGAAGTCTGTAGCTTCTTCTTCTTCAGCACACGCCTTCTCACACACTCGCGGAGCGTTGCTCTAACACTGGGCTCTCTCGGGCCCCGTCATGCCGCTCGTTCTCTCGTTATAAATGGGAGCTGCTCCTCTGATCTATTGCTTAATTGCCACCTAATTTGCATAGCGGTGCAAATTAACGACCTCTCGAATGAGCGTTCATTTTTCACAAGGTCTTTAGGAGCTCCTTAAGAGGCGGTGCTAATTAGCACAGGAGGCAGCTGTGCTGATGAGGCACGGCTCGTCGCGAGCAAAACGCATCCTTCATCCTCCTCTTCCTCGTTCACGGACATCTGTGCAGAGGCTTCATTTTTCTCCCTGACCCGTACCAGAGCACCGACTCGTTTCGGTTTGTTTTGCCCTCTCGCTCTCACGCTGCGGAGGGAGGTGTGTTGTCCCAGCGTCAGTGTGTATGAATCACTAGCTGAGATAATAGTGCTGGGTCGAAGCCAGCGTGTTTGCTCAAGGTGTGAGCGCCGCTGTTCACACGCTAATCACATCTCGGTGTTGACATTCGCCACTGACCACTGCGTCACGCAGGAAGCACAATGCTGTGTGTGTGTATGATTGAGAGGGATGCAGGGAGTGAAGTAAATTCGAGCCAGAGTGCTCCGGTAAATCGGCGGTGCTTAACCTGAGCTGCTTAGCGCTGGAGCTGACCCATGGGTTGGACACCTCACTCCTGTCTTACACACACACCAGACGATACAAAACGGGAATTGCTGTAAACTGTAGCATGATGCACCATCCTGAGAGTACTCAGCCCTGACACATGGCAAGTGAAATCAGATATCATCTATTAGGGGCCGGCGATATGCGACAAAATATTGTATTACGATACAAATCTTTATTATACATGATTCATAATGATCTTAAAACCATGGAATTTTAAGTTTCTCTCTGATTTAAAAAAAAAAAATTCCATGTGAACATTTTATAATTTCTTTGATGTATCAGTTTTTAAACACAGTAACGCAGCCGTGTTGCATTTTTTTTTTTATATATACTTCAATGTCTCCCAAAAGTGATTTTTTAAAAATATAAATACAAGCGATTTCTATTGGTCTCAACTTCATATTTTTCATCTATTTTCTCAAATTATTAATATTTAATAAATATATTACTATTACTAGCTAATTCATCTGATTGATTAATAATGAATGTAAAATAGTAGTGCCGTATTATAAAATATTTAATGCTGAAAAGGAGAAAAAATTAGATTTTGAAAAACAGAAAATGTCAGAAAAGTGTATTTTATTTTTTTTTTAAATCATATGGCGATAATCATGATATTGCTCAGGAATATGATTTTAACAAAAAGTGTACAATTCTTCTTCTTTTTTTTTTTTTCTTTTTTTTAAAAATGAAGTTTTTAAAATATTTTTTAGTTCTTTATTTTATTTTGTATGTTGTGTTGAACTGGAATGTATTTATGTAAAATGTAAAAAATACAAGTTATTAGTGATGTCCCCAAAAAAGCATTTATTTAGAATATCACGATGATGAGACTGTATCATGATCACCCAACCCTTCTAAGCATCTACATCATATATTAAATTATTAGATTATAAAATTATTTTAATTAAAATTTTATTTAATCTGATAGATTCGTCTATCAGAGCTCAAACCTGTCATGCTGATAAAACTGTATATTTAATACTTTGTTCATTTTACTAAGGAATTCAGCTCGATCATCCTTCATTTATTCAGGAGACCAGTTTTGCTTGTAACTCTGACAATTTTAGCTTGGCAACTATGCCAACCAGAGTGACTTTTAATCGTAGTTGGGGGAAAAAATGGGTCTGATTTCTCATTTGATCTCATTTTAAGAAATAAGCAGGAAGGATGTCTGAGCTGTTGGAATATCAGATGCAAAAACATGAATCCGATTTTATAACAAAGCGGAATTTGTAACAAACGTAGCCTGAAATATTAATGACTCGCTTGTAACATGAAATTGTCACACCAGAAAGTGTAGACTTGATATCTCGAGTGTTTCAGTTACACATCAGTTCTTGTGTGCATTCACTCTGACTCCATGCCTACAGGTGGCGCACTCTAAACTATTCACACATCCTGTTTGCTTAGAATTGTAACAAAATCTGGGGGAAAAAATGAATCAGCATTATACTTGGAGATTTGTAATATCTTCAGAGATTGCAAATACGAATCGAATCAGTACCCGGGTATCGTTTTTGTTTGCTTTGTTTAAGTAAAACATGATTGATCTTTAGTGTGTAATATGTACAGAAATCCATTTAAACTAAGGATGTGATATCTGTAGAACAAAGGCTTTCAACATCTTTCCCTCTCGTACCTCTTCACATATGCTTTAGGATACTAATTAATATTAATAATTAATCATCCCAACACCTTACTGTCAGTGTTTTACGTTCCATCTCGTTTTCTTTCCTTCATTATCTCACCTCGTATGTAAGAATTTACCTGAAGATGCTGAAGGTTTTCCTCCGTTCTTGTGCGTTTGTCTGAGCTGCCATCGACGGAACGCTCCTCGCTTCAGGAACGATGTTTTTATTCGTTTAGAAAAACGTAAATGTTACCTTCTTTGTTCGTCTTCCAGATGTTGCGTTAATGATAACGTGATAAGTAATATCGGGTGAGGGAGTCCTAATGCAAAGAGGAGGACGATTAAAGGGAGCAAGTTTGAAGATGATAAAACGCAGGTAATAATTTGGATTTGACTTTCATAGTGGTGGAAAAATGAAAAGTGAAGTTTTTATTTTTATTCTGTACTTTTTTTTTTTTTTTAATGAAGTGAAATATTTATACACTCTATTATTGACCAACAGGACAGTACTGATTATGACTGTTTTATTATCATATTAAATTTTTTTTTACTACTTTTCATCATCCTCTCTCTCGCTCTTCTGTTCTCTTTCCAAAGTGTGTGTTCTATTTAGTTTAAATTTCTTTGAATCTTTTTTCCTCATAACTGATGTGAACTTATCGTATATTGTAGAAATTCCCTTCAAACATCGTCTTTTTTATTTATTTATTTATTTTATTTTATTTTTTCACACAATGTCTTGTTTCCACGGCAGCTTAACACACCGGAGCTCTATTAGTTTATCCGAGAATAGCAGGAATTTATTCGTAATTCTCTGCGCCAGATGAAAAGCCGAGTCAAGTCCTGTCACCGAGACACTCGTTATAAATTCAGTCATTAAAAACGAGTTACGGGTGAAACATTACATGGTCGTGATGGATATAACCAACACCCCCAAAAAGCCCCCTCCCTCCCCCTACCCCAAAACGTAGCATTGGATTTCTTATGGCTGTTGCACGCGCGCGCATGTGTGTTTGTAACATTTCGTTTCAGTCGCACAAACTCCCTCCCTTTTTCTCTCCAGCCTTCCTCTTGGAGATTTATCGGCGGTTTCGTAATCGTTCTCGTACTCTCGCTTTCAGCCCACCATGAACCGTGATCTTTCTCTCTCTTGCTCGCTTGCTCCGTCTCTCTTTCAAAACCAGCCTCCTTTCTAGTCTGTCTGTCCTTCCGTCTTTCCATATTTTTCCCCCCTCACTCCTCCTTCGTGTTCGTTTTTATATCACCTCCCGTGACTCCTCTTGCTTTTTATTTTCTCCTTGCTTCTCCTCTTCTCTCCCGTCCCATCACCCCCCCCCCCCCCACACACACACACACACACACACACACACTCTCTCTCTTTCTCCCTCACTCTCTTTTTCTCTCTCTCGCTCTCTCTCCCAGTGAAAGGCTGCGAATCCCCAAGAGAGCTGATGCAATTAAAATGCTAATCCTGTCTGTCTACAGAGAGAGCGAGGGAAGGAGGAGGGGAGGGCTGACAGCATGAGGGATTGCAGCTCACATGGAGAACTCGACTGAAATGGAGAACAGAGGGAGAGACCGGGGGGGCTTGAGGAGAAGCGAGAAGGGAAGGGAGTGAAGGGAAGGCGAGAGGAGAAGGGGGGTGGCGGCGCTGACACGCAGGGAGAGAAAGAGAGGGTGCGCACAGGCGTACAGCGGGAGAAGCTGTCGTCTGAGAGGCCGAGCTGCGAGAGCTGCTCCGAGCCCCGTGATGGACTGCGTCTCCTGTAATGCACTCAAAATGGCACCATTAATACAGCGCTAGCGGCAGTGAACACCAAACCTCCTCCGTCTGCTCTTAACTCATCACCTGGATCAGACCCGAGCGCCACGGCCATGTCGTCCGCACCTCAACCACACTCTTTTTCACATTATTACGCTTTACCACGCCGTATATTTTGTCTGAATGTGGGCTCTGATTTATACATTTGTTTTTGTTTTTTGTTTTTTTTCTAAGGGACAGATATTAAGTCGAGCCCGGACAGATGTAGCGCATAAAAAAAAAAAAAAACGTGCATTATCTCATTAACACGTGGGCGTGCGCGTATTAACGAGCTGTGCTAATTGAAAGATTTAGCGTCTGGCTTTATTAATCCTCTTAAAGAACGCAGAGAGACGCTTCGCCACAGATGGAGGGGGGAAACCCGCACAGAACGACAGGCGCATATTCCTCCATTTGTCTTTGACCATTTGCTTTTTAATTACTCGCTAATTACGAGGTTTTTCAGGGCTCTCGCGAGGTGACCGAGTGTGAATGACGGGAAGACAGGAGGGGGACGGGTTAATCGTCAGGTCTGTTAACCTGAGGGGGGGGGGGGTGCTCAAAGGGGTGTTTGGGGTATGATTAGCAACCAACAGCTTAATTGGGGTAAGTGCAGGGCACAGTAAGATTTTGGGATACACCTGGAGGGTATAGAGTCTTCTTTTTCCCCTCCTCTCTTCTCTCTCTCCCTTTTTTTTTCCCTGTGTATGTTAGAGAGAAGGGGGAGGGTTAAAGAGGCCCATGGAGGAAGGGCGAGTGTGTGACTCTCTTGATAAAATGGTGCCTCCTTTCTTTCATTAGTATTTTTTACCTGGCACTTTATTTGGTTTTTAAAATTATACATTTAAAAAATATATATTTTTTAACTGTCCAAGTTTTTTGCAGTACGTTTTTATATAAAAAAAAATTATGATTTTTTAATTCTGCTGTTCAAGCATCTCCTCCAAGCAAAGGTTTCAACCGCACTTAACGTGATTTATTGTTCTCCGACTGTTCTCCCATCCCCAAAAACTTAAAGTTAAACTTCCCTTTTTATTGGAGTTTTACTGGCTGAGATGGAAAGAAGGGGAAAAACACCAGAGGTGTATAGAGAGAAGCAGGGAGAGAGAAAGAGACGGGGGGGGGATTGATGTAGGGAGGGAGAGATGGGCGAATGAAGGTCATTAGTTCAGTCGGCTGGATACGGCACATTCCTGAACCGTGAGGGGGGGGGGAGTGATGGAGAGAGAAGGAATGTAGGAGAGAGAGAGAGAGAGAGAGGAAAAGGGGGGAAACGGGGGAAACGGGGGTAGACCTGAATGGAGGCACCCGGGAGAGGCAAGAGGGAACAAGAAAGAAACCGGGGGGGGGGTTTAAAGGAAGGAGAGGGAGACGAAAAGTTAGAAACGGATTTTGTGTGGAGGGGGAGGTTAAGACTCATCTAAAAATGTGGTATCGGTTAAGTTTCTCAGGCGAACACAAAGGGAATGTTTGATTCGTGTTTGGAAGGAAGCAGTCAGCAGATCCTCATTAGTACCACACACACATACACACACTCGCGCACACACACAGTCAGGATGCATGTGTGTAAAAGAATGAATTCTTTGAAGTTTGTGTCACTTTAGAGACAGGGCGCTCACACACACGGAGAGGTTACAGGAATGTTGTCCTTCAACTGTTTTTTCTTTCCTCCTGTCTTGTGATGCACATCATCGTTCTGTGTGGTGTGATGTGACCGCCCCCATCCCCCCCCCCACTACGCGTGCGTGCGCGCGCGAGAGAGAGAGCAGCGTGAGAGATGTGACAGGTCTCGGGTTAATACACTGCCGGATTGCTGCGGCTGATGGCGCACGCTCTGGTATTACTGCAGCCATGCTTCATGTTCGCCTCACACAGACCTGCAGGCTGTTAGGTGGACCATGCTGCCCTCTGCTGGACGAGAGGAGGCAGTCTACACCGCATTCACATTTTTAGTACTCTGGTTTGGTCTGAAAGAATGATTTAGTATGATAAGACCGTATGATTTCATACAAACTCTTTTATTTATTCTTTTTCCCCCCAAGCATTTTATGCGTATAGATAAAATGCGTATACACACGAATAGCCCTCACCTTGCGTTTCTACGGTTCAAACCTTAATATCGATCTTATCCGTGACCGTAGCCATGTCCTCTCTTTCCGCAGTGTTGAGCATCCGCGGCGTGCAGGAGGAGGACCCACCCGACCCCCAGATCATGCGTCTGGATAACATGCTGCTCGCTGAAGGAGTTTCCGGTCCAGAGAAAGGTGGCGGATCGGCGGCGGCAGCGGCTGCCGCCGCGGCCGGAGGATCGCCGAACGACGGCAGCGTGGAGCACTCGGACTACAGAGCCAAACTTGCTCAGATCCGTCAGATCTACCACTCCGAGCTGGAGAAATACGAACAGGTGCGGGTGAAGGAGCGTGTCTGGCACAGGTGGAGCGTTTAACACACCTGCTGTCTCTGTGTGCTTCCAGCACATTTATGTGTTTGTGTTTATCTCTGGAGGATTGACTGGGTGTTTACGTTTACGGTTAAACATACTGCAAGAGCACGGTTTCAAAAACAGCAGCAACCTAGAGATAATTTAATTCAGATTAATGTAAAATAAAATAAAGTTGCATACAAGTGAAGTATGTAAGGTTGTGTGTACGTTGCTGTTGGACAGAAATCCAGAATCCTGGCTTCTTGTAGTTCATCAGCACATCTTGAAGTGTTTTATTCCCCTATATTTCACCAGGTTATATAAAAATGTAATATTCTGTTAAATAGTGCTTCATATTTATCCAGTCATAGTTGTGGAACATTCAGAACTTTCAGAAAGTTCGTATGCGTTTTCGCTTATATTATGGCAGCTGTAAACGCTGGAGAGGTCACTCTTCCTTTTTCCCATCTCGCTCTCTCTTTAACTTGACATTTATTATTGCTAAAAAAAAAAGTAGCGGAGGATCTGGAAAGTGTAAACTAAAAATCAAAGGCACCGAGACTGGAGACTCCTTATGTAAAATGTATGTAGATATGTGTTTACAAGAAGAAAAAAAACACAAAAATGTCTTTGTCAGCCAGTAGCATTTAAATTAGGTAAATAAATCAGAATTAAATTACCCTCCAGGGTCCAGGTTGAATTTCTACCTTGGGTGTGTGTGTGTGTATGGAGTTTGCATGTTCTCCCCGTGTTTTCCTCCCACAGTCCAAAGACATGCTGATTAGGCTAATTAGAGTTCCCAAATTGCCTGTAGTGTGTAAACGAGTGTATGTATGTGTTCCCTGTGATGAATTTGCACCCTTTTTAGGGTGTACCCCGGCCTCGTGCCCGAAGTCTTCTGGGATACGCTCCAGCCTTCCTGCGACCCTGTATACACGATAAAGCTTTAGACAGGGAGTGAATTATGGTGTCGTACTGGTTAGCATTGTGGCCTTGCACCTCTGTCAGACAGTGAGTGAGTAAATTATGTGGTGCGTCCTCCATACATGGATGTTAGCCGGTTACTATGGTAACCTGTGTTAACTTATTTGAACGAGTGTATAATCACCTAATTGGCAGCTGTCGGAGCTGCTGTTATACAGTATGATAAGAACACCACCATCGTTTTCAGTCATTTGTGATACAGAAAAGTAATGTTGTTATGAATTTTAATTATAGAACAGTTGTGCTTATGTGTGTGTTGAACTGGAACCACACAGTGGTGATGCAGCTGTGTCTGGTTAGTTCTGCGCAGCTGGGCTCTCTGTACTGACCCAGTTGCTTTTGTGTTGGCTTTTTTTTTTTTTTTTTGGTCCCAGGCCTGCAGCGAATTTACCAACCACGTGATGAACCTGCTGAGAGAGCAGTCACGCACACGGCCCATCTCACCCAAAGAGATCGAGCGCATGGTGGCCATCATTCACCGCAAGTTCAGCTCCATCCAGATGCAGCTCAAGCAGAGCACTTGTGAGGCCGTCATGATCCTCCGCTCTCGCTTCCTCGATGCCAGGTGTGTGTGTGTGTGTGTGTGTGTGTGTGTGTGCGTGCATGTGCGCGTGTAATTCACATCTCAACATCTAGCAGGAAGTGAGATTCACTAATCTTCACTCTTAAATAACGCTAATGTTAGTCACTGCTTGGTTACTGTTGCTATGTGTGTCACAAGTGTAAGTTTGTGGTAAATGCAGCCAGTTGTTTTGTGGACCTGAGGTTTCCTGTGAACCTTTAGCATACATTCAGTGGAGACTCGAATAGCACGGAGTTATTTTAGATTTTACTGATTAAAAACCTGTTAACCACTAACATGTTGTCACAACTGGAACGTTTCACAGATACAGATAGTATGTATGACTATTTAATGTTGTATACAAGACTGACATATAGATTATAACCATGCTTCTCAGATTATATCAATTTTATTATTTTAAGATTTAAGATTATTTCAGTAGAAGTAACACTTCATGGTGAAACTTTTTACTGAATCTTTAAAATGGTAAATCACGTTTTCTGTGAGATTCATAATTATCGGTTATTGTTAATGAATTCAATTGAAAGTTTAACCAATCTGGTTAGTGAACAGAAGGATACCCTGACCACATCAAATATTTCAATAACAAGTAATAAAAATTTGATTTAGATTTGGAGATGTAATTCTGGACCTTTTTGCATATTAGGAGATTTGATTTATGAAAGAAACTATTTTAACATATACTAAGAATAACATATTCATATTCATAACATATAATTATATAGTACATGTTAAATAGTTTCTTTCATAAATCAAATCTCCTAATATGCAAAAAGATCCAGAATAACATATTCATATTCATTATATTCATATTCAATATTCATATTCATAACATATATATATATTTTTTTTTTTTTGTAGGTTGTACTTGATGTTGATTCCATTTACAGTGCAAGTGATGTCTGTTTAGTTGAAAGCTCATTAGTGTGTAAACTTGATTTAATGTCACTCCCGTAACATCTAATAAAATGCTGTGTGTTTTCCGGAAGTAATTAAGTATTTTGCAAATGATTTCACTGATCCCAAGCTTGTTTGCTCTGTGAGGATTTTTGTTTGCCTACAAATGTCACTCCCATGTTTGTTTGTTTTTCCTTTCCATATAATTTTATAATTCCTTACATATCACTCTTCTGTTTTATTTTGTTACTAGTATTCTTGACTGTGTAAGTCTAAATGTTTCAGCACAGACATGGATAGAAATTCTCTTACAGGCTACGGAAATTTCCAAGAATTTCTAAGAACCACACAATAGATAATAGCCCAATTCTAATGATATTACAAGTAATGTTTACAAATTACTGAACACGGCCAATTGTTTTTCAAATGCCTTTTATTAAATATAACTGTGTAGGATAAACACTTTTAGCCACCACAAACAGAAATTGTGTCATAAGTGGAAAAACCACAGACCTATGTGACCTACTTGATTATCAGTTTCACGCAGGAAGTTTATTTGTAACCTCAGGTCCTGATGCTGTGCTTTGGATACACTTTTTTTTATTTTTATTATTGTTCGTTGTCAACTCATATTTTTATTTAGTTTTTGTTCTTTTTTTTCTGTGCACAGACGCAAGAGACGCAACTTTAATAAGCAGGCGACGGAGGTGCTGAACGAGTATTTTTACTCGCACCTGTCCAACCCATACCCCAGCGAGGAAGCTAAGGAGGAGTTGGCCAAAAAGTGTGGCATCACTGTGTCTCAGGTGAGAAATGTAACATAGTCAGAGCAGGACAGGAAGCGATTCTGTTCAGTCGCGTCTATGTAACCTGAGAGCCAGTAGAAAACAAGTGGGTCGGATTGTGGGCCCTTGAATGGGTAAAATGATTCATCTCATCCACCAGATAGAGCATGATGGTGGTTTAATTACAGATTTTTTTTCATATTTTTTACCTGGTGCTTTAGGGAATTCTTGGCCACTGCTGTTGATCCGGACTAGCTTTCAAAGCACCAAGTGTTTGAGTCTGTAGGGCGGCTGTGGTGCGAGTGCTGCTGTGAGCAGGGACTTCACTAGTAAAATGCAGTCTGTCCTCTAAAGTTCAACTCTCTGCTAATGATTTACAGAAAGCACGAAGTTATGAAATCAAAACATTGATCTGAGACTCATTAGTCTGTCCTTTTAATTCAATCTTTCCATTGAACTCTGTCCTAATTTATTCTCTTTCGGTTCGTTCACTCTCGAGTTTTGTCCCTTGATTTTTAGGTCATCTGTCAATCTTTTTTTTATTTTTTTTTATTCAGTTTTCTCTCTATAACTAACTTTAAAAAAAAATATTATTCCTCTTTTCTTTTTTTTTCACTGGTTCTGCATTTCTCTTGTTCTAGTTCTTTCACTTTTTTCCTTTATTACTTTTCTTTACGTTCTCTCGTGTATTATTATTCTTACTTTATATTATATTAGATATTCACTTGTTCAAAAAAAAAAAAAAAGTGCACTTCAAGATTTCATTCCGTGACCTTTATTTTTGATTGCATCACACAGTGTGCTGGTCAGTTCATGTGTGAAATTGATTGCTCATGCTCCCGAGCTACTTTTTGCCAAACTAAGTAGTGGGATATACCCGTGCCAACAGGGAAGAAAGAGCCCATTGGCGTGATAACCTGGTCATTCAGGTCGTCCGCTGAGTCTAGACCTGAGCAACTGAAGCAACTCGAGATCATAACGCTGCCTCCAGAGGCTTATACAGCAGGCACTGTGTACGATTATTGAATTGCTTCACGTGCTTCTCTTCTTACCCCGACACACACCTCGCTCTGTACTCATCAGACCACAAGACATTTTTCCGTTGCTCCAAAGTCCAATCTTTATGCTCCTTAGGCAGTGTGTATTTTGTTTCTTTTGCTCAGTCACTTCTTTTTAGTTTTTTTTTTTTTTCTTTATTTTGCCTGTCAATCACTTTATTGATTTTCTTTCTTTATATTTTACATTTTCTCTCATTTCTTTCTTGTTTGATGTATTTCGTGTATGTTCAGCTCCACAGCCATGGTTAATCAAGACTGTTAAATACTCTCTTGCTAAATTAATGTTAACTACATTACTGCCTTCTAATTAATTGGAAGATGATTTGATGATCTAATCCTGACCCCATAATGATAATCACAGGACACATTGCTCAATTTTTATTTTCCTTGTACGAAATCCTTAGTGGTTTCATTTTGTTAATCATCATTTTAATACTATAAATGGTTATGGTGTTCTTTTGCGTTTCCGTCATCAGTCAATCTTTGATAAAGTACATTTGTGTAAACCCCGCCCCTTACACCAGGACTGTCAGCAGGTTTTAAAGGAAATCTTTTATCTAGGAACATGACGTGTTGCTTAGGAGAACTCAAAACATCCGAGATAAGGGTGTTTTTGCGCAGATAGTACAGTGTCTTTAAGGAAAACATAACGATTGGCTTCAGGCCTGAAGTATGAATTACTCACAGCGTGCTCATAGTATTTTCTCGTTTTATGGCTTTCTTTAAATTCTACCGTAGTTTGTCATGCTCACTGACCCGTCGTCGTTCTCCTCCACGTTTTCTATTAAATCTGTTTAGTTAAAACTGCTACTTTCGTAATATAGAGAAGTTTATCTACGGAGAAACACGACAGATGGGCAGCTAAATGAAAATATTCCCTATCTGGATTGGTAACATGGCCGAACGTGCGGTGTGTTATTGCCATAACAGCACGGTGTGTTTTATTCCATTTATACCACAGCTGTTACGGCAGGTAAAGTAAGAGTTAATGTTCCTGAACGTGCATGAGAACATGCATACTTGTGTAATAAGATAACATTTTACCTTCAGCAGGAATTCTTTCTCTCTCTCCCTCATTCACTTTTCTCCATCTTTCTCGTTCTTTCGCTCACTCTCTCCCTCCTTCCCTCTCTAAGTCCATATCTTTCCTCCTCAACATCACTCTTTAGTCTTCATCTTTCTTTCCCTCTTTTGCTTTCTCTTACTCTTTCACTACCTGTCACTCCCTTCCTCCTTCTTTTTCATTCTCTGTCTTTCTTTTTCTGTCCTGAAGTTTTTTTCCTGGCAAAAAAGCCATGATCGTTATAAATCACTGATTCTGGAGATTCCTTCCATAAACATTACATAAGTCTTGTTTTTTTTTGTTGTTTTTTTGAGGTTTATTACTAACATTTATGTAAATCATTTGCAATCCAGGTCTCTGTGTATGAGCCGTTACTATAGAAACAGTAAAGTATTAGTGCAAGTGAATCAAAGTTATCCTGTTGTAATGTCCACTTTACATCCAGAGCTGCTTCTGCACTCTAACAGGAGAATAATGTCCACCTTCTGACCAGTCATATTCGAGAATTAAACCGCATTGTGGTGAAATATTCATTGCTGATGAGTTATTAAAGGTCCCGTGTGTGTGGTTTCAGGTCTCTAACTGGTTCGGTAACAAGAGAATTCGGTACAAGAAGAATATCGGCAAGTTTCAGGAGGAGGCAAACCTGTACGCAGTCAAAACAGCAGTGGACGCAGCCAACGTTTCTGCACAGGCCAGCCAGGCCAACTCCCCCGCCACGCCCAACTCAGGTGTGCATCATACACACATGCAGGCACACAGCACCTCCATCAAGCCATGTGCAAATAACAATAGCCTACTTACAGATTCCTGTTTTTCTAATCTCTAACTCTCTCCATCTCTTTTTCTCTTTTTTCTTTTTATCTCTCATGTTGCTTTTTTCTCTTTCATGTTGTTTTTTCTAATCTCCTTTACCTTCTGTCTTAGATTATCATCACTTTTCTGTATAACTCTCTCCTAGTTCTCTTCCTTTTTCTTGTTTTCTTTCACTATCATTCATTTCCTTTTTGTCTCCATCACATGCTCACCATCTTTCTAAATGTTTTAACACTGTTTCTCTTGATCAGCATTTTTCAACTTTTTGTTGACCTTTTTCTAATTTTTCTTTCTTCTTTTAGTCTTTTACCCATTGTCTCATTAAAATAACATTTTACCATTTAAAATTCCATTTTCTTTTGCATTGTTTTTATTTTTCCTTCCTTTATTTCTTTTTTCCCGATTAGATTCTATTCATTCACTTTTTAAGTGCACTTTCCTGTTTCTCTTCTCTGTCTAACATTCTTCTCCTGTCTTTTTTTCTCTTTTTCAGTCATTTCTCTCATTTTGTTTCATTTTGTTTCTCTTCACACTCCTTCCTATTTTTTTTTTCTGAAGTCACTCGAATTTTCTTTTAAAATTCATTGCTTCTAATCCATTTGTTAATCATAATGAAGCACTTTCAAAAGCAACATGCAGTTAAAAAGAACTGCATCATGGGAAACATCTTAAACCAAAGCCATGAGTGTGTTGCTCCTGATGAACTGTTCCGCCCCAAGGTCTGTTGGGTGGTTATTCTTTCCTGGCACGTCTCTCTATCGCTCTGTTCTCAGTTGTTTCTCTCACTCATGAAGGTTGGCACTGTGTATGTGAGGTGTGTATGTGAGGTTTGCGAGTCGTGACACGCCGCTGATCAGTCGACTGGGTGTGATTTTAGTCCTTTACTGCAAGGTGAAACGTTCCAGACTCTTCCCTTCCTAGAAACTCTTAAACCGTGTATAACACAGATATAATCAACACCTACTGATCCTCTCTGATCATCAGCAGGACCTGGGGTTAAAGGTCACTTAAAGAGACTTCAAAAGAGCCTCATTTCCATCCTGTCATTCTTCACTTAACTGCTTGTTCCTCTCTCTCTCTCCACCTTCTCTTTTATCTTTGTTGTGTTCTTGCCCTTTATTTTCAGCACTACTCATCTTTTTCCGTAATTTTTGTTTGTATTTCTTCTCTACAGTTTCTGTAATGTATTAAAACCTTCTTCCTCATCTCGTTCATCTTCTTTTCCTTTCCCTTCTGTCGTTTTTCTTGGGTTTTTTTGTTCTTTTTATTTTTATTTTGCACGCTCTGTGTAAACAGTTCATATAATTTTTTTTCTTCTCTTTTTATATATATATAAATTTTTTTCTCTTTCTTTCTAGATCAGTTATTTACTCACTTTTAAAATCCACCTCCTCCCCCATCCATTCCATTCTTTATCACTGTTTTTTTTATAAAATCTTTCATTCCTGCATTTTCTTATGTCACTACTTTTTTTCTTTTCTTTCCTGTTGTCTTGTTTTAATCCTCGTACAGCTTTTTCGATTTTCTTGTTGTCTTATTTCACGCTCTCCTTTTTCTTTATCCTCTGCATTTCCTCTCTTCTATTGTTATACATTTTATTTTCTTTTTCCTGTGTTTTTGTTTCCTTCTCTCCTATTGTCTCATCTCATCCTCACTTCTTTCTCTTTTTCATTTTCTCCATAATTTCTCTTCTTCTATTGTTTTATCAACTGCACATTTCCCTTTTTCCTGTTGTCTTGGCCCTTTTTTCACCTTTCCTTTTTTCTTTCTATTGTCTTCTAGTTTCATTTTTTGCTTCCCTTTTTTTTCAATTGTCACGCTTTTTCTTCTTTACTTCTTTCGCTCCATTTTTACTCTTACATGTTTTGCTTTTCTTGTGCTTTATATATTTATTTATTTATTTTTGCAATTTCTCCCATCTCGCACTTCTCTTTTAATTCTTGTTCCTCTCAGCTTTTTTCTTTCCATCTCCTGATCTCACTTCTCTCTCTCGTGTACACGCTGTACTTTTTCCTGTTTGGTCAGTATATACTTTGCTTGTCTTGTTAAGGACCTGTTCCCTCCTCCTAAACAATACGCTCACCATCTTTATTAATCACCTCTGGGTTGCACTTCGTTGGAATTAAAAGTTTGGTGGTGTGTGCCAATCGTACCAGTCCGTCCTCCGCAGAGGTTACAGCGCGGGGATTTGTTTTGATTTATTTATTTAAACAGTAAGACCATGTCGGTCAAGCTTAGGGTCATTTTCAGAAACACTAACGAGTTCATTTCACAAGCATGGTTTTACTGTTAACTCCTCTTCATCAGTTAACCCCCACTCTCTGTCACACACAGAGACACCCAGACACAGAGACACACACCCACGCCTCACTAATATGTGCTGAAATGTAGCCTGAAGCTACTTTTCGATTTCATTTTCTTCTGCTTGGTCAGGACTTGCCCCTGCCGGTGTTGATTCCGTTCACCTCCTTCAGCATTCCTGCCAATTTTAGCTTTTTTTTTCAGGGGGAAAAAAAAAAACAAGTCAAAACTGGAGGTGTGTTGAGTGAGGGACTCGGCAACCGCAAACAAACACTATACACTCCTGATTCGGGTTTAAGAGAGGCATTTTTCTACAAATACCAGAGCTTCTTCATTTGTGTTTATCTGTCCATCATCTCTCTCTCGCTAATCAAGGAATTGTTAGACAAACCGGCCAAAATTAAACATGATTTTTTTTTTTTTTTTTTTTGCAGCTCCCCTTGACTCCTCTACTTCATAATATTTATTACACAGGACCACATGGGGCTGAGCAATTTAATAAAAATTTTATTGTAATTGACACGTTCTGCGATATTGAACATATAGACAAGCTATACAGATATTACCTATAATATACACACAGGTCCATATCACTTACAATTTTTGTGTAACTGATAGTGTAACTTTTTTTATTTTGTAACTAACGAACACGCTCATAACATTGGTGACTAAAATCCAGAGGAATGCTCCTCACACTGACGTACTAATGTGCCAGCGGCATTCACTAGATAACACACAAACACATTCCTGTCTTTCAGGTTTCCCAGTTAAGTGTATTGTGGTTGGATGCACAGCGCCGAGCTGCGAAACACATTCCCCCCGTAACACTCTCTGCTGTCGTCGTGATTGTTGTCATGGACTTCACTAATAATCTAGAAAGTCCAGAAGTCACACTAAGCGGGGGGGGCGGGTGGATGGGTTCAGAAACATGAGGTTTTTAATATTCAGAAACTAAGCTAGAACATTACACACCACATGAGTTTAGCAGGGACTATAACACGGCTGCTGTTCATCTAGACGTGATGCTGGGAAACATCTGAAAATATTAACATACAAAATACAGCTCCCATATATATTCCTGATGTTGCCACTTGTACCACATCTGGATGAAAAAAGGGAAGTTTTTAAGTTTCACTTCTCTCACAGCTTTATTTGTAAATGCAATGACGCAAGTGTCTGTCTGTCCGTCTGTCTGTCTATTTACATACATCTATCGTAATTCATGTTTTTCTGTCTTTCTTGAACTGTCCTCATATCTGTCTGTCTATTTAAATCTATCTGTCTGACTGAGTGGAACCCTTAACTGTCTGTCTGTCTGTCTGTCTTTTATCCGTTTGTTTAACTGTCTGGAACCCCTAACTTTCTGTCTGTAGGTTTGATATTTTTGCCTGTCTTGAAACCCCTATCTTTCTGTCTAATTGTCTGTCTGGCAGCCTTTTTCTGTCTGTCTCTCGGTCCGATTAAATCTGCCTGTCAAGCGGTCATATGTCTGTCAACCATTATACCGTTCGTGTTTGTCTGTTTTTGTCTCTCTATCTATCTCTGTCTCTATTAGAGGTGTAACGATACACAAAAGCCACAGTTCGGTATGCTCCTCACTTTTGGAGTTAAAAAGATTTTCATGCATTATGAATTTAACATTCATACATGTGTATATAAACTTATACAGACACACCCACACAATGAGTGCACGGAATATCCATGTGGATCTTAAACCCGTATTAACTTTAGATTAATCAACATCAACACACATTTGTTTGTTAAATATGAAAAACTAACAATGCACTTCACTGTTTGAGAGAGAAAATATACATGTTGCTAACAAAACACAAGCATCCAGTCATGTGTGTATATGTGTGTGTGTGTATATGTGTGTGTGTGTATATGTGTGTGTGTGTATATGTGTGTGTGTGTATATGTGTGTGTGTGTGTATGTGTGTGTGTGTGTATGTGTGTGTGTGTGTATATGTGTGTGTGTATATGTGTGTGTGTGTGTGTATATGTGTGTGTGTGTGTGTGTATGTATATGTGTGTATATATATATATATATATATATATATATATATATATATATATATATATATATATATATATATATATATATATATATATATAGACAAAATTGTTGGTACCCTTCGGTCAATGAAAGAAAAACTCACAATGGTCACAGAAATAACTTTAATCTGACAAAAGTAATAATAAATAAGAATTCTATGAATGTTAACCAATGAAAGTCAGACATTGCTTTTCAACCATGCTTCACCAGAATTATATAAAAAAAAATAAACTCATGGAACAGGCCTGGACAAATATGATGGTACCCCTAGAAAATACTGAAAATAATGTGACCGAAGGGACATGTTAATTCAAGGTGTGTCCACTAATTAGCATCACAGGTTTTATTGTTTTTACAATTTTTATTGTTTTATTGCTCTAATCTGTCTATTTGTCTGTCTATCTAAATTAATGATAATAAATGTTCATTTAACTTTTGATTACACAAAAGTTAGATGTCCATGCATCTGCAATGATTAATAATCCCATCACTAACACTCAGTGTAGAAGAAACGCAGTAAATAAATCAGACCTGCAGGAGTGTGGGCTGCTGAAACGCTTCCTGTGGCGGAAATCGGATCGTTAATCAAGTACCAGGATGTGAATCAACTCATAAAGCCCCTCGCGTTCACACACCTACACACCCTGCTTTACAGCTTTATGTCTCTAGCTTGCCTGGTTTCAGTTTCTCTCCTTGTGCACTCTCACCGCTGTACTTCTGTTCTGATGATTCACTTTATCTTCTGGGAATACCAGCATCTGGAGGCAGAGTGTGATCAGATCAGATTGGAGAGAGCTGTGCATTTAATATGCACGCTCTCACACACGCATGCACTCATGACTGACTGTAAATGTTGAACCTGCTTTCCATTAGTTCTATTGATCATAGTGTAGTATAGTTATGATGCTTTAAATATAGCCCAGAAACGCATCACTACAAATCATTAAAGACTCATGAGTCGGGTCAATAAAAACTCCACTGACTCATTTAGACTTTGACTGACCTGAGAAACACCAGCGATCATATCAGAGTTTCATTTAAATGCAGCAATGTTTTTCCTGCCAGAGTGCCGTGCCAGGTAGTCTAAAGTCATTTAAAACGATCCTATATATCTACAAATAGATCCGTATAGTACTGTGGAAAAATCTTAGGAACATGTAAATAACTTCTGAAGAGTAAGGATGTGGTAAAAAAGTTAATCCAAAATACACTTTTAATGAAAAAAAAGTTTGCTTAAAATATAACTTCTGATACAATTTGTGCAGATTTATAAGCAGATTAGTCTTACAGAACATGAGGCCAAACCAGCCACAATCCATCTGAGGACTTTGTCACACCTGCTTCTTCTTTCTTGCTTTTTTCCCATTTTTTTAAATGTAAAATAAATATGTCAAACAAAGTTTGTACCCAAAAGAAAGCCCAAAAATCTTTTGCACAGTAAATTTTTATTATTTTTTATTTTAGATCTGTGTGAACTGCTGCTGGTAGTGCGCAACACACTCGGAGGAAAGCGCTATCTACCCTCTTCAGCATGCGTGGCCTCACATGCATACGACTGGCTAGTGTCGCTGTGATTGACAGACGAGAAGGAGTGTTAGTTAGTGTGGTGTGTAAGGAAACTGCATCGGAAGATTTTCCAAAGTGAAAATTCTGTATGTATTTTGTATATTCAAACCGTTCTTAATTCATGCTAGCATCGCTCTCGTTCGTCTTGCTAACGCCACCATGACCTAGCTCAATTTTCATGGAACACCTGAGTCACTGAGTCGGCATAGCGATGCCGTGTGTTTGACATGCCTTAACCCTGCACGAATCTCCCATGTCATGACTCCCTTTTCAGGGTTTACCGCGTACGAACTGTAGTAACAATCAAGTAAAGATCATAAAAGCGGGATGAAGTGCAACCAGAGTGTGTTATTGTGCGTCATGGTTTAAAGGTGTTTGGGTGTGTGTCAGAGTGATTTAACTCTTTTGTGTGTGTGTTTAACAGGTGGATACCCAGCGCCGTGCTACACACCTGACGGCCGGCTATGAGGAGCGGTCAGGAAGTGCCCTTTACACCCCACACTGCCTAGACGTGAGTAATACACACACGTACACTTTGTAGTGTCTGTTTGATTAAAAGTATTGGCACCCTGTATCGGCTAAACATACATCATCTAATATTTGAGTAGTCATCGATTTGTTATGTTTGTGTGAGAGCGAGAAAGAGAGAGCGAATCAACAGTCTTTGTTTCTTTTCTTTTCTGTCCAGGCCAACAGCAGCTGGCAGGAAAACCCCATCACTCCTTCACCCGTACATCCCAGCAGTGTCTAATCACAACCCTGCAACTGAGAGAGACACAGTAATACTACACAGTCTTACACACACTCACACACTCGAAGGACCTCAGCGCTTCCACCAGTCCAACTCGGCTTCCTCCAGAGACCGGCCTTTTGTTTTACAAGCCCTCGGACACAGCACCACTATCGAGCCCCACCCACACACAAACACGCACTACACACAGAGACACGTTTGCTGACACACTCCCTCACACTCGTTTGAGTTTGGACTTCATTGGACAGTCACCCAGGAGCCTTTGCTCTGCCCTTCCTGAGGCTGAAATGCAGGAAAAGGAAAAAGAAAGGTCACGTCAGAGCGTTGTGCTCTGTGCCGGAGAGGTGTGTGTGTGTGTGAGAGAGAAAGAGAGAGAGCCTCCCACACACACACATACATAGACTTACTAAGCCAGCTACAACCACAATGAAGACCACACAGGATCTCCTAACCGCCTGCTTTTCGAACCAAAGTGCTGTTTAGTGTCACATGTCCATCCGTCCGTCTGTCCGTAGGAGACCTGTCTCGGACAGCTGCAGCACGTAAATACCACGCAGGTTCTCCTCGACACCCCCATCCCCCCCGTGTTCAATCGATTTCTAACGCTGTACACTCCCCAGCTGCCTACGCCAGTAAGGTCACGGGTTCACAAGGACAGCGATCACGTGCGTTTATCCTCAGTTGCCGTCTTCCTGCTTTTCTATTCTAAAAATACGAAATCTATATCTGTGTATGTGAGAGAGAAAAAAAAAACAAAAAACGGCTAAGCACAACTGTTCGTGACTTTGGAGAAGTTTTTAATCCCCCAGGAGTGGAGGGGAGGGCAGGTCTGTACCGGAGCGAAGTGGGCAAGCCGTGTGAATCACACACCCACAGGCTAGAGTTCTCGCTGGCCCTTTTTTCTTTCTGTTCCTGTCTGTTTAAATAGCTTAGAGGCTTTTAATAGCTTTTTTTCCCCTTACAGTGTATAACGAGAGTTCTGTATTACTAGAGCTGTGTTTACAATTTAACCCACTGAACACTTCTGTTGCTTTTAGTTTTTTTTATTGTTTAAGAGAAGAAAATAAGTCTTCCATCCACGCATGTGTTCTAGAAGAGTCCTTGTGTAGCTTGTCAGGGTTTTTTGTTTGTTTGTTTGTTTGTTTTATATCAACAAGCAATCGTGTGTAGAGTGAAGAGAATGTACTGGAACAACAGACCCACAAAAAAATAAAATAATAATAATAATAAAGGTCTCTCTCACTTCGCAGAGCACTCCGGCCTTCCAGGACGTTTGTACATCGGCCTCTGAGTTGAACCTGAGCTTCAGAGGCCGTGTCGACCCGGCTTACGTGCTTCCAAACCAAAAAAATTTAAGTGAGACGAAATCATGAAACCTAAGTGGACACTGAAACGCACAGAGGAAGTGGGTTTGGATTCTAAGCTCGTGTGTGGTGTAGGTCTCCCCCCCCCCCCCCCCCCCTTTTAACATTTTTTTTTTTCGTCTTGTTACACTTTTTTATCTGATTGTGTCTTTCTCTACATGTGACGGAAAGTTTCCATACTGTGATATTAGCATGCCTCATCGACCCATTAAAAGAAAAAAAAAAACACAACAAAAACAGATCCTTTAACCTGGCTGAGCAACAAGAACAAGGGCTCTTCTCGTTTTCGCAGTCGAACCAAAAATGCGTGTCTTGGTTTTTACGCTCAGTGGACTGCAGCACGCACTGAGGACACATTAAAGCGTCATCACGTTTCTGACACAGGAAGAACGGAAATAAAGTGTGGACATGTTTTTTTTTTCCTTTCTTTTCCAAGCGTCTCTTTCGCGCGCTTTCTCTCTCGTGCTCTCTCTCCATCATTCCTTGTTTTGTTTTGTCCCCCCCCCCCCCCCCCCTCTCCATAACACTGACCACCAGGGTGTCCTGATGTACGAATGGAAATTGTTACGCAATGAACTTGAAATCTGAAATGTAAGAAGGATTTTGTGTACACACATACATACACCCACACACACATGGTATACTCAGACATGACTCTGGAAAAAAAATGACCTTTTTACCCACATCTGTACAGATTAATGTTACTTAAAACATTTCAGCTGGCTGGCTTTTCTTCTAACTAATGCTAATACTACACCAAAATATTTTTTTTATTAATAATAATGATAATACTTTTTTTTTGTTGTTGTTGTTTGTCTGTTTTTGTTTGGTTTTTTTCCTTCCTCCCTTCCTCCTTTTTGTACTCGTCATCACCGGATGTCATTGTACAGATTGTGGAATGTTTAAGTGTATTTCTCTTTTTATAAAATGTACACTTTTGATTTAACTATGGATTTTGATTTTTTTTTTTTTTTTTTGGACCGACTTTACTCCACTAATGACTGGGAGTGTTTGTACTTTGTATTTGTAACGTTGTTGAGTTTGATTTTGGGTTTTATTTTTATTATTTTTTAAATTCTTTTGTGTTTGGTGCGGTGACGTTTCCCCCCCTTAAACTCCCGAGTTGCATATCTGCGTGTTTTCCGTCTGGCGTCTGTTGGAAGCGTTACAGGGTTTCTTGCGTAGCGGGTCGTCTTCCAGAGGCTTCACAACACACGACAAATAAAAGGCGAAAGGGTTACAGCTGCAGTCGCAGGCCTGGACTTTTTTTTTTTTGGTGCGTTTATGAGTGTGTTTGCTTGCTCAACAGGAGATTCAGCTTCCCAGCGACTCCTCCCAGCAGCTCTGGCCTCTTGTTTTGTCCTGTAAAAAGGCTTTTGTGCAGCTGCCAAGCGTCCAACTTTTCCATTCCAGAAACTCACCCATGGTTTACGACAGCTATAAGTTCTCGTCGCAGCTCCAGCATGAACGGACACGTTCGCAGCCACACACTAATATGCGCGCACACACGGCCCTGATACCAAGATATCACAACAAATCACTGGAATTACTTGAGAGAAAAAGGACTTGCATCCTGTTTTCACCCGAAACAGAAGGATGAACATGATCACAATCAGCTGATTTTTCTTAATACATGCAGTTTAATCCTGACTCACACCAGCGTTTCAGAGACTGCATGTCCTGACCCACATTCAGTTCCGACTCGTGTATACACACACCGACGAATACTCTTTCAATCACGTGACGAGGTTAAAACTCACTGCACCAAAAACATCAGATTTGTGGTTTTGTTACACTTTTGTTTTGTTTGTTTTTTGCGTCCCCTTTAGATCTGTAGTATATCCTTCCTTCCCTCCTCCCTCCTTCTTTCCTCCTGTCTTTTCTGCTCCTGTATTCATCACTCCTCCTTTTCTCTCCCTCTCCATCTCTCTCTACCTCTCCCCTGTTCTCCATTTATCTTGTATATAAAACCCTGCCATTTTCAGACTTGTTAGTCTGGTATGAACTCCTTTTATACCTCAACTTTAGAACTGTTCTAGTAAGAGAGAAAAAAAAAACACAAAACAAAGGAAATATGAAAATTGTAGTGTTCCTTATTAGAAAATCAAAAACTAATAAAATAATCTAGTGTGCTTTTGAGCTTTGGTGTGTGATTTTATTTTATAAGCAGATTTTGACATTTTGGTGATGTGATTATGGTGTGTGTGTCAGTGATGCGCTGATACTGACCTTTTTATGCTGGTATACAAAGCTAATTTTTTCTTCGTGGTTTTTGTGCAAGTTCTTTTCAAATGGAGATTCATCCTTGATTATATGTGGAAAGTGTTGAAGCAGCTGTATTATAGATCACGCAAACATAAATTAACAGTGTAGTGCAAAACGTTGAAATGTCAATGTTTATGTGATAGAATTGTTTGCACAAAGGGTGAGTGCGTTATACAGCAACAATTTAATCATAAAATTTCCCAATACTTAACATTATATAAACAGCATGTAGATCCATAATCGTAGCTGTTTTGTTTTTTATGCTACTGGAATTAAAGGATTTGCTAGTATGCTTTTTTTTAATGCAATTTACCAAAATGGAGACAAACAATTGGCTTAAATAAGGATCCATCGACACTATATTACAAAAAGTGCAGTTTCTTGTGCTAATGGTAGCATAATGGTATGACACTGGACCTAACAGGGCACGGAAACCTTTTCAAAAACTGTTTTCAGGGACAGTAAGAGATTGTATACAAGGTGTCAAACCTGATACAGACATGTTTCCTTGTTACATGTGGCTATGTTTATTTTTTTAAGCATGATTTGAAATTACGAGGGTGAGTCAAAAATTATCCGAACTCCGGTTACTTTCTGTTGACCTTATCAGCGCTTTCCATTCAAGGCCTCCCAGACACTGCAGTGCAGGTATGAATGTGTTCCAATAGATCATTTGTAACTGCAGTGCGAGCAAAAATGTATGCCCCACTTGTGATCAACATGAAAGAAGAGCAGCATGCAGTAATTTCTTTTTTGTGTGTGTGTGGTCTGCAGGTGTGCCTGGTGCCAAAACTCCTGGAGGTGTTTGAATATCTGCAAAAACAATTTGGACCGATATATTTTTTTAGAAATGTGAAGGATTCTTAAAAAGAATCATTACTGGTGACGAGACATGGATTCATCACTACAAGCCTGGGAGTATGGAACGGAAACATCCCCAATTGCCAACCAAGAAAAAGTTAAAAAGTTAAACATCAGCTGGAAAATTTCGCCCGCTAATAGAACATTATCAGGAGAAAGGTTCGACCATCAGCAGTACTCGTTATAGTACTTATTGAAGACCTGAAGCCTGAACTTCAGATAAAATGCAGAGGATAGCTTTGTGATCTTGCACACTTCTATCCACAATGTTGACACTGCAAAAACTTAGTTTTGAGGTGTTAAAGCAGTGGAGCATTCATGGCGCACAGAACTGACTAAAACGTTTAAACGAGGGAATACAAAGTGTATTGAAAGCAAGGAAATTATGTCGAAAAATTACAAAAAATGGTCTTTTCCAAAAATTACTTAAAAATATTCTACAGCCAGAGTGTGGATAATTTTGGACTTCTCCCTCATATATAAAGGAGGACAGGGTGGAGTTATCCTATCAAGTGGTCTTGCTGAACTTCATTTGCTAGTTGTCTTATTTTCCTTCTTATTTTCCTTTATAGCTTTTAAAACCACACTGGTGTTCAGCTCTCAAATCTGATTGGTTGATTAGTTTTCTAAAACTGCACAATGGCAGTAAAAATCTACAAGGGCAACTCTCAGGTTTATATTAATGCGCTTGTTATAATTATGTGCAAATAATGAATTTAAAAGCTATTGATAAAATCAAGTTATGAAATGATTGTCAGTAAATAATTTGCTTTGGTGTAAAAGGAATAAAACATCAGGGTGTGTTCTAAGTAAAATAATCAGGGTAGAGATAGTCATATGACATTTATTTCTAAAGAACTACACAACAGATAACCGCAGTTCTTGGATGTCAAGAGTGAAGAGAAACGTTGCATTAGCAACGTGAGGGATGTGACGCGTACAAATCGAATCACCCGCTACATTTACATGTTCATTGTGTCGTTCACAGAAGCACACACTCAGACGGCACATTCTTGCAAGTCTTACAGCCTTTTTGACTAACAGAAGCCCAGAGTTCAGGAAGATGAGCGCGCTCTGTGGTTGTGGTTATAGTTGTTTGAGCATTTCTCCATCAACAGCCTCTCTGATTTCAAAGTGTCCGAGTGTATGGTGCTCGGCTCGACCTCCTGCTCCCTGTCCCGTCGACACAGGAAACACAGGATGCGCTTAAACGTATTCCTCATGTCCTCGTCGCGGCATGAATAGATGATTGGGTTCACCAGGGAGTTGCACTCAGCCAGGACCAGGCAGTACTTCTCGTATTTCAGCACCTGGCAGCCTGTGCACTCCAAGCCGTCCAGCAGCAGGATGACCAGCCCGGGGGTCCAGCAGATTACAAAGGCACCTGAGGACAAAAATGTTCAAGGCAAAGAAAATTAGGTCCTCATGTGCATTTGGGTTTGTGTGTATCTGTGTCAATGCCCACATCCTGTTTACTTCAAACACACACACACACAATCAGAGTGAATCAGAACTGGAGAATGCCTTGACTTGTTTTCATTAGGTTCCGCAAGTCAATTCATTAACATCTGTTTTCTATAGAGGGTTACTCTGCAATTATCATTCCTCACGACATGAACGACACCGGGCCACTCTGACGACACAAACAGGACGGACTATTTTAGGTACTTTCATGCCCCTCCTGCTGCTCCCTTTATTGTTACCCTCTGTTTTTAACTCTCCCCTGTTCCTCCGGTTCCTTAAGTCTCCATTTATCTAAAGTATTACTCATCTAGTAATAATAAGCTCTCAACTTACAGGAAGGTGAAATGGAGTAGTGTGAAAAGGTTAGAGTGTGTGAACTTATCATTAGATTTCATCAGATCTAGTCAGATTATCTCACGATCTAGCAGAGAAGACAGATTTTTTTTTTGTTCACCAGTCAGGTTACCTCATCAGGTGTAAATTATTTTTAGTTTTTTTTTTAATTATTATTATTATTTATTTATTCTTGTCTGCAAGCAACCATTTAATAAGCTTCTATAAGTGCTAGCTAGCAAATGTGCTAATCATAGAAATCAATCCTGCCAGATTAGCTGATATCTGGATTCTTTTAGAAATCCTGTGAGGTTCGTTTGAGCTAACTAGCATTAGTTAAAATCTCTCATAAATCCTGTCTTTGTAGCTCATTTAGCTATAGCTACTACAAGTGAATGAATTCTTCTAGATAAATTAAAAATCCTGTCACATTACCTACAGACAGCAGAAAAAATTATGAACATTTATAAATCAATTCCCTCATTTTCATCAGTTCTGTCAGATTAGCTGTTAGGTTGGCTAGCAAATCATTAGCTAAAGAGATGAATTCTCTCACAGCTTCTGTTCGCTAGCTAGAATTCTCAGAGCAAAATTAATATATAGAAATAGAAATATTTATAGATTAATAACTTATCTGATGAATTTACTAGCAACCACTAAGTTTTAGGTTATAAACATTTATATATACTTAAATGTTTTTTAAATAAATTGTGTCAGGTTAGCTAGCATTACGATATTACAATTTATGAATAAATTCCCACAGAAATAATGTAACGTTAGTTCAAGTTGGAATGCTAGCTAGCTAGCATTAATAGGGCATATAATAAATGTTTATAAACACATTCCTTCAGAAATCCTGTCAGGTTAGCTCATATTCGCTAGTTAGCATTACTCACGCAGATAACGGACGTTTATGGTTGAATTCTTCAACAAAAAATAAAGTGATTCCTGTCAGTTAGCACATAGTTAAAACTAGTTTTAGCAGAGTAAGATTGTGAACATCTTATAGATTTTTATACAAGTTTAAAATATTGTGTTAAATAATATTATTATTATACAGGGAAGATAATACTGATATAAATGAATTCTCTAAACTGGATAGCTATAACTAACTAAAATTTGGAAGAGTTTATATAAACATTATAGCTAAAGTCGCTGACTAATCCTTTCAGGTCAACTAGTTTTATCTGAGAGGTAAGTAAACCGGTATAAATCAATTATGCTTAGTTAGCATTTTCAGGGAAAATGTTTAAAGATGAATTCTCTTAAAGTCTGTCAAGTTAGCATTAGCTAGGTGGTTACTGTTAGCAGGAAAAATGTATTTAGTAAACATTTATGAAGAGCTATGTTATGATATGTCATAAAACAGGCCTGGATAAATACATGAAAACATGAGGCAAATGTGGGAACAGGACCTTCTGAGAAATTTCAGAGATTTACTGAGAATTTCTCACACAGCCCAATAATCGTACATAAACTGGGTGATATAATGGAATCTGTTTCCCGGTCATCGTTACAAACACACACTTGTGTACATTTGTACAGTATACAATGAAATGCTCTATTCTCATAGCCCTCGTTGGAAATAATCTGGGTTTGAAGCGCAGGGTCAAAGCGCAGGGTCAGGCCTGGTATGGAGCCCCGGGGGTGTAGGGGTGAAGGGTGTTGCTCGAGGGCTCGTCAGCGTCTCTGAGGGATTTAAACTCCCAACGCTCCGGTTACTGGCACGACGCTGTGCCTTCGGGAATAACGAAGGCACAGCCTTTCTGAGTAAACTGAAATTTAGATTTTGGCTTACACTTTAGTGTTGCGTTGTTAGGTAAATTTTTGTGTATTTGTATATTTTTCATTGCCTATAGCAAAATTTGTAATAAAATTTGGATATTTACAGAATTGCAATACAAAACGAATCAGCACCTAGGTATTTTGATAATATCATATGGGATGCTCCCTCGTGATTTACATCCCTAGAGTTTAGTAGATGATTTTAGCTCTGAACCCAGGCACTTTATTACAGAAACATCCCAACTATAAAATCCTTATCTGTTTAGTAACCAGAACAAATGGAAGTCAGAATCTTAGGAAGTAGGACAATAGATATTAAAGAACAATGTCTTTATCTTATCTGAACTATAGATAGGAAATGACAATTACAGGAGCATCCTAACCCACCAAAATCCCCTGAAAAGTGTCTTCATCAGCAGCTAGCTACTATTGATGTTGTTTTAACGCTCTAAACCTCCTGTGTGTCTGTGTGACTCTTTCACAAAGCTTTATAGTAGGCAAAGGAATGTGTAAATGATCTGCTTAAATAGCAGTAAAACACATGTTCTGCAATCCAGGCAAATTGCTTTATCATAATTTCTGTTTAAACATGCATTAAAATGTAATGATAGCCATGAAATTTTTTTTTACCCAAAATCATTGAGACTGTTTTCATCAGGCTGACGAGCGTGTCATTCTGCCTGACACTGAGTGTATACGGTAGCGTGCTTTGGCTTTTCCGTCGCACATAGATGAAGATACGAGTATATATGGCCACCATGATGGAGAAGGTGATGAGGTTGAGTACAGCCCAGAACACCAGGAAGCTGCGGGAGTAGAGCGGCGCCACAGTGGAGCAGGACTTAATGTCACACACACAGTTCCAGCCCATGGTCGGGACGAGCCCCATGACGATGGCTATGACCCAGATACCAACGATGAACAGCAGCACGCGCCGATTGGACATGGTGCTATGGAGCTGCATGGTGAAGATGCTCTGGTGTCTCTCCCACGCCACGGCCAGCAGGTTAACCACAGACGCCATTAGACTCATCTCGATCAGCGCTCCTCGCACAAGCCACTGCATCTTTGAGAGCCCGATTGTCCACGGCCCCGTGTGAAAGATGAGGTTGAGGTAGGAGATGCCGGCGAACAGATCCGCGGCCGCCATGTTACCCAACAGGTAATAAATGGGGAAATGGAAGCGCCGGTTTATGATAATGGCCAACATAACCAGAAAGTTGGCGAGGAGGATGAAGATGCAAACAGGAACTCCGATTCCCACCACCACAAAGTCCCTTGTCTTCCATTCTGCGCTGATGTTCTTGTTTCTAACCGCATAGAAAAATGAAACATTCTTCTCGCCTCCGTCGCACTTCAGTTCATTGGGCAACATGGCCGACATGGAGGTGTTCAGCATTGGAAAAGTCATTGTGTGCTATATTCCACTTTTCGGTGGGAGCAATTCTCCCTCCATCGATCGAGGACATCCAGGCAAATGGTAAAAACTGAAGGTTCTGGTCACTGAGGTGAAGGTGAGTTCAGTCCTTGAAGAAAACGAAAACATTATGAGAAACAGAATACATGAGTAAAAGAACTCGTATTAAAAACAGTTAGTTCTGCCTAATTTAGTCATTGCAGATTCACGGCCATCTTTAGGCTCTCCTGTGTCAAGCGACCAGAGAGAAGGAAGAGAGGCAGTAAAGGCAGCCAAGTGTGTGTCTTTCCACTAGTGCTCACGACCTTAGGGGCGACGTACTGTAAGACACTGTAAGGAAAGTGCTCTTCGCCCACTTCTGCTTGCATGGGCTCGGGATAATACAGCAAACGCTTTTCTGTTGCACCATTTGTGAGCCTACATACTAGACATTATTTTGAATAATTATACAATATATATTTCTATAATGCTGGTTATAAATTTCCTATTGATTTTATCTCCAAGGTCTGCGATTCAACCTAGAGCTCGAGTTTGTGTGTGTTTCCTCTGGATTCTCCAGGTTCCTCCCACATCCCAAAACACTTGCAGAAAGCTTGATCAGAAATGGTAAAACTGCCCCTAGGTATGCATGTGTGTGATAAATTGATGTTCTGTGTAGGCAGTAGGGGGGTTAATTCTCCTTGCCTGTCCAACAGTGTTCCTGGGATTGGCTCCAGATCCACCATGTTCCTGCCCAGGAGAAAGGCCTTACTGAAAACTTAATGAATAAGAGAATAAGACAGAAAGATTCCTTCAAAAATGCGAGCTGTATCGATCTCATACTTTGTATAACATAGGGGTGGGTATTATCCTGAAACACGGAATCAGAATTGAATCCAACCCACTGACTAATTTTATGACGTGTGATGTTAACTAAAACGACAGATCTATAAAAATGTAAACCATAGAGAGTTTGTGATCACTTTATAATACCCAGAGCATAAAACTCATTACTGCATCAAAAACAATTTCACCCACACCCACACAATAACACATCAAAATCCAGGCTTCTAAACCGACACAGATGTAGTTTGCGATGTTAACCAAATTCTGTACCTCCATGATGTTTACAGTATGAACCTAAAACATCTGGGATGAATTTGACATCTACAGAATGAAGGCACGGAAATATACGAATGTTACTCATGCAGAAAAAGGCCACAGATATGTCCTGAGTGTAATCCACTGCAGTGATGTAACAAAATGACATGCAGCTGAGCTCTTGTGCTTCATCTGTTAAGAGTGGCAGGAAACGTCTGTATTCACTTAGGCAAGGAAGTAATATGCGCGGTTGTGTACGAACATTCGCCAACATTACGAATTTGAGCATCAGCTTCGGTACTTTCAGTACTTCAGGAGTGCCTGGATATGGAAACCAACTACATGACCGTTTGATGCCATGTGATTCTGTTTAAAGTGATCTGGTGGGAAAATAGTTCACTGCAAACAAATTGCATTTTCAGGTTCATTAGCAAATCTAAAAACACATGCACGGGCGTGCGAGCGCACACACATACACACACACACAAAAGTGTACAAAAAGAGCTGTAATTAATAACATATGTGAGTTCATGCCCCTGCAAACAAACCGAAGTGGTTTCAGTGTAGAGATGGGAGTTCTGGTGAAATCATCAGGGCGTAAGATCACGAGTATTTAATGGAGCGTCATGTTTCTGCTTTATAACTAATTTAAAACATTTATCCTAATAGACGTCCAATTCTGGAGTACTGATTTGTTCTGTTTCGTCCTGTGTTTTTTATTAGTTGTTTTATTTCTGCTGCTTTTATTTTGATTCATATAAATAAAATATATATTTTTACTTTTATTTTTATTTCATTCAATTTGTTTATACTTGCATTTATTTTAATAGCACATTAGTTGGCAAACACTGGGAGGTTCACATGTGCTAGAAATAAATAAAAACAGACTTGTTTTGAAAACATCATGATCGTAAATCACATATCTATCTAAAAAAGGCATAAAATTTAATTACAATTTCCATCTGAGATTAATAAAATACTCTATCCATCCATCTATCGATCTATCTACCTATCTATCTTTGAAGGACTTTAAAATATTTGGCAGTTTTGTTTGATCCCTTATTTCCTCCAAAATAAATCTCTGAAAGTTTTGTAAAATGTGAAAGCACTTTAACAAGTTGTTAGCAACATCTAACTCTTATGATTCATAACATCTGTGTTTACCTTTTAGCCTTTGTTTATCTTTCTTATATCATCCACACAGAGTATACTAAAAAGTAAATCGATTAAAAAACATATTTATTTGTTTATTGCACTTAAGTTTCATAAAAGTGTCAGTACTATTTTTTCATATGCTGCCAATTTAAATGTCATGCAGTTTTTTATCTGATTCATCTCCGTATAATTAATTCTAGGGATATTAATGATTAATTAGCTGCTGTTAAGATCTATAAACCTGTACTTCAAAAGATGGTATACTTGCAGTTTAGATGCCACTTACAGTATTGGACATTGTATTATCAGCAAATTATAATAAATTGTTTTTGAATGAGTACAGGGAGACAGCATGTATTCTATTGTTATTTATTTATTTCTTCTGTTTGTTTGAATTATTTTTGCATCATTCATTAGATTTTTGAATTTCATTTTGTCTTGCATTAAAAAAATCCTTAGATTTTCCTCTAAAACTGTTTAAATAAAATTCTAACTGAGAAAAAAGAAATATGCATCTTGGCATCAATTACTGATTAATTAACATGTTGTTAAGAAAAAAGGGTAACATGTGCGTCCCTAATTCATTCTGTCCCCTAAATCCCTAAGTTTAAATGACAGACAGTGCCAAGTGTTTATATTTTCTTAAAAAATTTGAGATTTTATACTTTTAAACAATAACATTTATCCTTGTTTGCTAATAACAAAATTAACTTAATATACAAGGTTTAAGCGAGCGAGCTATTTACTGCAAAAATAAATTAAGGGAACACTTAGTCCATAGTATCATTTTAGTGCTAATACCATTATCGAACAGGTGTATAACAATACGCTGGGACAGAAATCGGAGTTTGATTAATTATGTGTGTAACACAGTTGCACTGTTTGAACACCAGGGGTACCAAACCCATAGAATTAAAATACATATTACACTTAAGATAGATATAGTACAGTTTTTACATGATCACTTTCTTTCGTGGAGAAGCTGTGAGATCTGCATTCCTGATTGCAACAACCCACATATTATATGTTATACAAACATGTTATTCCAGTACGCAGAACTCTTCAGTAGCATTCAAACACCACAGACACTCGGCGGTTTACCCAACATTGGAGCTCCATTTCTTCTACTAGCTACTTCTATTTCATGGCTACATTCGCACAACATTCAGTGGCCCATATCTAATTAACTGACCAAATCAGATTTTTTGTTAGGCTCTCACACACAGACCATGCTCTTCAACTGACCAACATGTGCCAAAGGGGCAATGTGTCACATGATGCATTCAAGTTTTCTGTAAGGACAAAATATTTATCTGCTTCTTGTGTCCTTATTTTCTTTCAGTTTTGGTTAGAAACTTTTCCCTTGGCACTTTTGAATTTCAGCTACATTCGACTATTTCTCTCACTATCTCTTCAAACATAAAGTGGTTGTAACATCATTCCAAATGTTTATGAGGTCTGTTACTTCACTCTCTAACCACCGAAATCCTAATTCATCTACACCATCTGCAATCTTTCTTGCAAGAAAATGTCCAATTGCACTGTCTGATTAGACAATTCACTCACTGACGTCGCATTGGAGTTTGGGAGGGAAAAAAAAAAAAGCTGTGTCCTGTATTTGATTTAGGACCACATATGGAAGTGGCTTAAATCAGAAGTGAAAAGATCAGATTGCATGTGATTTGGGCTGATCACACTGTAACTCAAAAAGTGGACTATAAAATGGCCTGCAGCGTGAACACAGCATTAGCACTGATATAGTTTTAATCTGAATTTAAACTTGATTTTTGGTGAGAATTTAAGACATCTTGAGCCTGCAATATATGGTGATCACAATGTTAAGCCCCGGTTTGTATCCCTGCTTGATTTGTTTGAAACAAATACACTTTTGTTTTGCATTGCTTATGATTTAAGGATGTAAAGCAAAAACAAGAGGAGGCTTTACAGTCATTTATTACGAGATGTGAATCAATTCAGGACAAAAGTATTCGGTTACACCTTCGTATGATATCGAAAGGTACTGTATCGTAACAACCCTGGCCCAAGTCCTTATGTAAATTCATAAAGAGTGAGTGCTATTTAAAGCAGGGATTCAAGGCAAGGGACACTTCCCTCTCCCTCTCACACAACACTGCTGGGGCTTGGCAGAAAAACAAGCAACCCTGTGACACCAAATCTCCCCGAGCTCAAGGAGTGTAAGACTGAGAACTGCAGCAACAGGCTTCTGGTTTTTCAGGTTTTCCTGAGCTGCACAACTGAAAAGTTTCAGTAATAAATTTTTTTTTTTTTTAAAGAGGGAGAAAGACAAAAAAAAAACGTTTGGGGTGCAAAAAAGAGGGGTTAGATAGCACAGATTAAACACTTCACCGTTTCTCTAAGCGGGCGTGAGAACGAGCATGGTCACGATCATGAGTTAATGCTACACCCAAAACACCTCTTTCTCAATCTATCACTATCACTGCTGTTATTTCTGTTGTTGTTTGCGAGCCGGTGTTTTGAGCTCGCGCCTTCTTCTTGTTTCCGATTGGAAACACGGAAGATGGATTTCCTTTCTTCTCTTTTTCCTTCAAAAAACTAAACGCAAAAGCGTACAAACAGCGTGTCGCGTCACTCACCTCCCGGTAACTCTAGTTCCGTCCAAACACATCCATATAACCGGAACAGTGGAAGCGGAGAGGAGCGGAGCCGCCACTCGGAGCTCGAGCTCTGCGCTGACGAGTCGCCAGGACGCGATCTATCGCCTCTGAACCTGCGCGTGCAGCCCGAGCTGCTCCTCGGCCACTCTGATTGGATGGGATTTATTACGTCATCGTTTTTTTCTTTAAGTACAGCAGACATTGACCTTACGTTTCGATTTTTCCCCTCAAAAACCTCTGACGATATAGATATATATATATATATACTGAGTCAGCCAAAAAAAATTATACACGTATACACACTTCGAGAAAAGAAAAACTTGAATAAATATTTTAATACTAAATGTATTGCTGTACATAATGATAATATTATGAGAATAATGTTATATATATATATATATATATATATATATATATATATATAAACTTCATACTAGCCTAAGTACATGTTATTCAAGAATTAGTCATATTTATAAGGCTTAAAAATAAACTGATCAGCTTTAATGTAATCAGTGGTATTATTATTTCAGGTTACATGTCTGCCTGTCTTTCTGTACGGCAGAACTCTCTGCCTAACTTATTAATACAAAGAAATCACATTTTTTATAAGATTAAATATCTTGTGACTTATTTTACGCTAAGTTCGTCATCAGCCAATTACACCGCCTGTTCAGAGAGTGAATCACAGATTAGAAATCAAAAGAGTAGAGCGGATAAATATGTTTTTCAAAATTATAAAATGACTCCAGCACATTAGACAATATGAACTGATCCCAGTAAAAGTATTCAGTTTAGCTTTTCTAATTAATATCTAGTAGTGCAGGTGTTTGTTTACATTGAGCAAATAGCTTATTTTAAAATAGTTGATTAAATCAGCCACATAACTGCTCATAAAATCACTTTTACTCACCATTTTGATTTCACTTATGGTGCAGGTTAAATGTTAGGCAGATATGTCATTACTGCAAAAGTTTCAATGATTCTGTCCAACGATCGATTTAAGACACAGTTTGTCGCATGCGCAGTACACTGTCAAAACCTGATGTTTCTAATCTGGCAAACAACTGGTCATAACTTTTTCATTCCATTTATGGTGCAGATTTAGCTTCAGGCAAATATCAAAGTACTGCCAAAGTTGCATTAAATTCTGTCCAGCAAGTTTTGCATGATGCTCTGACACTCCTTTTAGCGATGATTTCTTTCTTAATGTCTTAATGTCTCTTTTCTTCTTGCTAACTTTCTCCAGGCCCATGGTGCTATGTTTTCTCTGAATCAGGCAAAAAATGTAACATTTGTAAACTCAACTTTACTGCCGTAACTCAACCACAACTGCTATTCAGTTTGTTTGTTTGTTTGTTTGTATGCCAAATATGTTTCTTACGCAGAAAAATGTCTTTTTTTATGGCACAAATTCATGGGGGAATTTGTATGAAGATATTCCACCGTATAGATATGTAATTATACATATTACATACCACGTTGATTAGTAATTATATGCCAGTAAGCCGGTGACAGAATCATGGGCACCCAAAATTCATCTATGTATGTAGAGCTGAAGGCCAGCCTGTCCGGTCCGATCCAACAGAAAAGCCAATTAACAACCAGTGCACCACAGCTCTGTGTGCTTGGGGCCCAGCAGGTAATTCCCCAGATCCCAATCTGCATGCACCCATGGGATGCATCAGACAAAAAAGTCTGATCCATAGAGGTCCCATCCTGCTACCCACAGCACCCACAGGATCCCCTGTCAATGTTTTTGTGCGAGACACCACAGTACACACCCAGAAGTCATGTGGAGCCATGTCCCGAGGGGCCAGAGCTAATTTGGTGGCACAAGGGGAACCTAAAACCTAGATGGTTTTAAAGGTAATGTTTTTAATGTTATGGCAGAGAGAGAGAGAGAGAGAGAGAGAGAGAGAGAGGGGCGAAAAATATGAATTAATTTAATTAAAAATATGAATTAATTTACTAAATAAAGAACACTATGAAACTGAAACTCATCACAGGAATTGAGGACTTGCAGAGTAGAAGTTTATGCAGAGTCACCATTTAGCAACATCTCAGATTAGAGGCTTGATAAACACTTCATAGTCAGCAAATAGAAGACTTATATATGGCAAAGCCATCTGAAATTGTAAAAAGCTCACTGTATGCTTTTTAACAAAAATTGGAATTAAAGAGTTAGTTAGTTGATTAGTGCTTCAATTATTTTAATTGGAACCCAATAATTTTCGGTTAGAAGTGATGGAAATGACATGCTAAAGCTTTTTGATAAATAATAATATATTGTACAGATACAGAATGTATTGTGAATAGTGGGAGCTTGTTTGTTTTTCAGCTTTAGATTCATGAATATGATCTATGTATGCTGCATTCATTTGTTTTGTGGGATGGCAGGAAACTGGAGAACCAAGAGGAAACCCATGTCGACATGGGAAGGAATCCTAAAGCTGTGAGGCTTTTGCGTGCAATGACATCCTAAAACGATGCACAGACACGAACACACCTATTTTCCGGTATTTGCTGTAATCATGCTTGACCAGGCTTGTAGTTTGTTGTGGCCGTCTCTGCTTGTCATGGGAGTCTCCGTAAATGAACAGACCTGAACGCTCTCCTCTCCTGATAGTCTCCAACACTTCATGCCGGGACATGAACTGCTTCCTGTGTATACCTATTGAAGATTAAAGACTGCAAGTATTTATTTCAGTTCAGGTCTAATATAATGGAATTGAACAAACCTACAAAGGAAGGCCTAAAGCTAAACAGTCGTGTAACCTTTACTGTTATATATGAAAAGATTGAACTGAGTTGAATGTGCGCGAACTTCATTCATCAATACGCTCGGTAACTTATTATTATTATTTTTTAAATCCTGAACCTTGTCCATGCAAGGCTCCTCAGTCAGAGCATCATGACAGTTCAGCTATTGTTCTTTATCTTAGCATAACAAACTGCTCACAAAGCTCGGAAATGGACAGAAAATGTCAGAGGTCTTCCTTGCAGTTTACTTTCCTCGACTGTGCGATTTTGAGGTGTAGGTTTTGGACAAAACTTGAGACGATGCACGGCTTCACGACCACAGCTTGTCGTTATCTCAGTGTGGACGTGACCGCACAGGGAACAGGGAACGAAAGCGAGAACTGAATACAATTTTACAGATGTGTGAATTCAGCAATTAAGACACAAAACAATATGAGGAGCATAAGAAACAGACAGTGTTATAAGTTCAATGGATAAACATGGACAAACAAACTAATGATTCTTTACAGATGACAGAATAACGACATATAGACGGATGGATTGGTGTTCTGTCCTATGTATAGGGCATTTTCTAAATATTTAAGGGCCCAAGAGAATAAAAATCCTCTGATTAAGATAAATTCCTTAATGGTTTGTAGTTCTGGCCTCTTCTGCTTTTTTTTTCACCACAAATAGATGCTGTAAAAAAACTTTATGATAATTTTTGATGTTGTTGCATTTTTGACTGCATACTTTTTGATGTTGATTACCTATATCAGTCATGCTACATATATGAAGAGCGTTCAAGTCAAACCAGGACCTTTGAATGTGCAGAATAACAGAATGAGCGGAAAGACTCGTCTATATAATCCCCTGCTCCACTAATGTAGTACTTAGTTTTCTTACCTGAGCCATGATCGGACTGCATGCTTCAGGCCTGAAACACTGGCCTCCCAGGAACTCCTTTAATGTCCCAAAAATGTGGAAAAGCCTTGAAGTGAGCCTCAGGACTGTCTAAGAGCAAAAACTCCCAGCTGAGTTCCTGAAAATGGTGTTAGAGTGGGTGTACAGTTCCCACACACGGATGGATCTCTTTCTTCGGCAAGCTGGTGACAATTTATCTGACGAGTGCAGTGTGCTCCAAGCCACCTCAGCCGGGATCGTCATTCACGGGCAAATCGCCTTCCTTAAAATGTTTGCACCATTCAAATGATTTACTGTTTTAAAGAGTCTCATTACAGCACTGTGCTTGAAGTTTTCTGTAAATGACAGGTGAAGTTTTCAAATGGAAATTTCATCCCAAGGTCCCTACCTGAAATGTTGACCACCCTAACATAAACAGAAGATTTATCCTGGTTAACTAGTGACACACATAATTGATAAACCACAAAGCAACAATTCACTACCAAAACTTGCCCAACAGAGTGATTTTATCTTTTAAAGCCAAAATATTTTACTTGCTTACATTTCAACTGTCTGTTCTCCTTGTTTTCACTTTGCCAGGTCTTACTCATATCTGACAGAAGTTTGCAAATGATTTGATATGGATCTGAGTGAGCCATATTCCATAACCGTGATGGATCAGGAATGAATTATTTAAAGGTACATTATGTTTTTCGCAATTCGGATAAACACAGCACCTTCTTTGATTTGTTCTTTCAAAGCTAAACCTCCAAAATGGAACGTTCTGTATTAATGAGCAGTATGATTGACAGGCACGTAGCAGGTTGTCCTGTTCGGTTGAATAATGGTGATCGTGTGAACGTATTTTTGTTTCTCTTTTAAAAGTGCATCAGGTAAGATTAGTTTTTGTTTCGAGATTAGCTCTTCAACGGTTGAATGATTCTCGCTCATGTTCATGAAACTCCTCCCACGGGCTCCCCGCTGGCCAGTGCAGTGTTTATAGAATGCAAATACGCTTTCTCGGTTTTCAAAATGCGTTGTTCCACTATTAATTCAGGAGTGTGTCAAAGATCGAAGATCATCCACAGCGACACTGCGAGAATGTAAAAATATATGTAGAAAGTGCTAAAGGTTGAAAATTCATGAGTCACCTACAAAGGAAAGAAAAAAGGCTTCGTTTTTCTAGATGAGGGTTCAATTGTACTTTCAGGCAGAAGTAATGTTATATAGTGTGTGTAGTGTGTTGGTATGTAGTGTAATAGTATTATTAGCTCACTAACAGCTGAACCACTTACAACTTATTTCAGGAAAAAAATGAATAAATAAGCCTGAGATTGAACATGTAGTTGTGTTGCTCCCCGGTTCCCATAACACAAATCAACTACCGCATATAGGAGTGTCCATAAAAAAAGTGTATACAAAACGTTGGTATGCTAATGACTAATCTATTGAGATAATAATACATGCTAATTCATCTTTAATTGATTCATTGAGAATAGAATAATGATTCAAAGCTCTATATCATTATTAACAAAAAAAAATAGCTCTGTATTTTTAAGTGCTTATGAACTGATGCTTTTACAGTATATACATTAGATCGCTGTAAACTGCTTGTGGTTTCCAGTGACAAAGCACTAAAAACCTCTTGCTTCCTCTGTTTGATGTAGAAACTTCCTTTTCCTTGAATCTACTGAAGCTGATAACATTAAAGTGTAAATGTCTGCAGTTTCTGCTGTCACCCTGGTGTTTAACATTAATTTTGTCAGAACTGAGCTTTTTAAGTTTAAAGGGACCAAAATGCAAAAATCACTTTTGTTTAGACATTCAGATGAGTCTCCAGTGTGTATATACAAAAAGACAAAAAGAAAACTTGAGAGCCCCGCCCCCCAGCTTGCTGATTAACTCTGCTGTTCTCTGATAGGGCGTGGCTTAGGAGTAGTTCATTTACATAGACACTGAAACAGCATGTACAGAGGAGGAGTGATTTAACGGGAGTTCGAGGTATTAAACATGCCTTATATGAATGTTTCAGCTCTAGGAACTGTGTTAACTTATTAAAGAGAACAAATTTGACCTTTTATAAGTTTAGCTGTCTTTTCATTCCTCTTGTCAGTTGTGTTATAAACTTGACCCAGGACGGTCTATTCAGAAACACAATGAATTTGGGATCACTGTAAAAAAAAAAAAAATGCAATAATGCCAAAGTGATTTATAAAATCAGATGTGTTAACCAGGGAGAGATTTTACTTTTTAGAATATTTGGAATATTTAGTGTTTATACATTTTTTAAAAAGCTGGACTATTTTGGACTATTTTGTGGAACCGGTTGTCATAAGGAAAACACACAGAATGGTATAATGAAGCAAGAAATTATGTTGAACCTGACTTCTTTCTAGTTTTAACCAGTGATAAACATAAAGCTCCCCTGGGACACAGACCCTCCGCTCAATTCACACATTTATTTTGAATGCCTGTGGCATTTATAAAAAGTGTTACTTTGCTTTACAAACATCCGTTTGTAACTCTATTACTGCTGCTGCTGAAAATACTGTATAGCTGCATTTTTCTTCCCTCCACGATAATAATATTAAAAAGTAATAATAATAATAATAATAATAATAATAATAATAAAAGTTTTGGCTAAAAAAAAAATTCAGACACTAAAATTTTATTAATTGAGTCGGCAGTTTAAACTAAAGTATAGCCTTAACTTACTGACTCGATCGCTAGAGTTTAAATGTCGTGAGTGTAAAACTCAGTAGATCAGCAGTTTTTTAAATACTCATACCAGTCTGCCAGACACCAACAACCACACCATGGTTAAAGTCATAGAGATCACTTCTTTTTTTCCATTCTGAAGTTTGATGTGACCATTAGCTGAAACACTTGACCTGTATCTTTATGGTTTTATGCATTGTGCTGCTGCCACATGATTGGCGGATTGGATAACTACAAGAATGAGAAGGTGTTCCTAATAAAGTGAGCAGTGGTGGTAAATATCTAATCCAAAAGTAAAACAAGGCATTCATCAGCAGTTTAGGAGCACCACTCATGTCCAACATCAAGTCCAAACGTCAGTTGGTATTTATTTTATTTTATTTTGAGGAAAGTGATCACTCAACTTACCAAGATCTTCCTCAACTGAATGTAGTCTGATCAGTTTGAGCCCTGCAGATTCAAATAATCATTCCAGCTTATACATTTGCTTGACCTGCAAGTAAATTATATTCGCCTATGTCACCAAGTACAGCCAGAAACTTTTTTTAAAGATTTATTTTTTAAAACAGCTAACAAAAAATTTAAATAGAAATTGTACAGTATCATAATGTATTACCACATGTATAGGCTACTCGACCGTGGTGTCAATCTGTCACGTCCAGAACAGACACCAAGCTGCAAGATGGCACCCTTTCACACAATTTTTCAAAACTTTTTCTTCAATGGTTCCTCTCATTTCCTGTTGTTACCACTCATACAGTTACCATCATTAATGGTTTATTAAGGCGTGTAGCACAGAACTCTGTACCTGATACATATATATAAACATAAACATACCCCATCATTGGGCTCCTTCCTTTCTTCATCCATCTCTCTCATCTATTATTTCAGGTTACAACACCACTCCATATTTGCACTGAGTTTCATCATATGCACTCATTGTATCACTGTTTATATTCATAAGAAGACACAGGGACTAAAAAAAATGATTAAGAGAAAATACAACAAAATGCTCGCAATATTATGTGAAATGCAGCAGTCATGAAGGAGCCATGGAGCAAAGGGAATGTATAAAGGCAGAGAGAACAATTTGAGAGAGAGAGAGACAAATATTCAAAGAGTGCTTTATTCGCTTGACAAATATGAACATTTGTATTACCAAAGCTCAGAATCAAGTCACACAATAACTTAAGAAATTAATAATAATAATAATAATAATAATAATAATAATAATAATAATAATAATAATAAAAACAGTGTTCAGTACAGTCAAAGAAGAAACTTTATTGGTACAAAAAAACGAAGAAAAAAAGAAAAGGAAAGAAGATAGTAAATATAAATTGAGACTGTGCTTCTCTCTCTCTATAAAGTGAGATTTTCAGTCCCTCTCTGTTCCTCTCTCTCTTGTACCCGGAGTGTTTTAATAAATATAAAAATTGCTACATGGTTAAACTTGATGCGCATATTTGAATGCCACTGCAAATAATCCCATGTACTTCCCTCTTTCGATAATAATATACGTCACTTCACTCACTCACTCTGTTAATGCTCCAGTAAATGCATTTGAATGGTGATGTGTTTTATTAGACTGTTCATATGTTCAGCACTATTATGGCTGTTCCAATTATTATACCTTCTTTTGCATGTTATTGACGCATTTATGCAGCTGTAAATTATTTTAAATTTCAACCGGATTATGCAAAGGTTTTTTTCTCATACACTGGCCGGTGAACTCTGGCCTCTGTACCGGTCAGAAAAAAGCTGAGACACAGTGATTTTTATACTTGCATCTTCCACAGACAATTGTTTTGAAGATGAAAGTGAGAACAACTTGCACGAGTCTCACTATCAATGTGCGAGAGTTGGCAGCTTTGCTTTTAATTTTACACTCGAGACCTGAGCAGATGTACGGTCTTATGCAAAAGTTTAGGCACCCCTTGATAAATAACAGATTTTGGTGATTTTTTAATTGAAAAGATGTTAACACAGTCTAGGTTTTGATTTGTCTTTCTGACCAGCATACGAGTAGTTCTCTCTGAGAGTTCTCTTGGTCTTCCGGATCTCATCTTGACCTCCACACTTGCCATCTCTTAATTACATTTCTCACTGTGGAAACTGCAAGTTGACAACGCTTTGCTATCTTCTTGTAGCCTTCTCCTGCATTGTGGGCATCAATAACTTTTATTTTTAGAGTCTTACACAGCTGCTTAGAGGAACCCATGGTTGTTGAGTTTCTGCAAGTGTGTGCACAAGGGTTGAAGAGTCAAAGTATTTGTAAAGCTTTGAAATTGGCATTTACTAATGACAGCTGTTCCCCATCCATCAGATCTAACAAGCTGATTAAGGTCTGAAATTTTGTAAAAGCTTAAACTTTTGCATAAGACTGTCTATGCAAACTTTTGTGGCAATAGTTTGGGCAAGAATGGCACGTGAGTGTGATAGGTTCCTTTGCACATTTCATGATATACGGTATACTTGTTATACCGCAGTAAAGTGATAATATTATCAATATTATCATGGTTTAGAGTAAGGCAACATTCTTTACCCTAAAGTGGTATGATGAGACCACAGTTATCTGCAGTGAGTGTAAACTGCAACAAACGTAGAGGTTTGCAGATCAACCTCTACAATCTCTCAGGTTTTGTTCATGTAACAGAACAGTTAGAGTGTTTCATTTACATCTGAACAGGTAAGATAGCTCAGCTTTCTGTCTTAGCGCAAGGCTCATACATGCTTCTGTTCGGGTATAAAAGTAGCTGCATCTGCGGTTTACATACAGCAAACCATAGATATCTGCAGGTCATAAACATACAGTACATGTAACCTCTTTTAGTCTCATCACCCAGGTGTTTCTTATACCTAGAATTCTTTGGTTAATTCTTTGTTTTTTTTTTTATACCACATCACTTGCATGCTATGAACACTCGCAGAGCAGAGAGGTGCACCGAGAAAGAAAACGATGCATAACGGTTGACATATAAAAACTGCAGCTAATATCGAGCCATCCAAAGATCGGTAATCGGATTGTATTTAGACTATGAGTGAATCATCTTTTCAGTTACAAAATGGCAAGCATCAGTAAAGGACAAAAAATAAAAATTAGAAAATAAATGATGCTGTCATCCATTCCTTAAGTCCTGACTAGTCCTAAAGTGAGATTCAAAAATGATAATTGTACTCTTATGTTTGGATTTGGATTGTAACTTATGTTATTTTATGTTATGTTATTTTAATTCTATCTAGCTTGCTTAAGAATGTCAAGACTGTTATTAATCATACATAGCAATTTCCCTGGTGTTGAATTAACACCCAGCAGCCATTATATGAGTTGGACTTTTTAGAGGTTTTTACTATGTAAAAGTTATTTGACTTGCCCATTTCAGATGCATAATATTGTATAAATGATGAATTCACGGGCATCGCCTTGGCTTTTAAGGCCACGGTAGACCACAGTCAGTTCATTGTTGGCAACTTGCAAAGAATTGTATTCACAATGCCAGAAAATATCATAAGAATGAAAATTTATTCTCAGATCCATGTTCAGCTCTGAGGTCATGACCCTGCTGGTGTTTACTGCAACAGAGTCTACTTCTCTGCTTTCACTGTGAGATGCAAACCTCACGCACAGTCTTGTTTTTACTGTCACTGCTATTACGCTTAGCATCTTGTACTGAAACTGTTATTCATCTACTTCAGACGTGTCTGAAACTAAAACTGTTGGTGAATGTTGGCCTGCAAGGCAGCAGTGCAGCAGCGTAGTCTTATTCAAACTAAAGTGAACTGAAACGTACACCCACACATGTCAGCTGCTTTTAGGGCCATAAAAACACCGTAGACTCATGAGGAGAGTTATGCAGAGGAGAGATATAACACTTTTCTCACTTCAGGTTCAGGAAAATACTCTAACAAAACAAAATTAAGATATACAGTTGTGCAGGGTTACCGCCATTGCATAAGAAACTTTATGCTTTACAGTAAAAAAAAAAAAAGAAAAGGCATTTTATCCAGCAAGGCAATCAATAAACTGTGCCCCCCCCCCCCCCAAAAAAACGTACCTTTTTATTCCCAATAATAATTTATAACAATGATTAATTATATATTCTACATAAGAAATTAATAGCTTCAGGAAATGCTGCTGTAGAAAAGTAATTAATATGGTGTGGGTGTAATGAAGTTACAATTTCTACCTTTTCCTATAAACCCCCTTCCAGCAGTGTTTTATTCCTATTGTACAGTATGACGGCACTTTGCTCAAGATTGCGATGTTTGATTTATCAGAGGACAAAATGTTTCTAGTTACATTTATTCTTATGGAACTCAGCAGTCGGGGAAAAATTTCATAAAGCACGGACACTGGAGACTCCTTCTGTAAATGTTTCGTAAATGTTTCCTTGCAAAACATTTTTATTATTAACTAGCAAAAATGATTTTTAACTTTTGATTATGTCGAGCATCCTCCGTACAGGTCACTGTAAGATAGCTGTCTAATGACGCATTAGAATAAGAGCATTAATATACAGATGGTGTGAGGTGGTTAGCACTGTGGCCTCGCACCTTCAGGAACAAGGGTTTAATTACCCCCTCGTGTGTGTGTGTGTGTGTTTGGAGTTTGCATTATCTCCCAGTGTTTGGTGGGTTCCCTCTGTGTACTCTGGTTTCCTCCCACAGTCCAAATATATGCAGATTATCCCAAATTTGCTGGGTGTTTCTGTGTGCGTGTCTTCTGCAATGGATTTCCACCCTGCCCAAGGTGTACCCGGCCTTGTGCTGACACTGTATAGGATAAGCTGTATAGAAGATGAATAAATTAATATCAATATAAAATAAACCAGTGATTTGCAGCTTCACTACTGTCAGAGTTGCAGTTAGAGAATTATAAACACCTTCTGGTTAGAAAACTCAGCAGTACTGAGGTAAAAAAAAAAAAAAAAAATCAGAATATAAAATATAAAATCAATGTTATCTTGCTTCAATGCTACATTTTTAAAGCCATTTGCATTGAAATAACCCTTTGTCTTATTAATTATGTTCTAGTAATGAAAAAAAAAATTATTTCTGAAAAAACCACAATTAGTTTTTTTTTAAATATATTGATACATTTTCACATGATTTGTCTATGTTTTTAGGCTCAATGATTCTCGAAAAATCTAACAGCTCTCTCTCTCTTTAACCCCACTCTTGTCTCGCCTCGACTCATCTTCCCAGCCAAATGTTGAATATCTGTGGTGTTTTTCTTGTGAATTAACTCAAACTCTTCATCATATTTTACAGCCTGTTTTTTTTGTGTGTGTCTTTGCAGTAGAAATTATTTGAATGAACATTAAAGAATATTTTCTTTATGAAAAGTGAAAAAGAACAACAACAACAACAAAAAACGTTTGCATGAGAGAAGCACAAGGAGCATTCTGTGGTCTCCGTTTGGTTTCTTGCCTGAAATTCCTCCATTAATGAAGCACAGTAATACAATACAGTTATTTATTTTATTTAAACAGTTTAGTGCACTGGATGCTGATTCGTGCTCTGATGTTATTACTGAATGTATTTCATTTATATCTAAATGAACCTATTGACAGCGAAATGAGATAAACACAATTTATGCACTTTCACTCGTTTTGGCAAATTATTTGTTTAAAAACCTATATAGTATTTTTCATTTAGAGGCTTTGAAACTACCACTAGCATTGGTTTTGTTGTATTTCTGAGCCATGATGCACTTCAAATATTTAAGAAAGTAATATTTACAAAAATAAATAAAGAAGATAAAAAGAGATAATACTACAACACTCAAGAGACACGAAATCACTTTGTGCACAAGAGACATGAGTTCATCAGGAGTTCTGAACTCTGTTATAACCTTATGGGACCACAGACATGTACATGGTTGGTTGATGCCCGATCAGATATCACACATACCGCACGTTCCTGTATAGGGAGCTGTCTTGAAAACCTGAAGCAAAACTGAAACTAGTAGGCAACGTTCATGATGGTGCAATCCAATGATTTTGCATTGTTTTAAATGTTCCTCATTATTTTCAACAAACTTAACTGTAATTTTTTAAAAAGAAATTGTGCAACAATACTCAACACGTTTTTCCTTGCTCCAGGTTTCTGCTAGTAAGACTCAATACAAAATAATAATAATAATAATAATAATAATAATAATAATAATAAAAATAGTATCATTTATAATAGTATAGTTCAGAGTTTGCTATATTTTTTATTCAAATTCAACCAACATTATTACTGATAATAAAATTGTATATTTGTATTGCTGCAAACACAACTGCTGGCTGATTTATCCACTGGAATAAAACTGTGTCAGGTGGAGTTATAGCGTTTTGGAAAAGCATCCCAAATTCACACTGATATAATACGTGAAACTTTGCCATAATATTGTGACATACAGTAAGTGGGTTTTAAAAAAAATACTCTTTATGTCTTAAAGAAACAAAGCCAAAAATACTTTTTGCTTCTTTTGGAAAAAAAAAAAACTTTTCTTTTATTTGGCAAAATGGATTTATCCTATTTTGCTGTGAAACGGTTCAAATATTTATTTATTTATTTATTTATTTTCACCGGAGTGACATGACTATATTTGTACTGCAAGAACACTTTGAATACTAGATTACCATAGTGAGAAATGAGAAATCCTGTCAACACTTATTGATGGGAACTTCTAAGATAGTTCTTCTAATGTAATAATAATAATAATCTTAACAGTATTTATCTTTGTTATTTATCAATAAAAACATAATTATATATGTAGTAAAAGTTTGTAGATGTTTATGTGACATTTATGGAAGGAGGCTCCACCATCAGAGATTAGGCTGCACAGCTACAGTTTATACTTTCAGGTTTCTCAGTAATACAACAAACTGTATAAAAATTGTAAAAAAAAAAAATAATAAAATAAAAATAAATATATATATATATATATATATATATATATATATATATATATATATATATAATCACAAAAAATACACATAAAATATGTGTGATGTTTTGTTTGTTAAGGTGGTATGGTGGCTTAGTGGTTAGCTCTATCGTCTCCAGGTTCCGGGTCCGATTCCCGCTTCGGGGTCTGTGTGCATGGAGTTTGCGTGTTCTCCCTGTGCTTGATGGGTTTCCTCCGGGTACTCCGATTCCGTCCAACAGTCCAAAGACATACAGATCAGGCTAATTGGCATTCCCAAATTGCCCCTAGTGTGTGTATTGTGTGTGTGCCCTGCGATAAATTGGCACTCTGTTCAGGGAGTACCACACTTTGTGCCCTAAGTTCCCTAGGATACACATTGTATACAGGATGGAGTGGTATAGATGATGAGTGAGTGAGTGATTATTAGAAAATAATCAATTTCACTTCACATCGCTTGGTGTTGATTCTTTTCTAATAACTGATAAACACACTCACTCACACACTGTTGGGCAGTATGAAAATGCGAATTAGTGTAACCTGCATGTCTATGAACTGTGGGAGGAAACCGGAGAAAACCCACCAAGCACCAGAGGTGAATTAACTGAAAGGTAACTGATTACATATGCTTTGACACCTTACTTAAGTACATATTTCACGCAGCTCAACTTTGTAGTAGTAGTTTCATTAGAGGTTATGTTTGACTTTTTTCTCCACTACATCCGCCAACATACAGTACAGACCAAAAGTTTGGACACACCTTCTCATTCAAGGAGTTTGAATTTGTATTATGGCAAGAAAAAAGCAGCTAAGTAAAGAAAAACTTTAATTTAATTAACTTTAATTACTTTAAGAAATGAAGGTCCGTCGGTCCGAAAAATTGGGAAAACTTTGAAAGTGTCCCCAAGTGCAGATACAAAAACCATCAAGAGCTACAAAGAAACTGGCTCACATGCGGACCGCCCCAGGAAAGGAAGACCGAGAGTCACCTCTGCCGCGGAGGATAAGTTCATCCGAGTCACCAGCCTCAGAAATCGCAGGTTAACAGCAGCTCAGATCAGAGACCAGGTCAATGCCACACAGAGTTCTAGCAGCAGACACATCTCTAGAACAACTGTTAAGAGGAGACTGTGTGAATCAGGCCTTCATGGTAGAATATCTGCTAGGAAACCACTGCTAAGGACAGGCAACAAGCAGAAGAGACTTGTTTGGGCTAAAGAACACATTAAAGAAAACTCTTTGAATGAGAAGGTGTGTCCAAACTTTTGGTCTGTACTCTATATCTGTACTCTTACTTAACCACATTTTTTGCGCGGTTTTGTGTTTCCCAGCCATTATTATTAGTAATTGCCTGACTTGCCTTTCCTTTGAGTCTTGCCTAATACTACAACAGCTGTTTGAAATCAGAAGTGGAGTTAGTTGCAGTCATTGACAAAAACAATGAGTTCACAATCAGGAAGGAGAAAGAGAGACAACACCCTGTACAAACACCCTGTACCTTTCATATTTAAGTCAGTATGAAGATACAGATGTAAATGGAGGGCTTCTGCTTTTGCTTACATACAGAATTTGCACACTTTGATCACCACTGCCAAGCACGGGGAGAAAGCGCGAACCCTCGGCCCTGGAGGTGCAGGGCCACAAAACTACACACTATGCACCATCCCGCCTTTTTGCTTTAACAGCACACACACACAAAAAAAGTTCAAAAGTGACAGAAAACTAATCATAAAAGGAATCTTTAATACAGAGCAAACATGAAGATAACACTTTTCTTTCGTTGAATCTGAAGGGAAACATGAAGTGTTACAAAAACTAGCAAGAGCAACGTCCAGCTCCGAGCAACACCTCCGTTACAGCAGTGTGACAGCAATCTGCCTCAACCACAAACCCACTAGATGCTTATGACACCGAAGCAACTGACATTCAAAAGTTTCTCCCCCGTCTTCCTGTTTGATGTTTTAAACATGTGCAAATCAGAGGGAAGAAAAAAGACAAGACAAAAGAGCTGTGTGTACTGTTTGAAAGACAATCGCAAATGGCAAAACTGCTAAAAATAAAAATCTTTATTAGGAAATATTGTAGTAATATTTCATAATAAAGATATAAACAAAGTAAATAAATCTAATACTGAGAGAATTGCGTGGTCCTTACAATACAATATGCTAGAAAAGTTTGATTTCGTCAATTTTATTTCGAAATCTGCATTCTGCTAAAAACAAAAACATGTTTAAAAACTGAACAAAACTTTAACAGTCTCACAATCAGTTAACTCCAGAATTATTGACACCCCTTACAAAGCTGATAACATATTATTGTATAAAATAGGTCATGAATAAATAAATATGTACGAGATATCTTCTTTTCATTCACACTTTTCTTTTGTTTATTTGGGTTTGCTCCGGGTTCTCCGGTTTTCTCCAAAATCTCAAAAACATTCACCAGTAAGTGGATTGGCTAAGATAAATTATTGGATATGATCATTTAAGACAAATGTGGATGAGCATGTGAATGTTTGTATGTGGTGCTCTGTAATGGACCAGCATCCCATCCAGGGTGTCTACCTGCCTCTCGAGCATTCCTGGGCCATGTTCGAGATGCTGCACCACACTCATCAGCACAAAGTGCGAGGAAAACTTACACATTTATATTTCATTCATCACTTTCATTTAATTTTTTGTTAGTGATAGTAATACAGTCCTGTGCTTGACCCGCCCATTGTTTATATAAAATTAAATCATGTCGATTCGATTACAGACGCCCTGCAAAGTGCTTAAAGTACAATTTTTAAAAACTGGTTGTTTATGCATCAACCTCAGCAGCAATCTCATTTAACCTCTTGTCTGTTCCAACCGCTCAGCATGCAGCATCAGCAGTATACTAATCACTTGATCATCTGTCATCACCTGCACCTGTTTCTCACTGGTTCATGCGTTAGATGTTTTATTGTGCATAAATGGTTCAGGAAGCTTGGAGAACTTTTCCTCCAGGCTACATTAAAATACAAGATGACTCTTTGGAGGCACAATGTGAAGACCTGAGGGCTGGCTCAAGACTTTTTCACAGTACTGCACCTCTTTTGTGTGGTTTCAGCAAAAGGAAACAGATGTGTGTTGGCCTGCAGAAGTCAAGCAAAGGGGATAGAAATACATTCAGGTCAATAAAAGGTCTCATTAAGCACAATCAGATAAGACAACAAGACAACAATACACATGTGGGTTTCCTCCCACAGTCCAAAGACATGCAGATTAGATTAACCGGCATTCCCAAATTGCCCGTAACGTGTGTGTGTTTGTGTGTGTGTGTGTGCCCTGTGATAGATTGGCACCCTGTCCATGTTGTATCACGCCTCGTGCCTTGTCTGCTGTTTTAAGGATCGGCGGCATGTTGGCTTAGTGGTTAGCACTGCCGCCTTACATCTCCAGGGTCCGGGTTCGATTCCCTCCGCTGTGTCCATGGAGTTCGCATGTTCTCCCCGTGCTTGGTGGGTTTCCTCCAGGTTCTTCGGTTTCCTCCCAGAGTCCAAAGATATGTAGATAAGGTTAATTGGAGTTCCCAAGTTGCCCGTAGTGTGTGAATGAGTGTGTGTCCTGCGATAAATTGTACCCCGCCTCATGCCCCAAGTCTTCTATGATAGTCTCCATGCTCTGAATGGACCCTGAATACAGGATAAAACGCTATAGACGATGAGTGAAACTGAGTGAGAAAAACATTCTAATTTTTCACATTGTGAATGCAGTGAGGGATGTCAAAAGATAATAATAATTAAAAAAAAATACTACAATTATTTCAATTTAAATATTAACCACTAGATGGAGATATTGTGTAGCTGACGAGGGACAAGAGCCCAGAAAGCTCAGTGTTCATTTAGAAATGAGTTCCAGCTGTTTAAAGCTGGAAAGAGAAAGAAAATATCAGTAGTGAACTGTGACCACATGCTTACAGCTTTAGTAAACACAGCACACTAACAGTTACAGTAATGTAAGTTGATGTTGATAGCACGGTGGCTTGAAGGTTAGCAATGACACCTTGCACACCCAGGGCTGTAGGTTTTAATATTTTGCTCCCAGTTTGTGTGTGTGGAGTTTGCATGTGCACGGTGGGTTTCCTCATACATTTCAACTGTGTGCTGTAGGCTGATGTGTGTTTCCATCTCGCCGGGAGTGTGAGAGTGTTTTTTTTGTTTGTTTGTTTGTTTTTTGCGCCCTGTACTGTATATTGCACCTGGTTCTAAGCTTGAACTAGTCTACTAGACTACATTTGTATCTTCTCCGCATGTCCTTGTCAGTTTCATTGGGGTTCTCCAGTTTTCTCCTAACTCCCAAAAATATTTCAGTAGTTACAATATATGGGCGCTCTAAATTGCCTCTACCTATGTACGGGTTTCTACATTCGATGTACATACAGTGTTCACTTTATAATGAGAGAAGTCACCCTCACTGTCTTTACTGCTATATCATGTATACAGGATATATATTTTTTCATATGCATATACAGATTTATATGTATAAAATGGCTAAATGCTATTTTCTTGTTTCACCACACGAGGGCGCAATATGGACAGAACTGTGAGTGCAACATCCTGATGTAATACTGTAATGTTTAAGCATTAATACAATACAGTCAAATGTCCAATAATCAAATCATTTTACTTATATACATCTGTCAGCATTACTTTGTGTAGACTGGGATGAGATTTATCTAGCAGCGTTTGTTAGAAAGTAAATTGACATTTCTGCCCAGAATAGGCCAATTTCATTGGATTGTCTTTTGCTTTCATTACAGCACAACTTGAATTTCCATAAAGAATCACTTTGATTGCTCTCCAAGATCTTGTATTGATGACAGGAGAGCTGGACTGCTCGTCGGACTGCTGCGTAAAGCCCTCCCCAGCACATCCCGAAGTTTCTCAGTGGGGTTTATAGTTCTGGACTCTGTGGTGGTGGCCAATCCATGTGTGAAAATGATGTCTCATGCTCCTTGAACCACTCTTTCACAATTTGAGCCAGATGAATCCTGGCATCATCATCTGATGATGGGTAAATCTGATCTCATCATACCACATGACCCTTGTTCCATAGTCTAAGTTCTTTTTCTTTTTTTTGCTACTATTTGGCTTCACCAAACTCTCACCACAATCTTTCAGGATGGTTTCCAGCCACATTTCTTTCTTGAGAATGATGATTCACCGCTATACCTTCAGGTTATAATAATAATAATAATCAGTTTTTCAGCTCTTAACCCATTTTTAGTAGTTCTTTTCTCCTTAGTTGTCTTCTTTGCATGATGCAGGGCAATAATTTGACTCTTCTGAAACAGAGTAACATCATGACCGCAGGCTGTGTTTTGAATTATCAGCTTTTCACTGCATCAGTCAGGGTTACATACCTAGTTGCCAGCTAAAAAACCATATTAATCACTGCTCTAATTATCCAGTGGAAGCCTCTTACACATTTGCTTAGTTAAATCCAGGTGTGACTTTTTTGGCCGGCAGTGTGTATTTTGATACTCAGCTTTGACATTACAGTATGTTTCTCCTTATGACATAGGTGTCTATGTTTACAGGCTTGTGTATAATGTGCTTTTGTGTCTATGTTGACATGGATCTATGTGTAATGCATCTAAGTTTATGTAACTGTGTGTAACACTATTATGTTGATATGATTGTGTATAATGTGCCTATGTGTCTATGTTTATATTACACTGTATGCTATACATCTACAATATGTTGATATTATGCTGTGTTTAATGTGTAATTAAACTGTGTTTATCTTTTTTATGAATATGTTTGATGAGAATGTTTACTCTAATTATCATGGAAATACACGAAAAAAGATACATTGGTTCATACAAATTGAAACAAATGTGTTTTTTTAATTTAAATTAACATATAATATATATGATCATTTAGATTCACATTTATTACATGCACATTTCCATAATTTTCTTTTGATTTGGTAAAGCTGCTTTGGGACAATGACAATTCTTACAAGCGCCATAGAAATAAAACCGAGTTGAATAGAATATATTCTAAAACAGAATATTTTTAATAATTAAATTATGACCCATGTATAAAAATGATAATATTAATAATAATGATAGATAGATAGATAGATAGATAGATAGATTGATAGATAGATAGATAGATAGATAGATAGAGCCATTTTTTTGTCATTGCATAGTACAAAATGTGGTTTAGCATCTACCAGGAATGCAAACACTAGTAAACTGTAGTGCATCTACATCAGTGCTTTAATATAAATTAATAAAAATATATACATATAATTGTCATTTATATCACTGTATGTCACAGTCTGATCTAGGGTTTCATTCACATGTTGTATGCGCCATTGGTGTGGATAGTGCACAGTCTGATCTATTTCAGTCTTTCAGTATCTATGAGCTCAGTCTGAGGTACCCGTTTGAGGATGTTGCCTACTGTTAGAATGGGTGAGGAGCACCTGTGACACGTCATAGTACGACATGTATTTTGACAATGACGCTGCCCACTGTCACTTATTGAGGAATGCCTGTTACATAACTACATGTGTTTTTTATATACACACACACACACACACACAGACACATAGTTGTTGTTAATCTTTCTGCTGTTTCAGTTGCCACCGCAGATCATCTGATATATATAATGCATAATTACTGTCTCTTACTGATCATCTATACTGCTTTATCCTGTATACAGTGTTGCAGGGGGCCTAGAGTCTGAGCCACCCTGTCAACATATATAAATATATACAGTATATAATATAATATAATAATACAATATAATACAATATAATATGAAATAAATCGATATACAAATAAAATGTCTACAAAAATAAACTGTCACTGTTCTTTTTGTATATAAAAAATATACTAAAAGAACAGTGCCAGTTTATTGGTACCGTATAATGAAATAATTGTTAGTTTCATTTCCATCTTAGTTTATTTCTTTTATCTATTTATTACGTTTTAATAAACCGTGAAAGCGAATCATGCCTGTGTAACTCAAAATATAAACGAAGCTAAAAGAAGCAATTTTTTTTCTCTAAAAGATGCAAATATTTGTCTATTTTTAAAACAATATACGTATACAGTAGTTGTTTTTTTCCAGCTGTCAGCGTCGACCCCTGACGCTCGGCATGCGTATGACGTCACGGACGTCTCGAGCTGTTTGTTCTGGATTGTGGGAAAAGAAAAGAGCGCGCGCACCTTGACATCCCGATAAATAAGGTAACAAACAAACAAACAGAAAACAACACGAACGACAACAACCCTTAGCCCTCTGCTCGTCGTTACCGATGCGACGGATAGCGGTGTCGTTTTTAACGCACTTTTTTTTCGACACTCGCGTGAGTAGCGCAGCGGCGTAAAGGGGAGCGCGAGGACACCGGAGGGAGGCCCTGCAGAGAGATTATCGCGCTTAGTTACAGAGCTGCGTGTACGTAACGCGGTGTTTCTTTGCTATTCTATCCTTGTATCAGGATTAGGAGTCTGTGTGCGCGCGTGCTTCATTCAGCATGCCGTCTAAGCTAGCTGTTATGGCTAGGTTGTTTATCAGCTAGCGCTGCTAAGCTAACTGCCATACAACCACCCTAGGCCATTTTCTCATAGGTAGATTGCGCGAGACCGAGCAGGCTACGCAGTTTGCGTTGCGTGACCTGGTCCAGTCTGAGTGCGCGGTACGTAAGAAAGCGCGCGGGTTTCTCTTCGGGAATCTTAGCGACGCTACGCAATATATTTTCTAAACTAATCGCACAGGCTTGTGCTTATCTAAAATAAACAGCATGGTACGTTTTAACATTTGTCATACGCTTCGAATCTGTTTACTGACTAAATAAAGTGCACAGGGTGTAGAATGTGAACAGTTCCTACGCCACACCACCAGAACCTTCGGTAGTATGTATGCAGTTAGGCTGAATCCCAAATAACGGCACGCGCACTATTTATGTGCCCTACGTAGTACGTACTCTGTATGTTGTCACTACGTCCTTTCAAGTGCCATGGGTTTGTATTTGGAGTACGGCCGTGTAAAAAAAAAACGTAGCCGGTTAAGCTAACGTTAGTTAGCTCGGCGGAAAATGAAGTACAGCGCAGACATTAGTGTCGCGTTTTTGTTGCAGTGTTATTCAAGTTTTGACTGCATTTTGGGTTTGCGTTTAAATAAAATGTCGAACACAAGTACTTAAATGTCCGTGTATGCCATTGAGCACAGGTAAATGCTATCAGGGCGCTTGAGAATCAGGACTCCGAGCCTGTAACGCAGTGGTCGCCATTTTGTGCGCTACCCGGAGGAGCGAAGAATCAGACACAGAACCAGGTTATCAGGTTATTAGCTGGAAAACAAAATGTAAGAAAGGGTCTCATGGTTACATTTATTTTTATTCCAAACATATGGGTTATCTTTAAAGCGTTTCAGGGAAGCGGATTTGCTTTATTCTCAAACTTGGTCCGCTTGTTACGTGCTAGCATGGTGGCTAGCTAACAGTCCAGCTAGGGCTTTATTAGATTTTTCATGTTAGCATTGTTCTTTTGCAGAATGGATACGTGTATAGTTGTAGTTTCGAGAAGGAGAGTCTCCTAAACATTGTTTGTGATCACAGTTACCCGCTAGAAATGCGATGTTTTTGTTTCCTTGTTTGTTTTTTTCTCGCTCTCCCTGGGAAACCCAATGAGACTGTCATCTCAGCCATTTGCAGACGTCACTTTAGGACATTGCATGCTTGACTCTTGACAATGCAACCCTCACCAGAGGGGTTTATTATCAAAGTTGAAATTGTATCCACTGGTAGAAATGCAGATTAATATGTCGTCCTAGTTTTGTTTAAAACTCGGTTTCTTTATTCGTTTTTAAGGAGTAGTGGGTTCTGTTTGTTTTGATTGTATTTCTCTGTGTCTTTCTTGGTTACATTTAGATCAACACTGCGAATTGTGAAATTTCCTTATGGAAATGTTTAATATTTGTTGAAGTAGTATCTACTGTCAGTAGTGTTTGTTTGTTTATTTATTTATTTTGTGTGTGTACCAGAATCACCAGGTATCACCCGCTACAGTATTATGACGATACTTGTGTACTGTTTTGACGATCTGTATTGCGATTCTCTTTGTATCATGATCTTTATAAATATTATGATTCTAAACAAACGTAAGGAATAATTTGCTGTGCTGCCTGCACACATATACAGCAGAACCTCTGCATGCGAACTTAGTTAGTTCTGAAGGCGATATGATTTTTATTTTTTTTTTCTTATCAGATCTGATATTGCAATATGAGTTTTCCCATAAGATATAAAATACAGATAATCCATTCCAGCCATTCAAAAATATTACCAGTGTTAACAATTTCCATCACTATATGCATATCTTTGCATATAAAAACAAAGACATTTAGAAAAGACGGCTTAAAACATCAAATAAATAGACATAAAATTTCACTTAACCTTAATACACCATCCACGCCCTCAATCCCCCAAACAAAAAAAAAATTGCATAGCTTTTGAGAACATGCCGAAATCAATGTTGTTATTGTGGGTTGACTCTCTCGTAATGGCTTTCAGGCTTTCCACTGATGAAGTTTTGAATGGCTCCTAGATGTATGCGCAACAAACCTTTAGGTTTTTTGTTTTTAATGCGGCGTATGCCGATGCAAATTTCTTGCATAATTTAAATTCTTAAGGCGAAAATTTGTAAGTGAGGGCATTAATACATTGCACTGTATAAATGAAAAAAAAATTTGGGGATACACTGTGGTGATGCATGAGTTACTCCACAAAAGATATTTTTCTGATCTGATTAATTTCCCCCATCTTTACTGCTTTGTAAGAACTTTACTATCTCAAGCTTTTGTCTAACTTAAAGAGGAAAAAATTTAAATATAACCTGTTGGGAACATCTCTTTGTAGCTGCTATAGCATATGGTGGCTAACTTATTTTGCGGATGTTGTGTAACTATAGTCATATAATTGAGAGCTTAAACTCTTACAGGAAATTAATCAACATCAAAATGGTAACCGTAACTTAACTTCATTGCGTCACTTTGATGTGGGTTATTTTCCTACAACCCCAAGCAAAAAGTATGGAACCACCACTCTTGGATAAAGAATTCTCTGAGGCGAGGATTTAACTATCAACAATCAGTGTTCTTTGTCTATCTGGCACCAGCTTTCTCTTATTGCAGTTGCCAGACGAGTTTTCAGGTTGGAGTCTTGTCATGGACCATTTTCTTTATTTTCAACCATTGATTTTACATTGGATTAAGGTCCAGAATATTTGCAGGTCATGCAATTGATGTTATATGTCTTTCTGAAGGAATGTTTTCACAGCTTTTTCCTTTTGGCAAGATTTATTAACATCCTGAAAAAATGTCACCACAACCAAGCATCCCTTCAATTGATCGAATAAGAAAAGTGTCCAAAATCTCAATGTAAATGGCTTCATTTATTAATAAGATTTAATGATTTGCGCTGTATCTTTACCAGACACGCAACCCTATATCATCAATGGTTGTGAACATTTGTGTATTTTCTTCAGGCAGGCAGTCAGTCTTCATACATTTTTGCACCAAACAAAAGTTTCAGCAGCAGCACGCTACCGGATGCAGATTTGTGATTTATTACTGAAAGTCACCTTCATCCAGTTGTCCACAGTCCATGATTGTTTTTTTTTTTTTAGTCCACTGTAACCTTTTCTTTTTATGTTTAGGTGTTAGTGATGGTTTTCAATTGGCTTTTCTGTATGTAAATCCCATTTCCTTTAGGCGATGTCTTTGAGTAAAGTTTCCGCTCATTTGTTCCTCATTTCTTTTGTTGTGACTTTTCTGTTTTTAAAGGCATATTGCTTCAAGTTTTGTTTTGGCACTTTGATGTCTTTCTTGGTCAACTAGTACATTGACCAAGAAAGAAAACCCTTTTACAACCTTCCCATTTGATGTGTACTTGGTCCAGATTTTAGACACGGCTGACTAGGAACAACAAACTTCTTTTGCAACATTCCAAGATGATTTACCTTCTTGAAGAAGTTTTATAATTCTCTCTTTTGTTTCAATTGAAATCTCTCATTTTTAGCCATGATTTCTGTCAGTCAGCTTGGTGCAACAGCAGCTTATGTGTGTGTAAGCATTCTTATTAAATGCAGTCTACTAATTAGCAGATGTAATATAATACAGTTTTCAAACTGTAAAGTAATATTTTTCATTATATTTTCCAAAAAATTGAGTGATTCCATTTTTTTTACTACTTTAAGTGTTTCTCAAAATGTTTGAAATATTTAATGAGAATAGTTTTGTGGTCTTTAATTAGTTTTTTTCTATACACTTGAACAATTTTCCACAAGAGGTGATTCCATATTTTTGCCAGGGGTTGTATAATCGCACGATTGTTTAACTGTATCTAACAAGGCCAGCTGTAGCTGCTTCTTTTCTTAGCAACGTTAACAGAAATGACCCGAGTTACACCAAAAAAATTTTTAAAAAAAAAATTGGTTCAATGTGCTTAGCGAGGTCTTAACGTCACAATGTTTTGCTAATTTTTGCTCAAGCGACGAGGGTTGCAGTTACACAACCAATGGAAGTTAAATCTCTTAAAGCTTAATTAAGTGATTTATTTATTTTTTAAATATGTCTGTATATTATGGTTGTTCAATAAAAATAAAATATAAATAATTAAAGCTGAGCAGAATAAGGAGTTTTGGTCAAGTTTGAGAACTTAAGCCATCCTTCGTAAAACTCCAGACATGAAAATAAAAGTGACTTGCTGTTAAAGATGAGGTTAGTGCCCCTTTAACGTGCAGAGTGAGCTTGCATTGTCCTTGTGTAAAGTCACGCTCTTCTCAGATGTACTTTTTCCAGGTGTGCTTTCATATATGCCCTGTTCTGTCTGATGGGTTTTCCTGCTCATTGCAGATCAGAGCGTTCACACCTGGCATTAGCCGAGACGCAAAGCAGTTCACACCTGGGATTATGATTGCATCTTCAGCTTGTGATTGGATTTCAGGTGCAGAGGAAGGCAGACAGAATCGTCCCCCCCCCCCCCTCCCCCCCCCCCCGTTACGCTAGACTTCCGCTGCTTTTGTTTTCAGGAGGAAACGTGTTGCAAATCTGATCCCAAGTAGCTGTACGGACTGAATGAACGCTGAGTGACGCTGTAATAAGCAGCCGCTTTCCTCTCTGATGTTCCAAACAGTTTATGATTATGTATCCTCCAGCGGTCCTTAATCGGTCTTTTGTTGTTATCCAGGACGCTTCAAGACACATTCACGTTACACGTGTGACATGATCAGACTTTCCCTGAATGCGTGGTGAGTGATTGGATCACAATGAGTCTTTGTGTCCCATTTACACCCGTACTTGTACTTATGATCTGATCACCCAGGACTCGCGTAAATGCCTGAGCGAGGTGGAATCTGGTTTGACTCCAAGTCGACTCAACTGCAGGAAGTGAATCTCTCCTTTTGTGTAGCTTTTCAAAATAAATATATATATATACTTGCTAAAGTGTTTATAAACATGGCTTTGGAGGAATGTGCCAACAAACATGAAGACAAATTTTTTTATTTATAATAATTAAACACTTGATCTAATGGATAATTTTTTTTTTAATGGAAGTCTCTTTTTTTCTGTCAAAATCAAATCTTTTTTTTTTTTTTAGTACAGCTTCCCATGCATGGGTGATTATATTTATTTATTTGGTAAGATATTTTGCAAATACTTTTTAAACAACATGCGATCCTTCTCAGGCTTCTCGTGTTTTTTTTTGTTTGTTCAGAGATCTGCGGTATAAAACCAAACAGCAGACAATCCCAAACTCTGGATTTGCTCTCTGCAGACGCATAGAGCAACGTATCCTGATTGTGCAAACGTGCTCAAGCTGAACGTAATGTTCTTTAAAGAAAGGCAGATAATCTTCATAGGGCAGGGTGTGTCCTGCCAAGCAGTGCTGTCATGTGTTTTGGTTTGGACAGAGAGTGACAGTTGGTGATAGAAGGTGTCCTTGCTTTATAAGCTGCAGATCTGCCCTTGTTCAGCACTTCCTGTCAAACTGTATTTACAAACTTGTTTTTTTTTGTTTGTTTTTTTCAACATGCAGCTTGTGTGTATGACTTTTTTTTTCTCTTAAACTTATCACGTGTGGCAGTGTACGTCACTGTCTGACCAAGCAAAGTGCATGCAGATTGCATGGAGTGACAGTCGGGTGCCTGGGGAGTATAAAACAATGCGGCAGAATCTCACGCAATCTCTGATAGACTTTGTTCGCTTTATCCCATAATTCCGTCTGGCACGGTTAGTGTTACGTTAGCAGCAGGATTGTACTGCCTGTGTGTACAGCCTAATTTTCTGAAAGTACACTCTGGTCTGATTTAGAATGCATCCTAAAACAGCACATGAGGTCACGTTTATCCAAAAATATAATCCCATGTCTGAGATTGGAGATTTGTATGAATTTCACGAGGGCAGTTTGGATATTCAGGACCTCCGGAGAACTGAATTAGTTTATCAAGATTAGATCGAGTTATCTGAGACTAATGACCATATTCTACTGTTGTTTTTTTTTCTTTTTTTCTGGGAAATGGTGGAAGAAAATGGGAAATGCCAGGAAGTTTTTTTTTCTTTTCTTTTCTTCCCTCCTCCTTTTCTGCTGCAGAGAACCTATATGCTTGTTTAGAGAGAGAAATTCTTAAGATTTTGTTTAATGCTTGGCTTCTCTACCTGCAGATTTGCTTTAAGTAGTGTTTATTTATAAAACTGTAAATCTATTTTAATTTAAATTCATTCATTCTGCTCTCTGCAAAATGAAAAACGATTAGTCTTGGGAAGTATCATTGTTAAAAAGAAAAGAGAAAAAAAAATCATTCATGCCGTGCGAGAGCGCAGACTTATCGGGAATGATAATCAGCGATACAATGTGTTAAGTTGTTGAGACACACTTAGCATGTGTGTGTGAACGAGTGAGTAATCATAATTCATACGCGACACCTTCACCAAACCAAGGACACTTCAGGAAGTAATAATCTCGTTTGTCATGTGCAGAGTGTGTCTCGCTAACTAGATCTCTCTCTCTCTCTCTCTCTCTCTCTCTCTCTCTCTCTCTCTCTCATGTTCACAGTAGTGGTCGTGTGTCAGATCATACACTCATCCTCCCTCAGGTCAGCTGACGTTTCTCTGGTCGTGGTCGAGAGCAGCTCCTCTGCTGAGTGCTGCTGAGGGATCATGAGCGCACTCAGATAGGGAGGGGAGGGACTCCTGACCTAAGCATGTAAGTCTTTCATGTTATATTGTACACAGACATGTACAGTAATTAACCATAGTCTAGCAGGGAAATGGGTGTAACCTGTTACTGTTAAAAACCACATGCTAACTCTGTGGCAAACCAGTTCACACTATACCGTATGTTCCATCTGATTTATTGACTGCAGACTAAAAATCCCACATTCTTACATTATACTCCTCTGGAGATTTAACGTGATCGGAAGTCTTGGGTGTCCTCGCTCCGGCTGGCCGATACGACCATTATATCAATATCTTTATAATTCGTATCAGAACATGTCTTTATATTTTTGTTTTTCTACAGGAAGTACGTGAAATAATTGTGAATCATATATTTTTTAAAATTTTCTTATTGTTAAATTTGGAATTAATTGTACATTTTGAATTATTTTAATAGACGTTAAATAACAGGCATTTTGTTTGCAACATGGCGCGTCTCACATGTTGTAGGAACATGAGGATAGAAGCATGAAATAATAGAAAAGTGTTTACATGTCAGATTGGTGGTTTTTGTTTGCACTTATTTGTTTGTAAAATAGCCCAAGCCCCCCCGATCCCAAGTGCAAGGTTTTTGCTTTTGTTTGTTTGTTTTTTTTATTCATCTGAAAGACATTACGGACATCCAGTAGCAAGGACAGTAATTGACAACAACAAAAAAAAATTAATAAAAGGACAATCGTAGCGATTTCCATTCATGCCGTTTGAAAGATACCCGTACACAGACTGACTCATAAAGGCCCTTTGGGAGCGGTTCACCAGCTCAAGCTCTCAAAAAGTTCCATCAGACTAAATGCTGTTGGTTAAGGTTTTTTTTTTTTTTTTTTTTAGATGAAAGAATTTGATTTTATCATTAATTGATTAATTCAAGCAAAATTTTGAGCAGATCCCAATTTTATTAACCAGCAATCTTGTATGTCTTGCATAATGTTTCTCACGTAGCAGTTCAGGCAGTGCGCGTGTTAAACTTGGTAGTTTGCATAGTATCGTTTTTTAACGAGCACAGAAACGAGACAGACTTTAACTTTTAACATTAATTATTGATAGATAATCATTGAATTAATGATTGAGAGGTTCAATTATTGTATGTTAATTAATTTTGAGATGTTTAATTAGAAACATTAATAGAATGTATATCTTATAGTATAAATTATATTTGTAAGTACTTGATAAAGAGATAGGATGTTGTTTGACGCCAGACAGAGACTCAGCTGTTCAGACATCTAGGTAAAGTTTGTTCCATCACCCGAGTGCCAGAAACCAAAGGGTACCTAAATACATCAAGGTTTACAATCGTTTTGGTAAACTAAATAAATTCTGATATCCCTTCTGTTTTAACCAGTCAGTTGTATATGGTTAGTTTTTTTTTTTTTTTTTTGTAATGTAATGATGCGTCTGTTCAGTTATGAAGCCACTAAAAGAAAACTCAGATTTCCCAAGCAGATAGATTACTTAGAAAGGTGACATGCAGCTTTTGTTGATATCTTCGCTGTTTTCTTGCACACCACCTGAATAGACAGACAGCAGCATCGGCAGAGTTCTAGTTGTCAGACAAGCGACGTCGCAACACTTGTCTAAAAGCCGCCATCAAGAGGAAGATTCTGGTGTTAGGATTGCAGGAAGATATTGTGTAGCACGGCTTTGTCGGGCAATTTGCGATAGTATTGGCCATGGCTCTGAGGGAGAAAGCCCCGTCCAACACTCGTCATGTTTACATAACGTCATTACGGTGAAATGAATACCAGAAGCTTGTTGTAAGTTACTGCAATCGTGAGCAGTAATGTTTAAAGTGTACGGTATGTGTTTTTGTTTTTCCTTTTAATTACTCGTTAACAAGCTCAATAATGTTTGCTAGCCTGAAGTCAGGACTGTAAACAAAAGTTACGAGTTTGTAGCTGTAACCAATAAAAACATAAAATAAAAAAATTATGCATTAGGTGCTGGGATAAATGTTATGGCACATCTTTCTTGAAATTTCTTTCTTTTTTAAAAAAATAGTTTTTAGTTTTTTTGTTCACCTCGATGAACAGCACATGGTGACATTTTCTTAATTTGTTACATCAGAGAAAGATGTTTTGTTGCTCTGTGCCAAAGTCGGGCAGCAGGGTTATTAGCAAGGTTCATATAGGATGAAAAAATAACTATTTTGCAGACATCTGAACGTTTAACTCATCTGATTTAATAGATGAACAGATGGATGGATACTTCACTGATCCTGAAAAAAAAAAAAAAAAACTCCGGCCATAGCCATGCAGAAATCACTGGAGGATTATACAAAACTGAAGTTTCGATAGTGCTTTGCGATTTTCCACCGTCATATCAATGTTGTGATAAAATTTGGCACTACTTTCTTTTTTTTTTTTTTTTTTTATGACAATTTTTTTGCTTGTTTAGATCTTTTATTTTCTTAGCTAGCTTTTATTTTTCACCTATTACAAATTCTGATTAAAAACAGCTAATTATTCCTGGAGGGGGTGGTTGAATCAGTTATGATTTTCTTTTTCGTGTATCACCACAATCTCGTTAAAATGTATTATTTTTATTAGATGCATTTTAGATTTTGTGCATTTGAAATTAAGCAACGGCTCAGTTCCTCAATAACCCTACAGGTGGCGCGCACACAGAATCGTAATACAGATCGAATTGGCACCCAGGTATCACGATAATGTCGTATCGGGTGGCTGTTGGTGATTCCTATCCCTGCTACTTAGAGTTTTTATATATATATATATATATATATTTTGTGTGTGTGTGTAAATATGATATTATGAAATATTTTTTAACAACGTAAATATTAAATTTTATATTTTGCATTATTGGACTTCTTTTTACATTTCAGTTTTGCACAAATTGTTTGTACAGTGATTTGTTTGTTTACTGTTATTGCTGTTTTAATGGTTATCCGTGTATTCTGAAACATGTCTTAATGTAGTGTGACACCAGGTTTTTGTTGTACTTGCGGCTCTCGTGACTTACAGGAAGGGATGTTTAAAAATCCCTCCCAAAAAAAGCACAGGTTTTTTTTCCTGCTTTAGTGTTACCGCCGTGTGCTTGTATTCCACGCCTATAACTTTGCCTCTAATTTGCATGGAGATAGATCATACCCTCTCACCTGTCACTGTAGATCACAGCCACTGGATGAATGAGTTAGACTATACTTCTACAAGTTTACAAAAACATGGACGTCTTGACATCCTTAATAATTGCGAACGCTCTATAGTGATGCGTTACAGGGACATCACAGATGTTTTCCCGAGTTAGTGAAACGTTTTTTTCTTTTTTCTTTTTTTTTTCGGTACTGTCTTGTAGGGGATGCTGACGTTTTTGCAGAGGCTGTTGGTCACATGCTGGGTTTTTCCCCCCCACATGTTCCTGTGTTGAAAGGGCAGTTTGTGGAGAAAGACTACAATGGACGTGTGAGGATCCTGAGCACTTTTTCCATCACGTTGTACGCTTGACTATAGTGAGAGTTGTTCCGTTTGAGTCGGATATAATTCACAGACGATGATTATTATTATTTTTTTTTTTGTAGGGAGGCCTGATCGTTATATTAATTGCACTTGATTATTGGCAGGTCATGTGACTGTAACATGGATGTAACTACACTGATGAAAGAAACCTGTTAACCTAAAAAATGGAAGCTTTTGTGACCTGTCCTGTTGAACAGCACTTTTTGTTTTTTTGTTTTTTTTACTTTTTGACTTGTTTATTAAAAGTATTAACGCTCGCACTGAATGAGAGCATGAGCACGGCGTGTTTACTTGATCAGATTATCTGTAATAATTGTCACTGATGCATATGTGGTTCTCTGTGTGTGTGTGTGTGGGGGGGGTTTGATTTCAGGAACGTTATATAAAAAATAATAAATTCATGTTGCTTTAATTTTTTTTCCTCTGACTAGTTATTTTATTGGACTTGCACACAACCGTAGACTGTGTTCACATTACCAGTCTGAAACCCCAAACAGATTTTTTTTTTTGTTGCTAAAATCACATCGACTGTTTGAAATTAATGAGTGCTCAAGGACACAAATGTGATGCGTTTCCAACCAAGATAATCTCAGCAAAGATGCAAATGTAGGCACGTGTGTCATTTCAGAGGACGGACGCGTCCTTGTTAGGGTCAGATAAAAGACACTTTTAATTATGAATGTGAACCATCATGACGAAGAAATCCAATTTGACCAAAAAAAAAAAATTAAATTAAATCAGGATTTAACAATGTGGCTTCTAATGTGAAGGCTTGCGAGGCTTGGAATGTGAACACAAAAAAGCCTTCGTGGTGGAACATTAAACAAAAACATTTAAGCGGCAGCAATCCAGCTAATCCAACCAAATTAAAAAGAATGAAATCTGCAGAAATGCACAATAAAAGGTAGGGGAGTACTAATTTATACCAACATGCCAGTTTGTGGTTAGGGTTATACCCGAAATAAATTACACGACCCCATGACCACGGTAGATCTGTCTAAATCAGACCCGGGCATTTTAAGGCTCGGGGGCCAAATACGGCCCGCGGCCCGACTCTGACTGGCTGCGAAAGGTTGCTTGGAATTAAGAAAATAAAACCTACTTTCAAAATTTGGCATAATGCATGCACTAAAACAGCAGTGCTTTTACTTTGGTACCTGTTTACTGTGTGCGTGCGTCATTTACGTACAGGTACTCTGAAACAAGTCCGAGTGCATGTGATTAACAACAAGTCATTGATTGTAATGGTATCCCTTCAAAATGTTTGCACATGCCTAAAAAAGAAAGGAGGACGCTGAAGGCTGTGGTTTCAAGAAAATATGGACTACTATATATTTATTTACTGAAGTCGCAGGTAAACCCGTGTGTTTACTTTGTGGAGAGCAGCTCGCCGTGTTTATGGAGTACAATGTGAGTCGGCATTACGAGACAAAGCATCCAGCCCTCTACAATATTTTCTGCTTCTCATTTGGCCCCTGGGGAAAAATAATTGCCCACCCCTGGTCTAAATGAATCTCACCGTGCACTAGATTTAGTTTTGCTTGGCTCCGTCTTTTAGATGTTCCATGATGTTATCTATTAGAAATATTAATAACGTAATTGTTGGTGAAATGCTCTAGTTTTTTTTTTTTTTTCCCCTGTAGTTTGGGGAAATTCACGCCTGTGTGTCATGCACAGATATTTCGAGTGTGGTTTGGTTTCCTGTGACCCAAAATAAATAATTATTTCTAAAAAGGTAAAATAAGCTATTTCAACAGCACAAGTTACAATGTTTTTGTAGATAATTTTAGTAGTTTTAAATAATTCTAAATGTGTGTGCAAAATCTACCTGGTTGAGACGAATCAGACAATAAACCTTAGTGTTAGTGTGTTTGCTGCTGTCATGTTCATGCTATATTTGAACATTTTTATACTTTTATTGTGTCGCCTTCCTGCATCATAAAGGGATCGCCAGCCGTCGCCTTTTTATTTTTTATTATTATTATTATATATATATATTTTTTATATGCACTGAAGTCCTCCTTAAAGGTTCTGTAAAGGTTTGGTCAAATTCTCATGAATGGTTTATCAGGAAGCGTAGATGTGCATTAGCGATTTCATCATTTACCTTTAGATAAGAAGCCTGTTCAGTGAGTGGGTGACACACGTCTTTGAAAATCTGCGTTTTATTTTTATACTTTACTCTTTCTTTTTAATTCCGTTCTATTTTGATACTTAAATTCTACTTTCAGTTTTATTTTATTGAAAATTGTATCTTTTTAGTTTTAATTGTGATTTCTAGAGTAAAATTTTCATTTGTAGTGTAGTCCTGTTTTCTATGTGATTTATTCTGTCTATTTCATTTTACAGTCATTATACATTTCACCGCATATCTGACGAAATACAGTTTGAATTGAGTGAAATCGCAGGCTTGGTTTCTTTTACCAGAACAGCAGCGTGAAATTCGCTTCCACTACAGAGTTTCACCAACAGTTATACCGTTTAAGTTATTAATGATTCTAATGGATAACATCATGAAACATCTAAGTGACCTGCTATCTCTCCGGGGTGTCATTTTCACTTGCCCCTATCCCTCTCTCTCTCTGTTTCTCCAAAAAACTCAACCTGACAAAAGCCTCGACTCCCCAGACTCTCCCCGTAAACCTTTGTTTCTTTAAAAAAAAAAAAATCATATCAACTCTCACAACTTTATTATTTAGCTAAATAATGCATATTTAACGGTTTCTATTTATTTATTTATTTATTTTATTCTTAGCCTGGGGTAACGTTCAGTGTTCGGTGTGTGTATCCTGGTCCTAGCATATCAGACAGCCGTTACTATAGAAATGAGAACATTTACAAAAAAACGAGTGTGGTAATACATACCTGATGTTGACATTGAAGTCTGAACTCTGAAGATGTTTTTAAAAATGTAATGAAATTTAGTTACAATTAAATTGCCTGAGTCGTGTTTAAGTCACGCAGTGTGTGCATGTTCTAGTGTGTGTGTGTGTGTGTGTGTGTGTGTGTGTTGCCGTCTGGCCCGTGATTGGTTGCTGTGTTTTTGAGGGATGTGCTCCAGCCTGAGTGAGTGTTAGTGTTACACCCGGGAGATTAAACATCAGGGGATACAAAGGGGTGATTGCTGGTGCTCCTCCGCTGTGCCGGTGTGGGACTGCTGTGTCATCCCTGGATACACATGTTCAGGCGACAGATGGGAAGTGTGTGTGTGTGTGTGTGTGTGTGTGTGTGTGTGAGAGAGAGAGTGTGGAGGGTAGGTGGGTTGTGTTCTGAACAGATGGGAGGAGAGGAGAGTTTTTCAGTCGTCTTCATTACAGCAGGATTTGATCTATGAAGTAGATGAAAAGGCTGTTTATTTTCTCCCTGCTCTATTTCCTGTGTTACTTGTTATCTCGCCATAACCTGTTTCTGGGACACGTGCGTGAGTGTGTGTGTGCATGCGCGTGCACTCGTGCTCTTCCAGCCAGATTCCTGTTAGCTCTGGCTGCTCACATGATTGATGACCTCGGAAGTCTGACGGCGCTTCCTCGGACGCGTTATTTTCTTTCATGTCCTTCTTGCCTCAGAGTCTTCCTGCGACGGCCCAACCCCCACCTTTATTTCATCCTACACCTCCTCCTTTAACTATATATACTGCTACTGCACACACACACAGACACAAAAACACAGACAAATCCTCCCCAAATGGTAGCTCGTTTGTGGTGTTCCCTATCCTCTTCAATCTCTCAGGATCCTGACTGTCTCTTTGTCACTCCGGCAGCTGCTGTATTGTCCTGGGGAAAGATGCATATGGCACGTGGAGTCTGCCTGATTGTACCCTGGACCTTGGTGTGTGTGTGTGTGTGTGTGTGTGTGTGTGTGTGTGTGTGTGTGTGAGAGAGAGAGAGCGACAGTGAGTGCATGGGTGTCGCAAGGTTCACGAAAGGTCGGAATCACACGTGAAATTGGAGATGGAGCTTGTGGCCATTGGAGCTTTTTGTTTTCCGAACCAGCACGAGTGAAAATGGCCGACACGGGCTGCGGATAGTGTCGACTTTAATGAGCGGTGGTTTGGGTTTGAGGTCAAAGGTCACAGACTCCTCCCAATTTTACAGTGGCATTTGCCCAGGTATGGTAAAGTAATTAGCAGTGCAGCTGCAAAGAACAACGTTTATGGGTTGCAGTGTGAAAGCCCGGGAGATGCAGTGTCACATCGCTCTTTCTTTATTGTTTCCTTCCAAAGAATCGATCATCATTTTACTTAAAGTTTGTGAAATGAACGTCTAATAAATTTGCAACAAGTTTGGAAGCGACGCATATTTGCAAAAAATCCTGAAGAATTTAAAATAATAAAATTTAAATAAAAAAGGATTTTATTTCACTCTGCCTCAGTAGGTTTCTATTTTGAATGTTCACCATTAAAAATATATATATTTATTTTAGGATGTGCATTTTCACAGGCAAACAAACCGATCCAAATGTACTGCGAAATGTGGAATTGTTTTTGACTAAAATCCTTTCAGATCTAAGAGGAATTCCATGTGATGTCTATTTGGGGGGAGAAAAAAAAATTTTAGAGTTGAAATTCCTTCTGGAGGAGAGTTCTTAAGGTGAAAATCCATGTTGCGATATGAATTTTCCCCTACGAAATAAAGCAAATGCAGATAATCTGTTTCAGTCACCCTACTACCAATATTCCAAAAAAAAAAGCATGACGCAAAATGCGATGTAAATTTCTTGCAAAATTTTAATTCTTAGCGGGAAAAGGGTGTAAGGGTAAAAAAAAAAAATGTCGGTTAAATAAATGAGTAATTATTTGACTAATGCGGTAATAAACGCACAATAAGCACTTGTTTTTAGACGATCAGTTATTTATTTTTTACTTTTGATCTTGAGAATAGCAGTAACGTACACGTAGTTAAATAAACTTTTAAATGCAAAAAGAATTTATTCCTTCCAGTGATCACCTATTATCATCAGTGTTTTTATTTATTTATTTATTTAATTGTATAGTATATGGCCTAATAGGGCACACATGTATGTACGTGCATCTGTCCATAAACGTAATGCAGTAATAGTTAAAGGAAATTAAGTAATAATTATGTAACAATACAAGGATTATTAAATTATATTCTTGAGTGGCGTCCTAAATTATAGTTTATTAACATCGTTATAAAAATGAATAAAGATGATTAAGTGTTACATTTTACCTCATTTGGGTTTCAAGTAAACCGTTTAGTTATTAATCTTGGATCGTTTCATTGTGCATTAAAAACATTAAAAAAAAAAATTAAAATTTAGTTTTAATGTCCAGTAATCCACCGCTCCACTGTTAATGGGGTGTGTTTGTAATAGTGTGAATCACATTGTGCGTAGTCTGACACACACACCGCATTCAAACTGCGGTCTGTAACTATTGCTAATGTACCACATAGTACTATGCGTCCAGGATTAACGGGACGTTCATTAGCTTTTGAGATACTGACTGTGTTTATATTACCTGTAGTAAATCGTAGCCTTTTAAAAATTAGATGAGAGAACTGCGCTGGTCTGTGTCGTCATTTCGAGTTTATTTGTGATTAATTGTGCAGCATGAGTGTGTGAAACCCAACCTCGTGTGTTAAACGTCTTCATGCGTGACGAGTGATCGTGCCATATGTCCCACGTTGAGCGGCGTCTGTTCCTGTTTCTGCGATGCTCTGTTTCAGTCTACAGGTTTGGAAAATAGTGTATTAAATGTGTGCTTCCAGGTGTGTGCGTGTGAGGTTGGGGGAAGGGCCGGGGGTGTCTTTTGGCGTTTATTTCAGGAATAGGTAGGCTGAAGGATACAAAAGCCCATCTCGCTTTCACATCTGTTCCTCTAGATCTGTATCTTATTCTGTGCGTGCGTGTGCGTGTGTGTGTGTATTAGAGAAAGAGACCGAGACTGGCTGTAGCTCCCCATCCTCCCTCCTCAGATATAACTCCCTCTCTCGTGCACACACACGCGTGCGCATACTGCCAAAACCAGAGGGACGAGACGCCCACCTTTTATTGTCCGAGTGAGTGATAATAGCTCATTGTGTGTGAACGTGTGTGTAGTGTTTTAGCACGATTTAGTGTTTGTAAAAATGATCACAAGAATGAGAGAGAAAATCAGATCTTGTTATTCAAATTAAACTCCAGTCTCCTATTGTACTCCCCCTTCCTTTTCTTTCTTTATTTTTAAATTCATTTCCTTATTGAGCAGTATTTATTTCTTGGGGGTGTTTACTCTCGTCATCTCTGCCTGATTGCACTTTCTCTCTCTCTCTCTTTCTCTCTCTCTCTCTCTCTCTCCCCCCCTTCCTCCATGTGTGTGTCATGATCCTGCCGGTAAGCGAGAGCACACAGGATTATCCGATCAGATCCGGGCTTCCCCCTCACTACGGGCTTTTCCAGGATGAACGAGACGTCCATAACAAACAGTAACATGGATGAGCGAAACTACAAACGCAGCTGATTTATGTTTGCCTCAGTGTTTATCTTTATTACAAAACTACCGCACATCTGGAAGAAAAGCTCCATGTTCATGTCTCGGTCTGTTAGAATCTGCGCTCATCATGATCAGTCACATCACACCAACTTTAGTTACACTCTCTCTCACACACACACACTCTCAGCAGGTCTGATTACCGTATTCCTCCGTCTCACATGTACCAAAAAACCTTTTAAAAACACAAGGTCAGCTGGTCCAGGGTGACGTCATCATCGAGGTTGACATCAATGTTGTTATACACGATTTTTAACAGGTCTTACATGAAGATCTGGTTGATTTGGGAATTATCTGAGAGTGAGTCAAAAATTATCCGCACTGTAGGTGTAGCATTAAATTTTTAGAAAAGACAAAGACGTGATATTTTTTTTTCTTTTCAATACGCTTTTGCCAACAAGCTTTTGTATTCCCTCATTAAAAAATGTTTTGGGCTGAGCTGTGAGCTACAAATGCAGAAATGCAGTCTTCACTTCTTCGTCAGAAGTGAATCTTCGTCCTCATAATGCTGCTTTCAGGAGACCAAACAGGTGACGGTCTGATGGAGCGAGATCAGTATAATAGGGAGGAAGTATTAGCACCTCAAAATGAAGCTTGATGTGATAATGTTTCTATATTGGCCTTGAGAAGTCCAGAAAACTGTAAGCATCAATTTGCCAACTAGTGGTTGACTTTTTCTTGTTCAGTGATTGATAATGTTTCAGTTTCATACTCTGTCGTTCACACTCAAACTCGTCGATATCCAGATTATCCAAACTCTTCTGTTAACACTCTTCGGCGAGTTGTTTCGGCACCAGGTACACACTCAGACCACAAAAAAAATGCTCTTCTTTCGAGTGGGGCATCCTTTTATGCTCGCAGTGCAGATACAAATGAACTGATGTAGCACGTTCACACCTGCACAGCGGTAATCAGGGAGACAGTAGTCTTGAACATAAAGTGCTGATAAGGCAGTGTGGAGAGCAGAAGTTGTAATATAAGCAGAGTGCAGAATATTTTTGACTCGCCCTCGCTCTTAGGATTGACACACTTGAGATGTGTTGTGTTACAAGAAATAATCACGGGTAAGATGGTAGAGTTTCTGTTCCTACCACAAACTTCATCGGAAGTAGATTTTATTTATAGGAAAATTTTGATTTCTTTCTGTTTATAGTTACGCCGAACAGATTGTTCGTTCTTATCGCTTACGGCACACAGCTGTTAAGGACTCTCGTTTCCTGACCTTTTGGGTTTGTTTACAATTTGTCCCTTTCATCTAATTTTAATAAGACAAAAACATGTAAATCACTTTTCCAAGAAACGAAGGAGCTTCTCTGTCCTGAAAGGTTTCCGGTAGAAGCAGGCAAAAACCAGTTCAATTACATATCGTCTTTCTTTTGTGCGGCAATTAATTGTCACACTGACGTTTTTCATTTATATTTCTCCATTTGAGATGGTAATATGTTTCAGCATATTGTGTAAATGATGGCTACAAATTATTTTCTGAATTTGTTTAGAACTGTAACATAATGTATATGAATTGCAATACGAATGGAATAAACACCTAGGTATCGTGATATTGTATCAGGTGACTCCTAGTGATTCCCATCCCTGGTTTCCAGTGGCATTGTTAAGTTGATGTTAAATAAACGTCTCCTTACAGAAAACTTCACCTCACCTCACCTATATATAAACACACACACGCGTACACGCACATAAACTCTACCGATCCATCCAACATGTGGAGCCTGTGCTGTTAGCCAGATCGCCCATCCCTTTACTTGTTAGGTTCTCACACCTTCATCGCTGATTACACCAGTATGTTTTCGGGATGTGGGATGCCGGTCCGGTGCATTGCGGTGCAATGGGGTGTGTTGTGCTTCTCTGTGGTCGTCTTCTTCCTTCCTCTGACACTTGGTTACATGTTTCAGTGGTCTTCACCTCCACAAGCAGAGAGAGAGGGAGAGGCGTGTGAGAGTGAAGGGATTTAGCCGTGTCATGATGATGTGAGAAACGTTTGTGTAGACAGATGGCAGCTTGATTAGAAGAAGGAGGTGGAAAGAGATGCCTTCTGGGAGATTTTCTCTCTCTCTCTCTCTCTCTCTCTCTGTCTGTAATTCAGTCCGCTCCTACAGTCGGGGTTCCCTCCGTGCCGTCTGACATAACAGGAAACGGAAACGGCGTTTACTACCACGGCGAGACGTTAAGCCTGAAATACTTCACTTTGTGTTTTTCGTCTCAAGTGTTTTTCTTTCTTTTTTCCTTCTTTCCGATCATGACAGTTTTGCGTAGGAGGAGTGAAATAATCTCCGCCTTCCTCCCTGCTCGCCGTATTTGTTGTGTACGTGTTGGATGGCTTTTATAGTTGTTAAATGCATCCTGTCTTGTGCCGTAGTCTAGACGCATACATGGTGTGTGTGTGTTTGTGTGTGTGTTTGGAACTCAGATAAGGGGGACCTCACTTTAGTTAAAGCTGAAGCTAAGAAGGAACTGGGGAGGGGGGAAGGGAGGACCGGCCGAATGGTAGTAGGGGAGTGAAGCGGGGGCGGGTGGGATGAAGGTGTGTGTGTGTGAGAGAGTGGTTTTGTGGGGGAGAATGAGTGTGTGTGAGAGAGAGAGGCAGGAAGGGTGGGAGGGCGGAGAGACCTCGAGCTGTTGATGGGTGAAGTAGGGAGGGGTTGAGAGAACGAACGAGTAAGCAAGAGTGTGAGTGTGTGTGAGTGAGTGAGCGAGAGAGAGAGCGCGCAGAGGGAGGGGTGTGTATATGTGTGTGTGTGTGTGTGTGGGGGCAGAGACTATTCTGAATGAGGAAGCGGCAGAGCCATTTTCACCGTTGAGTAAGAGCACGCTGCTGTTTCGGGAGAGAGGAGGGAGAGAAAAAAAGAAGGCACAGTTACTGGATTTTTCCCCGGATCCTAGTCGTCTTTTTGTCTTTCTTTTTCTCTTTATCCCTCTCTATCTCTCTGTCGGTGTGTCCGGGTGTCGAATGAGCGAGGCTTTCGGTGGCGGGACACAATGGGGCAAAGTGCCTTTGGCGACTGGGCCGTTGTCCTCCTGAGAGGGGGAGGGGGAAGAGAGAAGACCGGCGCACAGAGCTAACACAGCTAGCCGGCCTCGGCCTCTTCTAACGCGCTCTCTCTCTCTCTCTCTCTCTCTCTCTCTCTCTCAGTCTCTCTCTCTCAGTCTCTCCGTCTCTCCCTTGCAGTCTTCCACTCACTCGTTCTCTTATTAGGGCGAACAGGAGCTTTCTTCTCAGGACATAAACCCTTGACTACTCTCAGGATTATTACGGACTTCCTGTGGATTTAACATGTGTCCGATTCACTGGATCCCGGGACACGTTTATCTGAACTGGAGATGTAAAAGCTAGCTGTGCTCATGTTTTGGGATTAGAGCAGTCCATTTTATTGAAAAGAAAAGTTTTCAGCCTTTTTTTGTTTGTTCCTTTCGGTTTTGTTTTCCCGAAGACAGGAACCTATAAATGGATTACAAGATGCATTCCAAGTCCAATGATTTGCTGGATTTTCAGACACTGGATGCCCTTTTGGAAAAAATTGCACATTATTCAGCAGCCGTAAAAAGGTAACGTGTCTCAACTTCTTTTTCCACCATCTTCTTTAGGTGTTTATAAGCTTCTTTCATGCTTACAAATAACCTTTTAACCCCCCCTCCACAGTTACATGTTACAGGTTTGTTTACAGAACGGATCAGAACTCGGGTACGCAACAAAACACCTGGCGGTTTTCATACACACTCCTCAGACTTGAGACAGACATGCTTTTTCTCTGTTTGGACAAAATGGCTTAAAAGATAGAAAGGCGCTCATTGTTAGCAAAGGAAAGCTAAAAAAGCTCTGACCAGGCAGCCTCCTGGTGAGAGAGAGGGTGTGTGTGTGTGTGTGTGTGAGTGAGTAAGTCGGGGGGGAGGGGGTGCTTTCGGAGGAAGATGGGGGTGGCGGGCGGCGTATTTGTTGTGGCAGCAGGAGAACGTTTTGGAAACCGCTCCCAGACATGAGAAGTTGTGCCTCGATTTTTAGTCTTGAACCGTCGTCACGTTTTAATCAGATCCTTCTGGTGTTATTTGTTCAGGACTTAATTCTGAGAACGTAGTTTCTGTTTGTGTGTATATATGTGTGTGTGTGTGTGTGTGTGTGTGTGTGTGTGTGTGTGTGTGTGTGTGTGTTCCCCCCCCCCCCTTTGCTGTTGCGTAAACAATAGTGTAGAAAAAAAAGAGAAGAAAAAATAACAGTGGAAAATGCTACGTAAGTGGCCACATGGAATGGTAGTTCTCACCATGTTTGCCTGAACTGAAACTCTCAAGGAGCGAGTGTGAAAAGCTGTGAATAGCGCCTGCCCGAGACATGACGAGATCTCTCGATCGTGTCTACTCTTTGATAGTCTCGTATCTGCTGAGGTTATCTCTGTCAGATCCGAGCGCGAGTCAGTCTGACGCAAACATGTGGAACGTTGCAAGAGTCAGACGGTGGAAAAAAGTTCATGACACAGAGGAGCATAGTGCACATGCCTCTCTCCTCCTACTGCCGGGCTGATAATGACCCTGTGTGTGTGTGTGTGTGTGTGTGTGTGTGTGTGTGTGGTGAGGGGGTCAAACAAACGAAACCCAACATGCCCTACACTCCGTGTTGTCAAACTAAAGCCCTTCCAAATCCACATCCAGATCCTTTCAGAAATATCTCGATGCCTGAAGAGTGTCCTCGGGGGACAGACGAGACGTCCTCTCTCTCTCTCTCTCTCTCTCTGTGTTTGAGCCAGCTAACTCCAATTCAACTCCAGCATTTATTATTCATGCGCAAGCTTTCAAGCAAATAACCAACCTCAATCTTCTTGCGTTCAGGAGATTTTTTTTCCCCCCTTCTCTGGAAGTCCCCCCCACACACACACACACATGCACAGACGCACGCACACATAAATGATTAATTATTTACCCTTTGTGAACGCCTTTTTTGTTCTCTCTCTGCGAAAATAAAATCTTGCTGACTTTCATTTTATGTGGTTGTACACGGGCTTGGCCGGCTTACAGAACCAGATTTCCTGGTTCTTTTTTTGTGTGCGCGCGCATGCACACACTGGTGCTTGTGCTCACGCTAGCTAAAGCCACTTCCTTCTTCGCCAGGCATTCCACAGGAGTTTGTCATGATTTATGCTGAGGTCAAAGGTCTGCGCTGATTCCAGGCAGGCTTTCCTGAGAAAGGAAATGCAGCAGGGAGAAGTTAGGGAGCACCTCCGCCGGCCCATCACAACTTTAATTTACAGCAGCAGCAGCTGTAAATAAGCCGAGTGTGCACGATGCGATTGTTCCCGAAGACGTCGTGGTGAAAATGTGGACATTCTTTCTACGGTTAGGACACACACGTAAGACACGTTTAGAGGATGTACGCTCAAACTCTGGCGGTGTTTATTCGGTGTTTAGTGTGCAGATTAAATCATGTCATGTTGGAAACGTCGACGTCATAGAAAACGTTTCCCGTAGATCAGCTGGTCATGCCTCGTCAGGCCAGTTTACACACACACACGCACACGACAACAATTAACTTGTTCTGATTTTACATTTGGAGACACAGGCTACAGTCTGTTTTAAGTTCTCTTCATGACATCTTCATGACGGTACTCCCTCATCTGCGTGACTCCTCAGATATTTGTGTCACGCGAAGTCGTGTTACCTTTACGTGTTAGAGGTTACCTTTGGTCGATTGAGGATAATTTGGCGATGTAACCACGCGTGATTTTATCGATTTAAAACGCTAAATTGTCTTAAATGTAAACTGTGTATGAGGTATGGAGATGTAGTAGTACATGGAGGAAAGTATGAATACGTAACCGAAGCTCTTTATCTATTATCAGTTAAAACACTAATGTTCAGGTATCAGAGAAAACCCTGGATGCATGAATGAATGAATGAGTGTGATCCAATCATGTAGCAAAACTAACGTGTTCAAAAACGTGTGTGTAATGAAACTCGTTATTATTCTCGCCTCATGTATTTAATGTATTTTAAAAATGTGAAATATTAGAAATGGCAGAATGTTGCTTTTGTGAAGCAGGTAGGTCGTGTGTTAACATTATTCATGTGTCTTCAGGTTAAGTCTAATTGCGAATGGGGAAGAAATGTTTTACAGGTGTGATCACACTGTTATTTCTCTATATAATCCCGTTACACTAATGCACTTATCTAATGCTTGGATTCCATCAAAGTAGAATGATTTCTCAGTACGCCGAAGCCGTGATCAGACTGTCCGTCAGCTTCACGTCTGGAACACTGGCCTCCCGGGAACTCCTTTAATGTCCCAAACATGTGGAAATGGCTTGCATGCGGCAGTAACTCCCAGCTGAGGTTCTTTCCTACAGCGATCGTACGTACAGTTCACACCCGCTGATGCGTGATTCACAAGTTGGCAACAAGTTATCCGTCGATTTTTAAGGATCAGGCGATCCACTCGTCATTCACGAACGTACGGCCTTTTTTAAAAAAAACGTTTGCACCATTCAAAATGTTTTACTGCGGCTGAGAGTCTCATCACCGCGCTTGAAGTCGTCTTTTAAATGTCAGTCACATGTTTTACGCCTTCACTCACCACAAGTCCCTTTTATATTTATACATGTATGTATGTATTTTATTAAATTCTTTTTTTAATAAAATGCTTTTTTTTTAGGCTTAGTGGTTTTTAAAGAATATCAGGGTATCTGCATGTTTAATATAGATTCAAAGGGAAAGAAATAAGACTACGCAGTAGGTAAACTGATACTCAAATACTCTACTACTAAAAGATAAAATGTCTCATCACTGAGAAGTAGTTAGATTTTGATATGTGTGTATTAGATGACTTGATACATTATTTTTTTCATCATCCAAGCTGCATCGAAAACCTGGCTTTAAAATCCCAGAGGTCTCATCATCAGCGATCGAGCTGTCTCTGAGTTTGATCTCTGAGGGAGCAATCAGGGAAAAACACGTAAAAAAAAAAACGCACAGGATTGTCTGAGGACTGGAAGGGTTGGGTGTCCTAAGGTTAGGGTGCAAATCTGATCCTGTCCGAATAGGGCTTTTTTTTTTAGGGAACTTTCTAGGTTATTTTAGTAAAGTAGAATTCATAGTGGCGTGAATAGAAATTATCGCATCATAAAAATACAAATTACTCAAAAAAAACACGAAAATGTGACTGTGTTGTTTTAAACAGTGTAAGAAGCTGCCGGCCTCCTTCCTGCATGTCCGTGCCTGTTCTGATGTTTGCGTACTTGCTGTCTCTCTCTCCCAAAAAGCGAATAATCGATCTATCAATTAAGTTGTTAAAATAATAAATGCACACACAACAGATTGGGGTCTTTTAATATGTCTTTAGTCACACATCAGTGTGAAAAGTTATGCCAGGTGTATGATTGTGTATTGCGACACACCACCCAGCCCGAACTCCTACCTATCGTTCATATTCACATCAACAGAAAAAAAAAACAAGACATGAGACCGTTAACAGGTCACGAGCATTTAAAAGCTTACAAATGTCTAGAAATATCGGTCACCGTGGCACCAAGCCCGGTCCATGACTTTAACAGATTCTCCTCGCTCGTGCTTCAGCTTTTGATCGTGAGCCCGTGTCCCTGGATGAACCTGAATCTGCACCGTCATTCGTCATGTTCCTCTCTGAGAAACATCGCAGGCTGAATTCTTTTAGAAGGATCATGTGTGCTGCCGTTAAAAATCGTTATCAAAGCAAAAGTCACTCCTTAAAGGTGTGGTCAGAGCTTTCTGTTTTACTTCAGCACAATTTGACTTCCTGTAAAATATCTGTTCAAAGGAGTTTGAAAGATTTGAGTTTTTAAACCAGCTACCTTTTTTCTACTTTTATTATACCTGCAGCTTTTAAGTTTGTTGAAAGCAAAACATAACAAGCGTCAGTAAAACATGTGCATTAGATGTGACGTGACCTAGAAAAACATAAAGCACAGAACTAAAATTAAAGTCTATATTTAAATATTTTTAATTCATATTCAATTCTGAGACAAATTATATTTAAGCCAGTAATTGTATGTAGTTTTGTATGAAACATTACAAGCCTCCACACCTGACCTGGCAGGTACATAGAAATGAGCAAAAAAAAGAAAAGAATTTTTTTTATACCATTCATGGTATTTTATTTATGTATTTTTTTTTTTACTTCTCCAGCTTTTAAAACACATTTTCTCAATTTATATTGGGTTCTTGTTTGTGTTTATCTGGTGCAGGACATGAGTCTTTAATCACAGGCCACTGGAGACAAAGTGTAAGAATTGAGCCAAGACCAGATTTGGATCATCTCACAGTGTAAAGAGCAATAATTTAACGAGACGACAGAGTGTTAAGCCTGTTTTTCCTGATCCTCCCCTGTCCATCACCTCGAGGTCGACCTCAGTGACATGACTGATTTATGAAGGACTCTCATTTTCGCTCATACTTCTGTGTTCTCCGCTTTAACGGTCATGGCTAAAAGCCACGAGGACTCTGACAAGAGTGGAAATTTTTTTTTTCTCCCTGCTCCATAACCGTTTTCGAAACACTTGCTTCCTCCTTTCGCTCGCTTTTCACCGGCACTCTTCTGGGTGTGGAATGTACGATCATGTGGTCCACCCACCGCTCCGCTCTCATTACAAGGTGAGTCATGAAGAATGCAGTTAGTCAGAAGCAAACAATCGCTCTGTGTATGCGTGTGTTCGTGAGAAAAGCGAGGTGAGCTGGAAACTCTGTGTTTTGGACAGCCTGAGGCTAAAGGCTAAGAGCTTTAGCGTGCAGACCGAGTGGGTGGTTTAGAACGGAGCTGTTCGCATTGGAGCCTCGACACGTCGCTCGACATTCCTCATCTGTTTGGAAGGCTTTTTGTTGTTCTCTGTCCGTGTCCCATATGGTGTAACTGGAGGAGAGTCAGTGGAAGTTCCTGAACACTCCCTGAATGCCCCGGATGACGATCCTGACAACTAGAGACCGCGTTGGCTCAGAGTCACACTAAGTTCAGACTAACTAAAGAACTGTGCTGCAAACTCTGTAAAAAAAAAAAAAAAAAAGTGACTGAATTGAATCATGTTTATAGACTTCCTGTTTAGTGAAACAGTTGATTTTGCATTAGTTTTTTAAACAAAGGTACAAAAAGGCTTTATTTCTGACTGATGTGTTAAACAGCTCCTAACTTTTATAATTATACCCATATTTAAACCTGTTCTTGTGATCATTTGTGTACTATAGAAACCAAAACGTATCTGATTTACTGCTGTAGATTCCTTTTTGACCAATCAAAATCAAACAGCGTATAAAATCACAAAGTTCTTCTTAAGGACTGAAGTTATACAGTAATTAGTAAGAACCTTCCGTTTTTAAGTTTTCATGATGCTAAACGCCATTTAACAAAATTACAGTAATTAAACTTAAGAATTAGACCTGAAAGCATAAATAGCCAGCTTTAATATGCAACCCCAGTTAAAAGGTTTAAGACGCAAGTTTGAGATTGTTAACGCCCCACGGTCACTAGAAAATTTATAACTTTTAAGCTGAACACTCAGGATCTCACTTTTAATTAATCAAGAGTGCCGTAAATCATGATGGTTATTCTGCTGCAGCAGCACAAACCCGAGGCTGAGCTCCACCAGGACATTCTGGAGTGCTGTGTGAGATCTCGGTGTGTTTGAGCCGGGACTCCCACGTCTTATTTTGTCTGGTGATGGCGTGTACTGTACGCTCGATCCTGTTCCCGTTGCTGCGCGTTTCTGATTGCTCGTCTACTGCTATGGAGAACATCATCATTAAGCTCTCTTGTATTTTAGTACTTTGTTTCAGCTTCATGCAGACTGATAACAAAAAATATCATAATCGACATGTCGTCACATCCCCACTTAAAAACAACCACCTACTCTACGGTCCATTAGCTCAGTGAGCAGTAAACAGTTTTCTGTGCCTGCTTCTCTGTGCAGACTGAAATTTATCTAATAAACCCACGTCTGGTGTGGGATGACAACAGCGCTGTGTGGGAACGGTTTGCTCGTTCGCTTAAAAGCTTCAGATCTGCAGATTTGACTTGGACTTGACTTCTGACCCGTATCTGAAATAAATTTTGTTTTTCCTCCGCTTAATGATCGCAAGATGAGTTGGTGGTCTGGATTCCGACTCCCAAGCTGGGTTTCTCTTTAAGACTTGATGCTCTTGTTGTGATTGTTGCCTTGAACTGCGTCTCAAATCAAGCGTTAGGAATTGGTACGACAAAAAGATCTTTAGGTTACATTCACATAACAAGCCATGTGTCTCCAAAAAATGAAAAATCTGAATGGTCAGATAGAGCCGTGATATAATCACGGTTCACATTCATAATTGTCCGTCCTCTGAAATGGCACATCGATCCGTCTTTGCCATCTGTGTTCATGAGTCCATGTGAGCACTCATTAATTTCAAACAATGGATGCCGTTTTAGCAATATAACGAGCTTGAGGTTTTGCTCTGGAGGATGGTGAGCAGATTGTTGGCTTATATTTGTCACGATTCAGAAGAAGGAAGAGAACCAGATTGCTCAGTTTAGCTGTTTGAGCACTGCTAAGAATTTTCCATGCTGCTGGGGCTGACCAGTGACATCAGCGAGTGCCACACGCATGCGCAGAGACAAAACGTCATACAAATTCAGATCTGCTCATTCTCAATTAGGTCGCATGTCCGCTGACTCGTATCCGATCTGAAAAGCGTATCAGATTTGTCCATCCGGACAGCCCTAAGAAAAGAAAAATCAGATCTCCGTCATATTTGGGGGGGGGGGAATAAATCAGTATAGAGTCATTTCATCCTGGTAAAACGTATCCTTGCTGGGTTTGAAGGCTGCATAGGAGGTTTTCACACTCCAAACACTAAACATTGATGCTGAGTAACAGTCTGGGATCATACACAAGTACAGTGGAACCTTGGATTACGAGCATAATTCGTTCCGGAAGTGGGCTCGTATTCCAAAACACTCTTAAACCAAATCATCATTTCCTATAAGAAATAATGAAAACTCAAAAGTATTCGTTCCACAGCCCCCAAAAATAAATACATAAAAATAATTAATACAATCTATAAAATGAAAATAAAACAAATTAATCTGCACTTTACCTTTAAAAAAAAGTACAAATAAATCCTGACAGATAAGTGTTTCCATTGGTGCGCGCACGCGCCATGTGTGTGTGTGTGTGTGTGTGTGTGTGTGTGTGTGTGTGTGGAATTAGCCCCTTCCCTCGCCTCGTTTTACACAGTAACATTCCTCCTCCCTCTCCCCACCTCGCTTTTTCACAACAGTTTCACAACAAACGCACGCACACACACACACACAACGGAAATACCGTTTTAACAGGAAAAAAAGAAATCTCTCTGAGACTGACATGAGCGTATATTAACAGACACACTTTTTAAGTTTTACAACAAGCGCATAAACACAGCGGAAACACCGGTTTAACGGAAAAAAAGCGAGACTGGCACGAGCGCATACTAAAGGAATCACTTAAGTTTCACAACAAACGGACACAAACACGGAAACACCGTTTTAACAGGAAAAAAAAATGAAATCTCTCTGACCAGCCGAGAGCGCATACTAAGGGAATCACTGCTGTAAAGTAAAAAAAAAAAAAAAAAAAAAGAACCAGCACCTTACCTTTGAAAAAAATCGCGACAGAGCAGAGTTTCTGTGTCTTTGTGAATCCGGGAGGGGTGAAAAGGGGAGAGAGAGTCTGTGCGTGTGTGTTTCAGTGTCAAATTGCGCACTCACGAGCAGAGTTTGTGTTTGCGAAGCCGAGGGGGAAGGGGGAGGGGGGAAGGTGAGAGAGTGACGCTCGGTGTCAAAATAAGAGTCGCATGTGTGAAGCGTGTTACTCGGCGCTCGTAAACTAATACTTGCTCGGTTTCCGAATAAAAAATTATTTAAAATCTTTGCTCGGTTTGCGGAACACTCGTAAACCACGTTACTCGCAATCCGAGGTTCCACTGTATGTATTTTGAGACACAGTGCCAGTTTGTGTAGCTCTATAGTTATTTGATGTATACAGGACAGACGCTTTCTCCACAAACCCTGAATAATAATCCGCTTGTCCGAACAGAATATTATAGAACAGAATTATAAATATACAAGTTTGGCCATATTTTTTTGTTTTTTATTATATAATGACAGATTGTGCAAAATCATTGAAATGTTTTGGCAGTCACGTCATTTAAATTGCGTTATATTATGACAAGTCAAGCAAAGTCATACTGTTGACACTTTGAACCAACAAAAAGAACAGGCTCAAATGAGCAAATACAAAAATATTCAAGAACAGAACGCGACATCAGACAAAGTCACCGCAGTTTCTAAGAAACTGTTGAATACTGCAAGATGAACCGTGAAACATCGCAACTCAAACCACGAAGTGGTTACGGATGTTGTAAAATGCTAATGTGGATGTGCCGTTACTGAGACTCATTGTCTTATTGGCAAATTAAAACATTGGTTAATTTGATAGTAGGTTGATGGGAGCAGGTTAATAGATTAATAGTAAGATTTTCAGAAAATAAAATTGGGATTCTGGCTTGTGACAATGACTTTCAGAAAAAAGTCAGAAATTATCCAATATCTGCTTATACAGGGTGGGCCATATATATGGATGCACTTTAATAAAATGGGAATGGTCGGTGATATTAACGTCCTGTTTGTGGCACATTAGTATATGTGAGGGGGCAAACTTTTCAAGATGGGTGGTGACCATGGTGGCCATTTGGAAGTCGGCCATCTTGGATCCAACTTTTGTTTTTTCAATAGGAAGAGGGTCATGTGACACATCAAACTTATTGGGAATTTCACAAGAAAAACAATGGTGTGCTTGGTTTTAACGTAACTTTATTCTTTCATGAGTTATTTACAAGTTTCTGACCACTTATAAAATGTGCTCAATGTGCTGCCCATTGTGATGGATTGTCAATGCAACCCTCTTTTCCCACTCTTCACACACTGATAGCAACACCGCAGGAGAAATGCCAGCACAGGCTTCCAGTATCCGTAGTTTCAGGTGCTGCACATCTCGTATCTTCACACCATAGACAATAGACTTTTATCTTTGGGGTCATCTGAAGGCAAAGGGGGTCAGATCGGGAGACCTTGGGGGCCAACTGGCCCACGACAACCAATCCACTATTCAGGAAACTGTTCATCTAGGAATGCTCGGACCTGACACCCATAATGTGGTGGTGCACCATCTTGCTGGAAAAACTCAGGGAACGTGCCAGCTTCAGTGCATAAAGAGGGAAACACATCAGCATGTAGCAATTTCAAATATCCAGTGGCCTTGAGGTTTCCATTGATGAAGAATGGCCCCACTATCTTTGTACCCCATATACCATACCATCACTTTTTTTGTTCCAACAGTCTTGGAGGGATCTATCCAATGTGGGTTAGTGTCAGACCAATAGCGGTGGTTTTGTTTGTTAACTTGACCATTCACATAAAAGTTTGCCTCATCACTGAACAAAATCTTCTGCGTGAACTGAGGGTCCTGTTCCAATTTTTGTTTTGCCCATTCTGCAAATTGTGTGCGCCGATCTGGGTCATCCTCGTTGAGATGCTGCAGTAGCTGGAGTTTGTAAGGGTGCCATTTGTGAGTAGCTAATATCCGGCGAAGGGATGTTCGACTAATGCTACTCTCCAGTGACATGCGGCGAGTGCTACGCTGTGGGCTCTTGCTGAATGAAGCTAGGACAGCCACTGATGTTTGTTCATTAGTGACAGTTTTCATGCGTCCACATTTTGCCAAATCCAACACTGAACCAGTTTCACGAAACTTAGCAAGCAGTTTGCTAACTGTAGCATGGGAGATGGGTGGTCTCGTAGGGTGTCTTGCATTGAAATCTGCTGCAATGACCCAGTTACTGCGTTCACCAGATATCAACACAGTTTCGATCCGCTCATCACGTGTTAACCTCTTCGACATGTCAATGGCTGTGAACAAAGAGAAACTTGTAAATAACTCATGAAAGAATAAAGTTACGTTAAAACCAAGCACACCATTGTTTTTCTTGTGAAATTCCCAATAAGTTTGATGTGTCACATGACCCTCTTCCTACTGAAAAAACAAAAGATGGATCCAAGATGGTCGACTTCTAAATGGCCACCATGGTCACCACCCATCTTGAAAAGTTTGCCCCCTCACATATACTAATGTGCCACAAATAGGACGTTAATATCACCAACCATTCCCATTTTATTAAGGTGTATCCATATAAATGTCCCACCCTGTATATTAAATGTACTCGAATTTATGCGGAACATGCAGCTGTTTGACTGAAAATGTTTGAACTATTTGTGTTTTTGTGTCAAAATAAATTTTTTAATAGTAATGACAATGTTGCATCATATTTTACACTCGCACGATCGATTATAGTTTTGAAATATAATTGCCCGGACCCATTTTGTGGTTGTTCCTCATCATCTAGCTCTGGTCTGTCTTGTGCACGCCATGGTTTGAGCAATCCCAACATACATAGTGTAAACTGTGTGGCACCATGTGACTCCTGGACTATAAGCACATAATAATTGAGCGCTGTATACTTCTCTACTATTGTAGTTTTGGATCAAGAGTGAATTCATACTCTCACTCTTGATTGTTAAACTCACCACTTTTTCCAGCAAATAAAAAACAACACTTGATTCTTCCAAATACTTAAATTTTTGTAAATTTGTTGCTGCTGCTTCTTTTTGAGTCTCTGACCAGTTGCCGCTTTACCGCCACTAACTGGACTGGAGTGGGGCGGAGATGATATCGCTTTGTACAAGAAATTACGTTTACTCAACATTTTGATGTTTTAAGTACTTTTGTTAGTTTTATGTTTCATAATCTGTATGAAATATAGTTACTTGAGACAAATCAGACAATAAAGATGAGTCCTATTGAATTAAATGAAATTTAAATAATGTCATTTCTTCTTACAGAGTGTGTGTAATTAATAAATAACCGCTCAAAACTTGTTTAAATAGTAAATAAAAAATACCATAGATTAATAGTATGTTTTTTTTGTCATTATGCGGATCTCAGATTCATACTCATGAATGTTAAGTATCAGCAATAAAGTATTACCTAAACCATTCAGTATCAGCCATCTTGCATTCACCTGTGTGCAGTTAAATGTTCAGTGAATCCAGCCTTAATACCTGCTCAGGTAGGCTTCTGTGCAGGCTTCAAAACATTTCCCGTCAGACGCCATGATAAGGGTTGTTTTGCATTTTACGGCCAAGTTGTGGATCCTGATTGTGTAGTGTATAAATAGCTCAGAATATACAGTCTGGAAATGTTTTACCATTTAACTCCTAGATCGTATGACGACGTCTGTGAATTTTTCAAAGCATCAGCACACGTTCACGCTAGCGAGCAAAAAAGTGACTGACTGGTTTTTAAGGGTGCTCCGATCAGGATTTTTGGGGCCGATCACCGATTTCCGATCACTAGAAGCTGTATTAGCCGATACCGATCACCGATTACAGGGTCTACTTGAAGCCTTATCATGTAGCATTATTTATTAAACTATATCTAACAACAATGTAAATTAATCATTGAAATTACAAGAAGAGGAATATCATGAATTGACAACAGTATCTATTAGCCAGCAACACGTCAACTTAAAACATAGCAGCCTGTGCTTGGTTAGTAATTGGGAACAGCTTAGAGCTTGACAAATACAACTTTCCTGTAGATTGTATAAAATTAAATTAAATAACAGACAGGTGGGACGTGAGTCGCCGGAAATTCTACAAGGACCGCAAGCATCCGTGAGGACCGGTCTTCTATCAATTCATCCTACTCATCATTATTTCCTACCCAGGCTTTCTGCGCATGTGCATAAAAATATGTGACGCTTAAATTCATTCATGCGCGAATTTACTGAGGTATTTCATAGTTTTGTGCTTTTAATTGACATTTTATTTGATTCACATGCGTATATTTAACAGTTGACCTGTGAATTGAAGGGTAGGAGTGATTCTTTTTTTTTTTTTTTTATCGTTTGTACCCATGTTAAAACTATAGGAATTACATTCTGATTAAGTACCGTCATGTGTCAGAATCTGCTGCCTATGTTAAAACTGAGTATTGCATTAAATTTTTTTTTTTTTTTTTGCATTCTTATGGCCATTTGGATAATGTTGGACAGACCGGTATAACTAACTTTTTTCTAACGGTGTGAAATTCTGACAAGTAGGAAAAACTGATAGAACACCTGCAAAAAAAAAAATGAACATTAACATAATGCGGAAAGATGGAAACGTAATCACAGTGCCAAAACTTGCGGTGAATCATGATGAACCGTACTTACGGCGACTGAGCGAACCCGCACAGGTGAGATAGAGGAATTATCGACAGCTGAGTGAGTGGCGGCGCACGAGCCAACTTTGAAAACTGCTCGTGTTCCTTTACGTGACTAACCTTCAAATGTCTGATGAGGTTCGTGGTGTTAAAATGCTTTGGATGCTTCACGCCTTGTGGAATTGTCTTGTTACACAGGTTGCAGATTGCTAATGTATTGTCTTTCACACAACACGTAGAATTGCCAGACCGGTGAAGCCATTTTAGCAGCGCGCAGAAAAAAAAAAATCTGCGAGTTTTGCGTCACCTGATCGGCTTTTCTATATCGGCCATTATAGAGACTGCCGATCAAACTTCCCAAAGCTATGATCGGCGACCGATCAATCGGAGCACCCCTAGTGGTTTTGTGTGCATGTGCTTGAGAAGGAGATTTAATCACAAAGTTGAAATGATTGGTTCTTTAAGTGATTATTTATTTATTTTTAAGGGCGTGTGATTTGAAGTTTCATAAATTCCACACTCATGACTGTAGTTCCTACCTGCAGTTAGTTCCCATTAACGGTTTGATCCACACCGATGCGCAGACTGTGGTTTCGTCTTCTCCAGCCATCTGTGGCCTCTTGTTCAATGTATATAGAGAAAGGAAGCTTAGAAGGAAGTAGAAGCGATTGTTCTTCCCTAGTTGAGTGTATGTAGCTGGTATGGGTCGCTCTTCAAAGCTTGAACACGCAACACGGGTAGCAGCTAATTTTCCAACCATTCATTTCATTTAAATTCTTTGAAAATATTTCACTTACTAATCTTTTAAACATGACTAACTCTGTGCTTTCCGCTCTTTCGATTGAGAGCGGTTCCTATTTTGCAAGTTTGGATTGATTTTTGTAGAGCAAACTTTTCTGGCCAAAAGCTTCAGAATATAAAGTGTTGCAATACTGAGTATTCGCAGAATCGATGTTGCGGCGTTAACGCAGCAAGTTCTTCACTCTGCACAGTCAGCAGCAGCAGCCCCGCTATCGATCTGTGTCAGTGCAGTCTGTGAAAGTTTTGAAAATTCTCCCGTTTCCAGCTTTCTCATGCATTGCTTTGCGGTGTTCAGAAGTCCCCGGGGTTGAGGACGGTTCAGAATCCTGTCTGTGAAAGTTAAGGTACTTGTTTCTAGCAGTTAGTGCTGACTAAACTGGTTCATCAGCTTAAACACGTTGTGTAAAAGCAGACAATTTTATGTTCGTGTTGACTTACGAGACGTCCCGCTCTCAAGCAAATCCTGCAGGTTTTTCCCTCTGGCCCTGGAAAATGCAAATAAAAATCTGAATAGAAAAGCCTGAGGTAAAAAGTTCTAAAGCCAAGGTGTGAGTGATCACACTGTGGATGTAATTTCTGTGTTTCGGGACTGTATTAGGATTTATCTGAAGAGTCTTTGATCAGCCTTACATGAATAACATTGGCGGTCTTGTATATTAGGCAGCTAATGATCTAAGCAGACCAGGTACACCCAGCGCTGTCGCTTTTCAGCAGCGGTCTCTACAATACTGCAAAGAAATTGTTTGAGGAACGTGACCAAGAGATCAAGGTGGTGACTCGTGCCTCAATTTCCTCAGATCTCATTCTGAGCATTGCAAAGCATTGCTTCACCTCACCCCCTCTCCATACTTGTGTTTTCACCCTCCAATACAACAGGTGGCAGTATGCGCACCTAGTTGGTTTGTGAGCCGCCTTTAAACAAACAGAAGATAGAATAAGGAAGTCAGTCTACACGCTATGTTTAATATTATTGATATTCCTTTATACCCGATTGGCTTGGGTATTTTGATTTGATCAGTGCACGAGTACGCCGTACGGTGCTCAAGACCTCTTTTTCCAGCAGACCCTGAGCCCAGAATGCTCGCGATTTTTAAAAAGATCCAGACTTTGGGGTCAAGTGTTCTTGGAAATGATCACTGGGGCCTTAATGCGAAAACGCAGTGAAAGGATCTGCTGCTCATGTCTCGGTGCCAGAAACCTGAAGCAAACCAGAAGCAAGACACTTTCAGGCATCTTGTTGCGTCCATGTCTCGACAGGTCAGGACATGGATGCAACAGGACGTCTGAAAGTGTGTTTGTAGCACACGCAAAATCTGCACACTACTAGGCAGATGATTTTAATGTTATTACTGATGTGTGTGCCAATGGGACCGATTTTATTAGCGAGAACATCAAAGCTGTCTGCAAATCTGCAACATTCCACATCATGAAAGAAAATCCCAACATTGTACTTCTCCATTATGCTGCTGTTTTGGCTCGTTTTAACTGTCACGTCATGTTCAGATCATGTTGTCCATGACTCCAGCTCATTCATTTCTTTTTGCTGGGTTTTAAAGTTATAGAATGTATGTTAGAAACAGTCAGAAGACGTGAGACTCCTGATGACATCAAGGCTGATCCTAAACACTTATTTTGCTTTAAACTTGGTAAATTGCAAAGAGAGACGATGTACGATGTATCGTCAGGAGCATTTCCATCATGGTAGCCCTCCACACGGTAGACGAGAAACCTACCACTGAGCCACTAATGCCTCAGGAGCATTTCCATAACCCCATGAATTTACGTTTGGGTTACGGATCTAAAGCGGGAACATTTTTGAGGGCTCGTAAATTTCCGACATTTACCGCCACATTAAACAAAATCGAATCGCTCTACGTAAAACCCCAAAGTGTAGTGATGGCAGTACATGTGACAAGCACATTATATGAACTTTACTGAAGTGTTTTAAACAGCGCTGATGTGCCATTTAAAAACGGGTGAAAACTAGTTCTTCTTCCTATTTTGTTCACCTGCTTAAAACGCTACCGGCCCTTCTGCACATACGTGACTTACACACACACACACACACACACACACACACACACACACACACACACACACACACACACACAATTGGCTGGAGTTGCTGTCTGTGATTGACAGGTTAACGAGAGTACGCCCATTCCACAGATGGCAGAAGATCTTGTTCCATGTTGTAATTCTGCGTTTTGACCAGATATAAATGCTCTCCTCGTTAGATTAAATATATTCAGATAGAATTCATCCTAAAAACCCTGAGTTTTACTGTGTTGGCCTTCTCAAGGCTCAGAGTTGTACTATTCTACCAAGAACCTGTTGTCTTCTTTAACTGCAACATGTGAACCTGGTTTGATGTGCAAAGTCAAAATTAACTTGGTAACATCAGCTGTGCATCTGGTTCAAAACCTGCTGTTCTGATTTATAAGAGACTCAAAGGATTCGGTATTTATTTAAGTCCTGTCTATCGACCTGTAATGAATTATTTTACTAGAGCTGACACTAATGTGGTTTAATAATTATTGATGAAAGTCTCCTGACTGAGGACCGGGAACAGTTGGCTGGCTTGTTAGCTGGTAAATTATTGACGGAGTAAATCGAGAAGTTGGGCCAAACAGTTGAACCGTATTTTGAATTAAATTTTTTTACTTTGTTTCAAAAAATAATTTAATAACTCAAATAAACTTCTTTATTGCCCCAAATTAGTGTTGGAGGTAATTTGGATCGTTATAGCTAACCAATGAACAGTAAACCATCTATACAGAAACCACACTTGTGCTTAAAGTTCATCGTAACACGCGATAATAATGTGGTATGAAAATACTTCGTGGTTTTGTCCAAGGTCTTTATTCCACTTGTTAATCTTACACAGTCTTTACGTAGTAAAACACAGATTGGAAGATATTTTCATGGTTTCAGATTAAAGAAATATTGCAGAAAATGTTTACTTTCAATCTGAGGCTTGCTGGATTAAACGTGTGTAGATTAACCGCGTGAAGCGTTTTGCTTGCAGTACGTGTGCCGCCTTTGTAAATGATGTTTTTGTTTTATGGAATCGCAGCGAATTTGAAGTTGTTAGAAAATATCACAGACATGATGGAAATAAATTCTATCTACCTGTGAAGTGGGTTTAGTCAGAATTTATATGACACCTCCAGTCAAGCTTTATTACTTAGTTGAAAATGGCAGCAGTTTTAATTTTTTTTTTTTTCCTTCAGCCTGTCTTGTGTTCCCACTCATGTTGGTGAAGCTCCGCCACAAAACCATTAAGGCGCCCATTAAAGAGCAGATCTATAAAATGACTGACAGGACACCGTATCCAAACACAAACAAGCAGACCAGATGATGTTTTTCCAAAAAGGTTTTCTTAGCACTCTTTCTTGGAAACACCTGTGGGTGTAGAGCCGCCTGCTTAAAGTACGTTCTACATATTTTGCAGGCTTCGATTGAATCAACACAAATACTGTAAGTGTAACAACGGAACTGGAAGACAGGCGTTGTGGTTGTTCCGTGGTTTGAAGCATCACTTCGGACCGATTAATCCTCTCCGAGTCAGCCTGTGAAATCTGTGTAAGCAACATTTGTGGAGATTTAGATCTGAGACGGTGAATATTATTAAAATATTCTGTGCTAGCTGCCATTTTTTTTCCAGCGCTGACAATGACGTTTGTGCCAGAATGGTTACAGCCGTGTGTGTCACATCTCACTCCTCCAGCAGGAAGTCCCGTATGCTATGTTGGCCGCACAGCAATATCCAGTTCGAGAGACCTGTTGAAACTTGACATGGTACATTTTTGTTTTGTGTGAATTCGGTTACAGGCATGGACAGCCAAGTCATTTTACAAATCCATATATATCAGATAAATAACAGTGTTTTATCTACCACATATCAAAATGTACATGGGTGTTTAAATAAAGTCAGAGTGTAGGGTCAGGACATTTACAGAAGACTTGAAGCCGTACAGTAATGAGACTCCTAGCCCACAGTAAAACATATTAAAGAAGCCGGAGTGTCCAAGGTGACTCGGTGCCCGCTCATGAGCTTTCAGTGTATACGGACTCTGCTGCGTGTTACCAAATTCCCCAGTACAGTCCTGACCTTGCACCAAGACATTTCCACATGATTTGGGTCATTAAAGGAGTTCCTGGGAGGCCAGCATTTCAGATGTGAAGCAGGCAGTCTTTCTGCCTTGATAGAATCCAAGCACAAGTGAGACTCTGGGATAAGTGCGTTACTGTAGCAGGGGATTATATAGAGAGATAAAGGGAGCTTATTTTTAGGCACCCATAACTTTCTCCTGTTACAATCTGTACAATCAAAAGTCCCGGTCTGACTTGAATGCCCCTATCTGTACCTACTACAGCCTAACTTGAACATATTTTGTCTTTCTCACTTAATGCAGTGTTGATAAGATTATCAGTTATCATTTTTATTTTAAATAATGAAAACATTGGAATTATTTCTCAAGTTAAAATGTGCTGATTTCACAACCTGGAAAAAATATGTAGCAAATCTTTCATTCATGCCCACCAGAAGCAACCAAGTTTGGAAACCTACTGGTTTTAGTTCGTGAAAACTCATTGTCCTAGGGTTTTCTTTTTAAATATTTTTTTTTCCATTTTTGTTACTCGAACATTGACCTTTATACAGTAAAAAGAGGTGTTGTGTTCGGGAAGTCTGGAAAGTTTGACCGATCCGACTTGAAATGTCAGATTGTACGTGAACTTGTGAGGAGTTAAACGCTTATAGGTGTGCAGTTCAAGTAAAATAATCAACAACAAAGTGCATGAAGTAGCCAAATTACTGAAGTTTGATTGTTGGTCTTTGAAAGTATGTCCTGAAATGTTGCCACTCCTCTTATACCAACACTGACAATTCTCTATTTATTAAAGACTGAGGTCGTGTTTATAGTTGAGTGTAACATCCTTGACAAGTCTCTGGTGTGTCCTGTGAATCACTTTACACCCTGTGTCACTGTCATCAGGTTACTTATTGCGGTGAGGTCATTCGTTTGTGTGCTTTTGGAAATAAATAAGGATAAAAGTAAATAAATAAAATAAATAAATAAAACTAAAATAAATTCAGCTTGGCATGTTATCGAGAAACATTGTGTGTCTTCCCTTAATGTTAAACAAATAAATTTTTTCCCCACAGAACATAAATAAAACCTATATAAATAGCTAAGAATTATGGCGCTTTATTTTAGTTATTTGGATAGCGAATCATTTCACACTTTGTTTCATAACAAAGTGCCGGCTTCTGTGCTTTAAGGTCAGACGAGCGCTCGGCTTTCACGCTCCTCTGACTCATCGCAGCCCGGCAAGTATCGGGATGATTCCTCGATTTTCTATACTCAAGTCTCAGGAGACAGCACGTTTGGCAGCACAGACATCTTGGAGGAGGTTTACGGTAAAGGAGAGGCGAAGGGATTAGCAGGAAGGCTGTGTCCGATTTCACACATCGCCGTCGAAATGGAGGCGATGACTCCGTGATTGCTCGCAGGCCACATGATCTCTGTCATCAGCTGCAGGGCCAGTCATGTCTGATTAAAGCACACAGGCTGACAGATGGATGGTGTCACTTCGAGATGTAGTATTCCTGTTGAGTGTGTGTTAAGTTTGTGTTTTTAAAAAAAAGCATACAGACAAGTAAGACGGTAGCAGTGCTACATTCGACCTACCTCAGAATTGTGAAGTCTGACTTTGAAATTGTCTCGGCTTTGGTGCATTCAAATTATAAATTTAGGGAAAATGCAGATGGTTTTTAGTTGATGACACTTGAGTTTGCGAGTAGTAGTTGCAGCTAGTTTTCGTTTGTTTCTTGTCAGAAGACGGACGTTATGAGTAACGATTTTGACCGACGTTGTCTGTTTTGCATTATAATACCATGGACTGTATTTCACTAAAAATGTCACGCTGCACTGATAGATGCTAGTGGCTTAGTGGTAGGTGTTTCGTCTGCCATGCGGGTAAAGGCCTGGGCTAGATGTCCCAGCCAGTGCCCAAATCCCCGCCACCGGATGCAGTGGAGGTCCCAAGCCTGGATATAATGGGAGTGTAGTGTCAGGAAGGGCATCCGGAGTAAAACCTGTGCGGACTGCTGTGGCGACCCCTCGCTGGGAGCAGCTGAAAGATCAACGACATCAACAATGTGATGATGCTGTGATGAACCCAGAGTTTTTAATTTTATTTCCCTGAACAGGGAAAAACTAAAGGCGGGGAAAAAACCCGGAACAAATACGCTATTAATTTATAGTTGCATTTAAAGTTTGTTGAACGTCCATGAAACAACCTTCACAAGTCTCTGAAGTGTACCTGTGTGAAGTCATCGTACCCCAAACATGATCAGAAAATTAACAAAACCGTGTTGGGTTGTTTGTGTATGCAAAATAAACATTAATGCTCAATCAGTTTTTAATATATTATACGTTTTATTTTTTTAACACAGCTCCCACATCGCCCAAATCACTTCTAACTGGTTTGTTTGTTAAAGTTAATGGTCTAGTTCACTTCAAAATGGTCTCTCTCTCCTTTTTTTTTTTTTTGGCCATCTTGGAGCATGTGATCATCGCTCATGCCAGGTGCCCAGGTGCTTTTTTTGTTTACACAAACAGGGCGCGGTGTCGCTGTTTATGGTGCGCACAGAGCACCTGTTCAAAAACAACTGCTCGGTCGTGGTGACTTTTTTATGATTTTGGCAATGTCTCGGGCACTCGTCACGGATTATAACTGAAAGGAAGCAAGACGGCACACGTTTTTAAACATTAAACTCCTAATATCTCAAAAACTGAACACTTAGTTCGCAGGCACAAACAAACTAAGCGATTTGGACTATATGTGGGGGGAGGGCTGAGTAAAAACAAAAAATCAATTATAATAAAGCACAAATGTTTACTTTGCATGCAGAACAGTGTCTAAGGAACTATGTTTCTGGCATGATTGTGGGGCACCTTCACGCGTCCTATTCGAATGCTTTTTACAATGTCGTGTCACCTTTGCGCAATCAGGCTTCCTGATGTGCTGATGTCATTCAGACCTGCTGATGATTCATTTATTTATTTATTTATGAATACGGAAACTCTGACTTCTTTCAGACAAGAAGAATTAAGGTTGTTTCATCCTTGCATCAGTTGGGTGCATGAATAGGCCTTGGTTTTGATGCGTCATTTGTAAAAAAAAAAAAGGAACTAACAAGTGTTAAAAAGAAATCATAGTGAGATAAGGAGTTGATTGTGATCTTGTGAAGTGTGTATGTGTGTGTCGTGCTTTTAAAAGATAGCGTTGGATCTTTTCTACCTGAAGTGTGTAGGAGTGTTATGACAACCTGAGCAGTAATTATACCCGTCTGGGTCATCACTAGGTTGTGAACTAAGTGCAGAGGGAGACGGGGAGGACGTGGGTTGGTGATTACAGTCTCACTTAGCATTTGATTGAAAAAGTCGCGTAGTCTGTGTGACGGGATGTTCTAAATGAGAGGTTAAAAGAGTTTTTAATTAATGACCCGTCTTGTCTCCTAACAGAGATCCCAGCGAGGAGTGCAATGGAATCGGCGGCACTCTCCCTGCAGAGGCCGCGCCCGGCTCGAGGCTGAACGATTGGTGTCCTGTGGCCCCTCCTCCTCCTGCTCCTCATCCTCCTCCTCCACCCGCCCCAGCGCTCGTGCTCCTTCCAAACAGTATGGGTGACGGTCTCGACACCGCACCGATGTCAGGGAGCAGCAGCAGCAGTCATGGGCAGCCTCTGCCCCAGTCTCAACTCTCTCATGCCTACAACCCCCCTCCCCCAGAGATCATCAATGCAGCACGGCCAAAGCGCCAGACCAACCAACTGCAGTATCTCCTCAAGGTGGTGCACAAGACGCTGTGGAAGCACCAGTTCGCATGGCCTTTCCAGGCTCCGGTAGATGCAGTCAAGCTTAACCTGCCTGTGAGTTCACATGAACAGTCACACTGTAATCACACGTTTTTGTCTTCTTTTCCCAGTGATGTGCTGAATTTGATTGTCCTTCATGCCAGGGTACCAAGGGCGCTCAGTAGACATGTTGGCGGAGCTAGAGATGCATTTTGTAGTCAAATGGAGATGTCCTAAAATTTCTCTCTTTATGTTTTAGTCGCACAGAAACAATGAACAGCTGAAAAATGTAACTGTGAAGTATTACAGCAGAGGATGGCGAGCTAGTTAAGGACAACTAAGAAAAGCAAATAAGATAGATGTAAAATGTCAGTTCAACTATTATTGACTTTATGATTGTTGAAATGTTATTTATGCCTAGGTAGATTTTTTAATTAATTTTTTCATCTTTAACTGCGATATCTTGTGCTATTGAGTGTGACAGCTTTGCCTCAAGCTTTCAGTTTTGTTTATGTTTACAGATTTGTAACGAAAATGAAGTGAAAACGAAGTGAAAATGTAGCGAAAAGTCAGTAGAGAGTTTTTGTTTTTCGTTTTGTTGTCTTCTTTTCCTCCTGTGTTGAGATCACAGTGACTGATCAACTCAGTCTAAACTCCTGAACATCCTGAATCTGCTCATCCTATTGATTGGCTCAATGTTTGAACTGACTGATACCGTGATCTCTAACAGATACCAGTGTGATTTTGTCCAAATATCCAAATCCAGTTTTGTTTCTATTAGTTCTGCTTTATTTCTGTTTAGGTGTAATGAACTGCTGAGTAAAAGCATAATCCAGTCTTTGCTGTTTAAATTAGATTAGAGAACTTTACTTTTTCATGAGGACTGAAAAATGCACACGGGTTCTCCCCCCCCAATGTTAAAGTGGAATTCCAGATTAAGGTTTTTAATCTAAGGGACATTTTTCACAGTTGGACCACATGTATGTTATATATTTTGTCGCTGTTGGGAAAACCTTGTCCAAAACCAGTATTCTTCAAGAAAGGTACTTTTCCGATTCAATGAAGTTGCAAGATTTAGTCACCAGCTTTTAAAACTTTTCATTGGTTGCATATTTGTGGAACGCAAAGAAAGATGTAAAAGATAGTCAGTAGCCATTGATGTATAAAAAAATTTTTTTAAACGGCTAAATATGGGACAGATTTCCACCCAGCAGCGGCAATATGTAACTTAATAATAAAAAAAACCTTTGGGGAATGATTTTAGTGGAAAATAATCAGAGAAGGGTTGGTGTGATGTAGCCTGTCCTGAAGTTCATTATATCCCCACACGTTTTATTCGTTTTATACGATAGTTACACAAATTACAATTGATGACGTTTGTCTTTGCATTAAAAAAATAATTAATAAATAAACACACATTAGCCATTTTATCCAGTTATAGTTACTTTAAATAATGTGGAACGTCCCCAAGACAAGATGGTTTTTGTTATCACTTGTGGTATAGCGGCTATAAACTCGCCCGCCTCCGTTTACATTTTACTCTAAAACTATAAATCCATATAAATCGATAAATGTTAAACCTCACTACCGTATCAATCAATCAGTATTAAAAACTGGAGTGCTGTACTGTAATGTTTTGTATTGCATAACCAGCTGTGACGACATGCCGGTTAACCATGTGAGAGTAAGCAGTGTTAATGTCCTCATGTTGAGGTTGTATAATACTGGTTTGACTGAGTGTTTTATTTTCCCCTTCATGCCAGGAGTTTCCTGCCTTTTAGTCACACACGTCTCGTGATTTCTGGTAACTGACTTAACTCTGTCCCTCTTTCCTTCTAGGACTATTATAAGATAATTAAAAGCCCTATGGACATGGGAACAATTAAGAAACGGCTTGAGAACAGTTACTACTGGAACGCCCAAGAATGTATCCAAGACTTTAACACCATGTTTACCAACTGCTACATCTACAATAAGGTAACCAGCCTGGCCACTTTTGTCTGGGGTCTCATCTGAGGCTCACTGAAGCTCCAGAACTTGTGTGGGTTGTTAACGGTATGTATCGCCCTCTACAGCCAGGAGATGACATCGTCTTAATGGCTGAGGCACTGGAGAAACTTTTCCTCCAGAAGATTTCGGAAATGCCCCAGGAGGAGAATGAGATCGCGGTCATGACTTCCAAGGGCCGCGGTCGGGGCAGGAGGGATCCAGGTATGCATCTCTGTCCAATGAATGTGCGAAACTAGGACTAGAGTTTATGGTTTTTGGCTCCTTGAATTAATTAAACCTAGCAGGTTTAAATTAAAATGAAGCAGCTGACTAACATTAAATGTGTGGGGTTTTTTTTTTCTCACACTGGTGAAATTAAATCTCTCATAACGTCTTATTTTGTTAGTGTTGCTGGTAACTGAATCGAAATTGAATCATATTTAATTTTAACATTATTTTACATTATCTAATAATAATGTACAATCTGGAGTCTGTTTCCTGCCACTAACACTCTCTCTCTCTCTCTCTCTCTCTCTCTCTCTCTCTTTCCAGGGTTGACCTTGAAACCCCCTGGACCCAGCCTGGATTCTCCTTCAACGACTCCTCAGACTCGCGCCATTTCCAATCACGGCCCGGGGCCACAGACTAGAGGACCCTTACCGGGTCCTCCAGCGCTCCCTCCTCAGATGGCTCTGCAGCAAGCTCTGCCCCCTCGTGTTCCCCCTACGATCCCCCAGCTGGGTCCGCCCTTCCCGCTCGGCCCTTCAGACCTCAACCCTCCGAGCACCATCATGACCTCGGTGCCTCCCCCGACCAACCTGACCCAGACTGCCCTTCCACCCATGCCCATTCAACAGAGTCCTGCACCGATACTTCAGAGTGTTATGCCTAAAGTGAGTGCTCAGCTAACGGTTGTTTAAAACTTTTAGAAGAAATTAGCTTTCAAGGACTTGGTAAATCTGTACTACCAGTCAGGGTGATTAGTTTTAGGATAAATTGGGTTTGATAACAAGCTGTGCATCACCATGGAGGGCATGTTAAACACATTTAAACATCTAAAGCTGCATGTCATGTTGCCAGATTGACTGGGTTCGAACGTTGGGCTGCTTTTTTTTCTTATCATCTTAGGTAGAAACCGTGTCTTGTGCAATAGGGTGTGCTTTAACCAGAAATCACAATCAGCCGACACTGATTGCTGATCATGGGTGTGTGTGTGGGGGGGTTATTGGGATCTGCTATTTGAAGTGTTCTGTTTATTGTGTGGTATTGTTTGTTTATTTATTATTTATAGCAGAAAAATAAAGGTAATTGTTCTAAACGGCAGTTAACAAATATAATTAAGTTCTAAGAAAGTACAGGGTGGGCCATTTATATGGATACAGCTTAATAAAATGGGAATGGTTGGTGATATTAACGTCCTGTTTGTGGCACATTAGTATATGTGAGGGGGCAAACTTTTCAAGATGGGTGGTGACCATGGTGACCATTTGGAAGTCGGCCATCTTGGATCCAACTTTTGTTTTTTCAATAGGAAGAGGGTCATGTGACACATCAAACTTATTGGGGATTTCACAAGAAAAACAATGGTGTGATTGGTTTTAACGTTACTTTATTCTTTTAGGAGTTATTTACAAGTTTCTGACCACTGTTCAATGTGCTGCCCATTGTGATGGATTGTCAATGCAACCCTCTTCTCCCACTCTTCACACACTGATAGCAACACCGCAGGAGAAATGCCAGCACAGGCTTCCAGTATCCGTAGTTTCAGGTGCTGCACATCTCTTATCTTCACACCATAGACAATTGCCTTCAGATGACCCCAAAGATAAAAGTCTAAGGGGGTCAGATCGGGAGACCTTGGGGGCCATTCAACTGGCCCACGACGACCAATCCACTTTTCAGGAAACCGTTCATCTAGGAATGCTCGGACCTGACACCCATAATGTGGTGGTGCACCATCTTGCTGGAAAAACTCAGGGAACGTGCCAGCTTCAGTGCATAAAGAGGGAAACACATCATCATGTAGCAATTTCAAATATCCAGTGGCCTTGAGGTTTCCATTGATGAAGAATGGCCCCACTATCTTTGTACCCCATATACCACACCATACCATCACTTTTTTTGTTCCAACAGTCTTGGAGGGATCTATCCAATGTGGGTTAGTGTCAGACCAATAGCTGTGGTTTTGTTTGTTAACTTGACTATTCACATAAAAATTTGCCTCATCACTGAACAAAATCTTCTGCGTGAACTGAGGGTCCTGTTCCAATTTTTGTTTTGCCCATTCTGCAAATTGGGTGCGCCGATCTGGGTCATCCTCGTTGAGATGCTGCAGTAGCTGGAGTTTGTAAGGGTGCCATTTGTGAGTAGCTAATATCCGCCGAAGGGATGTTCGACTAATGCCATTCTCCACTGACATGCGGCGAGTGCTACGCTGTGGGCTCTTGCTGAATGAAGCTAGGACAGCCACTGATGTTTGTTCATTAGTGACAGTTTTCATGCATCCACATTTTGGCAAATCCAACACTGAACCAGTTTCACGAAACTCAGCAAGCAGTTTGCTATCTGTAGCATGGGAGATGGGTGGTCTCGTAGGGTGTCTTGCATTGAAAACTGCTGCAATGACCCGGTTACTGCGTTCACCAGATATCAACACAATTTCGATCCGCTCATCACGTGTTAACCTCTTCGACATGTCAATGGCTGTGAACACTAGAGAAACATGTAAATAACTCATGAAAGAATAAAGTTACGTTAAAACCAAGCACACCATTGATTTTCTTGTGAAATTCCCAATAAGTTTAATGTGTCACATGACCCTCTTCCTATTGAAAAAACAAAAGTTGGATCTAAGATGGCCAACTTCCAAATGGCCACCATGGTCACCACCCATCTTGAAAAGTTTGCCCCCTCACATATACTAATGTGCCACAAACAGGACGTTAATATCACCAACCATTCCCATTTTATTAAGCTGTATCCATATAAATGGCCCACCCTGTATATTAAATAAATGAAGAAAGATTTTTTATTGGATAGCAACATATTCCATTCACTTATTGTTTCATGTAGATTATAAAGAAACTGTAATAGCCTATGCTCGACTAAAGGGCAAAAAACTTAGCATCAAGGGATTCTCACGTACCTGAAATGCTTATCTAAAATGCGACTGTTCGACTATATGCACTTCTTATAATGTATGACACTTTGAACAAGGCTGCAGCAATGAATGGAAAAACCAAAACTCTGCACCGAACATTTAAAAAAAAAACACACACACAGACATCAGTAGCTTTGTATCTGTTTTTTTTAAAGCTGTGTAATAGTGAAGTTAGAACTCATCTGAAATGTTTTAAAGAGAATTCCTTGAGGATAAAGCACAAAGCCGACACTTCTGTGTTAGACTTTGCCAAAGTTATTGCCAAGTATGGCTAGAAAAAAATATATTGTGAGAAACAACATGAAATAAGGAGAGATGCATATGTAACATGCCACACAATATTAATGATGTCGAAGAATTGTCGGACATTTACGAGATAAGATGAGTGCATTTAAAATACGCAGCACAATGCTCAGGAGACAGGGGGTCTTTGTTTACTCTGCGCTTTACAGCACACTATCACACTAAACTGAAGGTGAGGTATGTCTGAAAGACTGACAGAAAGACAGCGTTTTATGGATTGATGTGCATCTTGTGCTTGAAACGGGCTTAAGAAGAATCTTTGTCCAGACCATTTATTGTCTCCTTTTGTCCCAAAACAGCAGAGAAAAAGCCAGAAGAGGAAAGCAGACACGACGACCCCTACCGCCAACGACCAGCTGAGCGAGTCTTCTCCCGCAGAGTCCAAGTCAGGAAAAACTCTGCCTCGACGAGAGAGCGCGCGGCCATCTAAACAGCCCAAGAAAGAAGCTCCGGATTCGCAGCACCATCTCGCCTTCACCACGCCCGCCGGCTCCAACAGCCCCAAAGTGCTGGAGCAGCTGCGTTACTGCTCTGGCATTGTGAAGGAGATGTTTGCTAAGAAGCACACCTCTTATGCATGGCCTTTCTACAAACCAGTGGACGTGGAGACGCTGGGACTGCATGACTACCATGACATCATCAAACACCCCATGGACCTCACCACCATTAAAGTGAGGCTGAAATTTTTTTTTTTTTTAGTGTGTGTGTGTGTGTGTGTGTGTGTGTGTGTGTGTGTGTGTGTGTGTGTGTGTGATATTCTCTTATATATTCTTATATACGTGTTTTTGACAGGAAAAGAAAGAGTAAAAGTTTAGAGCTATAAATAATCTGATCAGCTTTAATGTAATCAGTGATTTTATTATTTCAGGTTAAAGCGCACATACATGTCACCCTGTCCTTCTGTACTGCAGAACTCGCTCCTAACTTTTTAATACAAATAATAAAATTTTCTAAGGTTGAGTTTTTTTTTTTATTATTTTTTTTTTTTTACGCCTTGTTTACACTAAGTTGTACTTCCTTTTCAGTTTAATCTTGAAAAATACCCCTGTTAGTGAAATAATTACAAAACGTCTTAGAAAGTCTAGTGAAATTTAGTGATGATTGTTCATTAGACATAATAAATCTGGACTCTTTGACTAAAAAATGTGTCTTTGTTGGACATCGAGCACATGACCTTACTTCACTGTTTTGTGAAACTTCATCATGAGAATGTGTCCGTCCCCCTTAGGAAAAGTTGGACACCAGACAGTACAGAGAGGCACAGGAGTTTGCTGCAGACGTGCGGTTAATGTTCTCGAACTGCTACAAATACAACCCTCCAGACCATGAGGTAGTGGTGATGGCACGCAAGCTGCAGGTACGCACATGAACCTACGCTGAATAGCACAAATTCTGCCAGTGTTTTAGATTTGAGAGGTTTAAACAGTAAGAACCCTTCATCTTTCTACAGGACGTGTTTGAGATGCGGTTTGCTAAGATGCCGGATGAGCCAGAGGAGGTCTTTACCCCTGCGCCCGTCCCTGTACTGCACCCTGCGGCTCCGGTGAAGCCCCAGCCACCCATCGTTCCCGCCTCTTCCTCCGACAGCTCCAGCGACTCCTCGTCCGAGTCGGAATCATCCACCGATGATTCAGAGGAGGAGAGGGCTCAGAGACTGGCGGAGCTCAAAGAGCAGGTGTGAATAACACCTTTTTGACAAATTTTGACAAATAAAACGAATAAAACACTTGAAGTGTTCTGTAACGGAATACTAATCAATGACTGAAGTGATAGCCACTCTTACCTTGGGCCTTTTTGTTTTAGTGCTGTAAAAACACTCCCATTACCTTAATTACATCATGAATTCTTGACTGGTCAGTCTCTAGTGATGATCAAATTAGAGGACACAATGAGTCAAAGCCCAGTATTACATCGTACTTCCTGTTATTGTGCTGTAGCTCAAGGCGGTCCATGAGCAGCTGGCAGCTCTGTCTCAGCCCCAGGCCAGCAAACCAAAGAAGAAGGAGAAAGACAAGAAGGAAAAGAAGAAAGAAAAGCACAAAAAGAAAGCCATCCCTGGACTGGAAGAGCTCCTTGAGCCTCCTTCCGCTATCCCAACAACGAAGAGCAAGAACAAAATCAACAAGGATCCTCTGCCTAAAAAGACCAAGAAGCCAAGGTCAGAGAATGTAGATTTATTTTGAATAGTGAGTCACATAATCTCTCTCGCAGTCTAAATGTATGTGAAATATGGTACGGTGGTTTATAGGGCGGGGGAACCCACAGTGTAATTTTAAGCATTCTCTTTTCTGTCCTGGTCCTGCAGTAAGAAGGAGGGCATAAAGAACAACCGCTCCATTCCTCCCCCGAGCACTGCACCTCCCACCCTGCAGCCGGTGGCTGGACTCGACCCTGTGGAAGAGCTGGCTCTGGCAGTGGGCCCAGGATCTGCAGGGCCTGCAGAGAAGTGTAAGCCCATGTCCTACGAGGAGAAGAGGCAGCTGAGCCTGGACATCAATAAGCTGCCCGGGGACAAGCTGGGACGCGTGGTCCACATCATTCAATCCCGAGAGCCTTCACTCAAAAACTCCAACCCGGACGAGATCGAGATCGATTTTGAGACGCTAAAACCTTCTACGCTGCGGGAGCTGGAGAGATACGTTTCATCCTGTCTCCGTAAGAAGAAGAAACCACCGGGTTTGTCTCTTTTTGGTCTCTCTTGCAGCAAGTACTGTTGGGAGATTATTCCAGTAAAAAGATTTTATTAGGGAATGTGTGATTACAGCACAGTTTCAGGGATGTTAGAAATGTCATTTGTTATCCCAATTTATGTTTTTTTTTTCTCTCTCTCTCTCTCGGTCTCATTTTTTATTATTATTAATTAATGATGCTATACTGCTTATTTGCCTAGGTTTTGGTAAAATAAAGGATAAATTACATGACAAGCAAGCAAATAAAAGATAAGCATCATTGTCTGAAGCAACAGCCAGCTTTGCTTTAAAAGTCTGTTGCTGGCCTCCGAGTGGCGCAGTGGTTAAAGCGCTCGCCCTATCATCCGGAGATCGCTAGTTCGAATCCCGGGTGGTGCTGTAACCTCTCGCAGCCGGAGGTCTAGAGAGAGCTGATTGGCCGAGCTCTCTCAGAGGGGAGGGATGAGAGGTACTTAGTGCTCCCACATTAATCACGGCTCTACAGCCAGTCAGGGGCGTCTGTGAGCTCGCGCAACGGAGGGAGTGGATAGCGCTGTCCTCCCAGTGTGTTACGCCGCCCCCAACGGTGCGCGAGCGAGCAGTTCGAAAAGATGCAGTCGGCTGGCGTCACGTGGTTCGGAGGAAACACGTGATAGTCTTCGGCCCTCCCGGCTGAGTGGTAGTAGTAGCCTTAATGTGGGAGCCCCCTAGTGACGGGGAGGAATTGGACACGACTAAATTAGGGAGAAAATCGGGGAAAAAATCCAAAAAAAAAAAAAAAAAAGTCTGTTGCTGCAGAATGCTCAACAGAATATTCAATTGAGCATTAATAGGAATGCTCAATTGAATATTCTATTTAACTATCGTAATTGTGGCTCACTGAAACAATTAAATTTTAATATCAGGTACAATATTTTATAATGTATGTAAAATGCATTTTTTATCATTTTTATACTGCTGATAATTGTCTGCTGTAAATTTAGAGCATGTTGTTGAGATGATTTAGCCATCTGTCTAGTGGCATATGTGTTTGTTTATTTCTCTCGTTAATGCGCCTCATGCTCGGGTTTACTCAAATTTAACTATTTATCTCTGTGAAGGGCTGCTCGTTTAGTATGTAAAAGAAACGCCAGGTTTAAAACATTAAATGCTCTAAATGTCGTTAATTTAGACTATTAATTACTTTCACAGTCTTAAAATAATAATAATAATAATAATAATAAGGAATTAATTTTCCAAAACATCATGTTGTGGTGATTATTTATTTATTTATTTTTATCAACAAAACGTGTTAATGTTTACTCTTTTTCGATGACAGAAAAGACCATGGAGACTATGAGTGCTAAGCCGAAAGGTTCGTCCTCAGACTCGGGCAGCAGCAGTGAGTCGAGCTCGTCTGACAGCGAAGACTCTGAATCAGGTAAAAGACTCAGCGATCCTTTATCCTCCGGCTGGGTTATGGTCTCGCTGTTTAGTTTTGGTTACAATTTTTCATTTGTTTGTCTTCTCACTAAATCAGGAATGGCCACTAAATTGAAGAAGAGAGGTCACTCTGCTAAAGAGGGGAAGAAAGGCCACCACCCGGTGATCGCACCAGGTCTGGTCCAGCCCCAGATGCCCCTCCAGCCCCAGGCGCCGGTCTTGCAGCCCACTGCTCAAATAAAACAACAGCCGCAGCAACAGCAGCAAGAGCAGCATCCGTCTCCTGCAGCGTACATGGCTCCTCCGGTCACGGCGCTGGAGTCGTCCCAGCTGCTCGAGAACACGTTTGACTCTTTACCCCATTTCGGACAGCCCCTCATGCACATGCCCCACCACACCAACGACTCATCCTCTCCTGCCCCGCCTCACCTCAACGCTCACACCACAAGTGGCCCTGGGTCACCTGACACGCACCCTTTCTTAAACCAGCACCCCATTCTCCAATCCCCAGGTGTGTAACAAAGTTCAGTCTGAGATCTAACGCTGAGTATTTTCATCTTTAGTGAAGCTATGCTCGTAGTATTGTTATAAAGTAATTGTTATAAACTGGGGCCTTTCCTTCATATAAAAATGATAACGTTGGAAGTCCTTAGATGTTTCATCTTTCAATTCCTACTTGAGCATTGTACACGTACTTTATTTCAATTTGTCATAAAAATATAAGATGATTACTGCTTTGGTTAAATTTTTGTTGTTGTTTGATGATAGAAAGGGTTTAAACAGTCCCTCCAAGAAAATGTTTATGAGCTAGGAACATATGCTGTAGCTCTCCTTCGAATGTTTGCTTTGTAAAATGTTTGATTTCGTGTCCTCACGTTTCTCTGCAGCACTGCACAACGCTATGCCTCAGCAGCCTTCTCGTCCTAGCAACAGAGCAGCGCCACTTCCCGCCAAGCCTCCGCAGCCCACGACTCCTCAGCAGCCCCTGCAGCTCCAGCCACAGCAGCCCCCTCAACCCCAACACCACCTTCCTCCTCACCTCCTGCATCCCCCTCAGCCCATCCGACAAAGGCCCATGTCCCCTCCTACGCTTACCCCGCAGGGTCTGCTATCGTCACAGCCTCCTCAGTTACTGCTGGAGGATGACGAGGAACCGGTCATGCCCCTCACCCAGGTCCTCTACCTGCAACACCTTCAGCAAGGTCGACAACAACAGCAGCAGCAACAGCAGGTCCCACTCCTGCAGGCCCTTCAGAGCCGTCAGTCACAGCCACAGAGCCAGGCTTCACTCCTGCAGACGGTGCAGGTGCAGCCACAGCTGCCTGTGCAGACCCAATTGCCTGTCCAGACTCAGCCCCAGGCTGCTCCAGCACACCAGCCGTCGCCGCAGATGCCCCCGCACGCCCCCAGACACATGCAGCAATCACAGAGCCAGCAACAGCAGCAGCAGCTGGCTTTCTCACAAGGCCCAGTGCAGACCACGCAGACGCAGCCGGCGCAGCACAAGGTGGCCATGGCTTCCAATAAAGGGCAGCAGCAAATTATTCAGCAACAGCAGCAGCATCCTTCTCCACGCCAACCCAAACCTGATCCCTACAGCACAGGTTTATATTTCTGTTATTATTGCATCCGCCACCTGTTGCTTAGCAACAGAACATTGAAATTCCACAGTTTTGCCTCAGAAAGCTGAATTAATTTTTTTATAGCAGTAAGCAAGCAGACATAAACTACTTATATTTCAAAGTTTATTAACCTGTTATTGTTACAAGGAGGTGCATTTCATCTGGAATATTTGTTTATTTTACACAGGGCACCTGAGAGAGAACCCCTCTCCGCTTATGATGCATTCCCCTCAGATTGCTCAGTATCCACCCGTAGTCCATCAGTCTCCTCCACAGAACCTCCATCCCAAAAAAGTGAGTGCTGCTTCATTCACACGACCCTCCTCGTTCCTCTTCATTCTTCGTTACTAATCCATGACGTTGTCCTCCTCACAGGAGCCACAGCAAGGCCCCCCAGCTCTTGGGCCACTGAAGGAGGAGAAGCCGCAGCCTCCGTCACCCGTGATGAGGAGCGAGTCCTTTAGCCCGCCCATACGACCAGAATCGCACAAACAGCCAGAGGGCAAGACGCACTTGCCAGGCCACGGCCAGCAGAGTGAGTCCTGGGCTTGTGGAAGGATTTCATTGTTCAAACTTAAAAAGGGGGTTCTTGAGGGTTCTGCTTTATCCATTGGTGCTTTAAGAAAGTGAGGTTTTATGGATCAATTCATGTCTGATTTGGAAAAAAAATACACTTATTGTGTTCACATTATCATGAAAAATAAAAACAAATTTAATTTTTCACTTCAGAAAATGTGAATCTGAACTTAGCCTTATACAGCTCTCGTGTTAGCATGGCTGAGTTGTTGTATTAAATTTTTTTTTTTTAACTCTCTGTATCTAATCTTAGGGCTGGACATAAAGCCTCTGGACTCCTCTCGTCCCGTAATCCGCTCCTCAGAACAGAGCGGTCCACCCCCGACCATGCCAGACAAGGACAAGTTCAAGCAGGAGCCCAAGACGCCTGTGGCTCCTAAAAAGGTACAGGTGGGTGGAAGGGACAACTTTTATCATTTTAAATATTTTATAGCAATATTCCTTCTTGCCTGCAGAATTTAACCTTAATCTCGTTTCTCCTTCAGGATGTCAAGCTGAAGAACATGGGCTCATGGGCCAGCCTGGCGCAGAGGTCTACATCTACGCCGTCCTCTGCGGTGAAATCGAGCAGCGACAGCTTCGAGCAGTTCCGCCGTGCGGCGCGGGAGAAGGAGGAGAGGGAGAAAGCTCTGAAGGCGCAAGCCGAGCAGGCTGAGAAGGATCGACTGCGCAGGGAGCAGGAGAAACAGCGGTGAGACAGACGTTCGGCTAAACTTTGGGAGGGAGTTTGTGTTTTTTTTTTTGGTTTTTTTAAATAATGCCTGCTCATGGTTGCAGCTTTTGATCAGATGAAAGTTGCTGCAAAATATTTTTTAATCAGACATGAAATGCTATTTAAACACGGAATTCCTGGGGCCTTTTTCAGGCTTAGACAGCTGTTTTTTTTTTTTTGTTTTTTTTTTTAAATGTTTCCCCCTCCAGATGGTCACCAAACAACAGTAAGAAAATTTAAATGGAAAGTATGGTAGTCTTGCTGCTTGATAATAAGCTGTGTCTTTATTTTCTAATGACCATAATCGCACCAGTTTGTCGTTCTTGTTCTTTATTCACTTAAAAGACCATGGCTTATCTCAGGTTTTTATGTGGATAATTAACATTCCTCATGTTTAATAATAATGGTGATTAATAAAAAGAGTCAACAGCTCATTAAAAGGCACTTTATTCACTCTCACTCGATCGCTCTCTCTATATATAAAGGGGACGGGATGATGAAGACTCGATGGACGTTCCTCGAAGGCCCCACGAGGAGCAGCGGAGGCGCTCGGAGCACCAGCAGGCCCAGGCTCCTCCGCCGCAACAGCAGCACCAGGCCCCATCCCAAACACCGAACCAACAGCCCCAGACACCGTCCGCCACGCAGCCATCGCAGGCTCCCCCTCAGTCTCCGGCGTCCAGCCAGAGCGCCCTCGACCGAGAGATGGCACGTCGCCGCGAGCAAGAGAGGAGGAGGAGAGAGGCGGTGAGAGCTTTATTTCTTACAGGTTTTAAAGTGTTAAAAACTACTAGAAGTATCCAATAATCATTGAAATGCTGAGTAACTTGTATTGTTGAGGTTTTTTTTGTATAAAATATCTGTATACGTGTGGACGAGTCGATTTTTACATCTATCTCAGGACTAAGAGGTAAAAGCAAAGACAAATGAGAGGGTAAACATAAAGCTACTGAATCGAATTGAAAATTAGAATGATCAAAAATCTAATCAATAGTTCATCAACATCTACTACGTTTAAAATATGTATGTTAAAAAGAAGATAGGTTTGTAACAGTGTGGGGAAAAAAAAATTGTGCTTGGTGTTATGCAGCACTGAACATCCTCTGCTCTTTTCTCTTCCAGATGGCAGCAACCATTGACATGAATTTCCAAAGTGATCTGATGGCTATCTTCGAGGAGAACTTGTTTTGAAATGCACGAGGAGGCACGAGAGACTGCAAAAAAAATAAAACACAAAAAATACAACAAAAACAAAACAGAACCGTTTGCGGATTCCTCTGCATAGAGAAAAACGGACCGATGAAGCTGCAATGGAATTTAAAACAAACAACAAAAGAAAAAAACAGAAAAATGAGAGCATGAGAAAAGTGCCGCAGAGGTGAAGACGGCACCGGCGAGCTGAGGCCTTGACAGGACGCCCCCTGTAGTCTGAGCGGCGGGGAAATAAAGAGGGACCCTCGAGCTGGGACGTGATTGCCTCTCTGGCATTATTCCTGGATTTAAACCCGTATAAGTAGCAGGAAGGAGAGGACGTTTCGACCGGGCGCTCTTTGGCTCGCACGCACGAATGGGAGCAACGCTTTGGACCTTGATATCAGTGGAAGTATATCTAAGTGACAACAGTTTAAACGTACTGATTTACCCATAGTAGGCTGTTCTTCAACTGCCAGATGTGTGAGGGGTATTGCTTTTTTTTTTTTTCCTCCTTTCAATTTTTTTTTTTAAACTTTTTTTTTTTTGTTTTTTTGGCACCCTCCCCCCTCTTATTTTGTTTTTTACAAGCAAGTGATTTATGCTAACTCATGATCATAGCGTGGTATCTCAGCAGAGGAGAGCCACGCCAGCATCACCGTACACAACATTCAACAACAAATAATAATAATAATAACACACAAACACACGTGTTATCACGTTTTTCTTGTTTTTTTTTGCATTATGTAGGATCTACTGTAAAAATATTCATTTTTTCTTAAAGATTTTTTTTTAAACACTTCTTACAAACACTTAACCCTTTCTTCTGATGTCTATGCCAAACAAAGTCCTAGTCCTTGAGACGATTTTTTTTTTTTCATTTAACACGTCTTTTCCTTTTAAATATATAAATATATTTTCTTGTCCTCCGCACCAGACGTGAAAGTTTTAGGTAGCCTTGTTAGTAGAATATTCCTAATATATGCATTATTCCGACAATTGAAGACGAAGAAAAAAAAAAGGTTAAGTTATACTTTAATCCACGGTCAGAGGAGCTGTTTACCTGTTATCCTTGAGTTTGAGATTAAGTTTTTGAAAGCGTACAGTGCTACATTACTTTGTGTATTATACATGATAGAAAGAAGACCTGAAAGCGTCTGGAAGTGGTTCACATTCAGTACCTTTCCAGAAATAATCGTAAGGCTCGAGCACGTATGAGCAGCCGGCTGACTCTGAATCCTCTGAGACTCCTTTGGAAGTCACCTCTCGAGCGCTTGGACGTTTCTTGCATGTCTTTCTCTTTCTGTCTCTCTTGCTATCTCTGTTTTCTTTTCTTTTTTTTCTTTTCTCCTTTCGCAGATCTTTTTCATTTCATGATTAGCAACCAGAGGGGACTGTGTACGCTGTTCTAGACGTGACCGGTGACAAGATTTTTGAAAAACCGTACAAAAAAAATATGATGCAACAGTTCTGATTTTATATCATTGTTCTTGTTGAATTCTAGTGGATGTGAGTTATAATTATGTTATTTGAGTCGGATTTAAAGGTGAGCAGGGGGAAGGGAGGGAGGGCAGGGGTCGGTTTTCGAGGGGGCACACTTTAAAGCAGGTTCTCTCGAGTTTTCTCCTATGGTGTTTTCTCCAGTGCCTGTATTGTATTGCGATTCTAGTTGGCATATATCTCACACTCTCGGGGAGGGAAGAGGGACGGACGTGAAAAGGTTCGGGAGGGAAGAACTTGCAATTTATAGTGGGGAAGCCTGTGTAAAGTATAAAAAGTCAAAAAAAAAAAAAAAGTCAAAAAAAAAAAAGGTCAACATTTTATATTCTACCCATTTACAAATATTCAGGTTTAAATCTAGTTTTAGCTGGACTTCTTAACTCTTCACCCAGAGATTAAGTTTTTCTTTTTCTCTTTTTTTCCTCCTGTTTTAAGAGGACGTGTCTTGAGCGGCAGCATACTCGTATTCTGTGTGTATGGATAGCCGGATATTTGTGTGTGTTTGTGGGTTTGTGTGTGTGCGTGTGAGAGAGAGTCAGTTTGGTCTTCAGTATGTGGCGCGGTCAAAAAAATCAGGCTCCTCCCCCGGAGCGTTCTTGAACACTTCACAAGAACGACTTGCTTTGCTATCGCTTTTTTTTTTTTTTTTTTTTCCCCTCGTTGGTTTAATTTTTCACCCCTTTTGACGAAGTCCACGTAAATAAATCTATACAGTTCTTTCTTCTGTTAATTTGGTTTGTAAAAGGTGAAAGAAGAAACGCTTCATTCCTTCAAGCCTTTAAATGTATTGTTTGTGTTTTTCTCAGTAACAGTCTGACATTATTGTGCCATAGACATGGTTTCACCGGAGAATGTGCTGACCTGCGTCTCAGCAGAGAGTTTGCTTTATTCAGGTATTATTTTTTTTTTGTTTGTTTTTTCTTTTTTTTTTCTCCCCTTTTTGTGTTCAACATTTCCCTCGATTACTGTTTGGTATGTGCGTGAGCTATCGAGGTTAATGATTCTGTTATAATCATGATATAAACTCATCTCTTTTATAGAAAATTAAAAGGAAACAAAAAAAGTCCATGGTCTTGTCTTTGTTTTATTTGTCGTTATTTAATCTGTTCATCAAACGTCATGTCACAACTTTCCATTCTGTTTGACAGTGTTTGTAAGCAGAAGACTCTAATGTTCCAGACGTCTGATGGGTGCAGAGGTTTATTAAAGGAATTTTTTTTTAAATTATCAACATTAAATAAATCAAACAATTACAGTATCACTAGCAGGCTGATGTGACTCCACTTAAAGCACATTTGCTAACTTGAGATTTGTGATTATTTTCCTGTAACAGTGCATCCTATAGTGGTTTTACTCCTCCTATTCTTCTCTGATTGCGAAGGGTGACTAATCTTCTTTTAAATAATTTTAAATTAATAATGTTGTTAAACTTTACTTATACAGTCACTCCCTCACCATCCCTTTAGTTCTTTACCCCCCTTGGGGATAGTAAATAAATGCTTTCGTTTATGGTTATCTAGATGAATAGAAGGATGGATGATTTGATGGATGATTAATAGATATAAGGGATGGTTGGCTAAGTATAAAGATGGATGGATAAAAGAAATGTGTAGCTGGAGTTGGATGGGTGAATTAATAAATGGGATGATGTACAGTAGATAATTGGATTGAAGGATGCATAGATGGGTGTGATAAATATACTTATCTACCCATCTAGCCATCCTTCAATCCAATAGGTAGGTAGAGAGGTAGGTGGATGAATTGAAATGAAATACATTTTTTTTTTTTAATAGTTTCATTTGAATAGTTGTGCTTTTACTTTGGTGGTGGAGCCAAAACCAGGATTATTAAATGTCGAGTGTGGTGGGTGACAGCAGAGAGAAACCATGGGAGTGAAATTTTATATGAATTTTATACATACATTTTTTCCTCTCAAAGAATTCCAAAATAATATATTAAAACATATCCTGTGTATCGCTAAACTTCGCAAATTGATGGTGGACTGATGAGCAGCTGAGGTTGAAAACCTCAATCAAATAAATGTTAAACGTCTCCTCACAGAAAACTTCAATCATATCCGTGTTCTTTAATCTGTGTATCTGGTGGCCTCACTGTTCCTGTGTACCAGGAACATTGATATAATACAGTGTGTTTGTCAAAGATTAACCCTTGAGTTATGTTTGGGATGCTTGAGATCCAGAGCCAGTTTAACAGCTTAAAAACAAACTTAACTTTTTCATCACCTTCATCCTTGATGACATTTTCATAATCTATGGCATCTGGGAATAAATACTAATTTTGTCCTGATACTGTGCTAGAGAGACCTAAAAAAAAAAAACTGGTTCATTACTTATGTTTGTGGTGTCTGAGATTTTAGGCATGAAATCTCACTAATTGTAATGGATTTTTCAGTGTATTTCGATTTGGTCTGATGTTGAGGGTAACGCTGACTCTCTCCCTCTCATATGCACATGAACACTATATTGTATGGTTTCTCGCAACGAAATGGAAGATGACCCCACCCACATTATGTCCACTTATGCCATCTTATGAGTTAGACATCTTTCTTGCAGTAGAAGCCTTCATTCATGAGTTGAAAAATAACATGGAAAGATCTACACTGAGCAGATAATTCCAGAGGGAGTATACGTGTTGTTTATAAAGGTGAAGCAACAGCATGCCTGGGAAATACTCATACTGATGGGGCAATATACTGCCTGGCCAAAAACAAGATCATACTTTCAGCACGGTCAAATTATCAGGCTGCATCAAGCAAAAAATACAATAAATAAAAGTAAAAAAAAATTAAGTTGCATTTTAAATCACTAGAAATGGGTTGCAAACCTGTTAAAAGATCATAAAAACCTGGAAGGATAGTACTGAACTTTTGGGAGAAATTTGGTTGGGGGAAAAAAATCATGAATGGAGATCATTTAAACACTTGGCGAGGTTACATGGGGGGGGGGGGGGGGGGGGTCAAAAGTAAAAAATCTATAATGTTTAGGAGTGAAAATAAGAACATTTCTGTACACATAAAATGTGATTGGAAGACTCATCAGACAGAAGGCTTCAGTTTGTTAGAGAGCAAAAAATTGGACTTTGGAGCAGTGGAAAAAAGGTCATGTCAGATGAGTCCAGATTCCAGAGTGGTGAGTGTGTGTGTGTCAGGGTAGGAAGGGAAGCACATGAAGCGACGCAGCCATCATTCATAGTGTCCACGGTGCAATCCTCTGGAGACAGTGTTATGATCTGGGGTTATTTCAGTTGCTCGGGTCTAGACTCAGTACCGTTATGTGGCAATAAAATGAAGTCAGCTGACGACCTGAATGTACTGAATGACTAGATTATCACATCTGTGGAGTTTTACTTACCTGCTGACAGTTAAAGAGTGTTTCTGGGAGCATGAGGAATTATTTTCACACATGAACAAGGTGTTCCATAAATTTGTCCTTCTCATCATTATTTCCTACCCAAGCTTTCTGCGCAGGCGCAATGAAAAACTACGTCATGTTTTCACATCTTCGTGTCCCGCCCATAAATCCATTCTACTAGGACATGGATTCTTTAATAGTTTTTATCATTTCCTTTGACCTTATATTTTGTTTACGTGCCTTACTTTAACAGGCTTGTGAATTGATAGTAGTGTTTTGTTTGTTTTTTCATTCGTGCAGTTTAATTATACTTTTAAAATGTGCTGTTAGATACAGCACAAAATGTGAGCTTTGAAGCCTTTGTGCCTTACAGGATTAGAAACCTGCAGTTAGGCTTGGAACCTTGATATGATGTAAAGTACCATACAGTTGGGCTCCGTGACTTTTTGAGAGAAGGCCTGAAACACGGTACACGCAGGAACGAAAACGCAAGAAAGCGCGAGGGGTAGTTTCTTTCGATAGCGTATTGTTTCAAGCTCGAGCTGTAGTCTCAACGCTGCCGCTAGGGGCGCTATAGCGTGAACCAATACGAGAACGCTGACTCCTTCTTGTATTAACTTCCCTATCTTTGGTCGCCACCTTGTGCACAGATCTTAAAATTGTTAGTCAAGTATGTGGACTGCTTAGTAGTCTATTTAAATGCCCCCCCCTCCTTTTGTTATACATTTGTACTCAGATTGACCCCAGCCAGAATCAACCAAAGCTTACCTCTGCTGCAAAGGAGGAGTACGTTCAGAGTTACCATCCGCAGAAATCCTTAGAAACATAGCAAGTAGCAGACACATCTCACTAACAACTGTTCAAAAGAGATTTATATTTCAGATACCTTCAGCTTTGTTTAACAGTGTAAAAAGAAATACAATTTCAGGAAATAGCATGTGTATCCACACCTTTTACCTTTAGTGCATGTTCATTTTTACTGTATGTTCATGGGCCTAGAGCAGGGGTGTCCAAATCCTGTCCTGGAGGGCCAGTGACCAGCACAGTCTGTAATTCACCAACACCTAAACACACCCACTGAACCTAGTAATTAACAGATTAGTTAAATCAGCTGTGTTTGAGAAGAAGAAGCACCAAACTCTGTTAGACACTGGCCCTCCAGGACTGGATTTGGACACCCCTAGCCTAGAGCAATGCAGTGCAGTATAATACTCCATCCACATACACATAATGAGCAAAGCAACAAATGTGCAAATTGTTAATTGTTAAGCCTGTATTAATTCTGACAGTTTGACGCTGGACAATAAAACTAATGTTGTTAATGATTCTCCATTAACTGATTTCCTTTTGCCATTATTACGATTGTCAATTATGATCCCTTGCTAATGATGACATACTGTACATATAGGACACACTCTGGTTAAAAAATAGGAGGAAAAAAACAACACAGAATTAAATTATTATAGCTTTGTTTTATTAGATTTGATTACTTTTCATAAATATTATGAAAACAATGCAAATATTTAGCCATACAAAAACTTAAACTAACTAAACTAAATTAACATTTAAGCAATTTGTTGTACATGATCTCTTCAGTACCATCACATCATGGTCCACCAATTAGGGAAAAACTGGTACTAGTTATTTATATAGTGGTGGCTCAGTGTGTTAAAGCTCTGAGTTACGGATCGGAAGATCGGTGGTTCGAGCCCCAGCTCCGCCAGCTTGCTGCTGTTGGGCCCTTAAAAATGGCTGACCCTGCGCTCTGACCCTGGCCTACTCAGAACTAGTCTCTCGATTGGAGAGATTTGCGTACAGACTAAATATCAGTCAACCAGAGAACAGAAGGCGGGACATTAAAGAATAAACGGGAAGAACTCCCCTTCTCTTGAATTTTGCTTCAACGTTAGTATGTGTATTAAATTAGTATGTGGTAATTATTTTAATGTTTATTTGTTTTAAAATTGTTTACCAGTTGAATGGTCGTGCTTTAAATTGGTTTTTTTTTCTTACTCTTCTCTCCGCCATTAGATCAGTTATAATCCTGATACAAACTCCACTTCAGTAGGTGGCGGTAATGTACCTGTACGTTTTTTTGCCAACCGCCATAAAACACTAAAGGAAGAAGAGGAAACCCGGAAGTTGTGAATGTTGAGAGTGCATCGGTGACCCTCAGGTTTGACAGCGGTGAGAAAACATGGGAGTGAAAATAGAAATATTTCGGGTGAGGATTTAATATGATATATAAATATATTTATCTCTTGAAGAATAAAGATAGTCGTGTAAATTAGCAAATCTCGTCGCTTGTACATTAGTTAAAGTGTGGCACGAGACGGTGTTACTTAGCAACGTGAATTGGCTGTGTTTCAATCCTCACTGTGTTGTGTGTTTATTCGGCTCTGATCCATACAGATGATGGTGTATCTGTCGTTTCCGGTGGCGATGTTCTGGATTTCTAACCAAGCGGAATACTTTGAGGAATACGTTGTGAAGAGAAAGGTGAGGACTAAATGGATTAAAACGAGTAAACAGTGTGAGGTTTCCTGCTGTAACTGGATTCACATCATTGCTTTCCTTTCTTTAGAGAGAGATTTTTCCGCCAGATGAGAAAATGCAGGTAAGTGTTTCGGTCCCTTTTCTTTTTGTGTGTGTGTTTTTTTTACACATGTTTTTAGTTAGAGAGGATAAGAAGGAGAAAAGCGTTGATCATGTACCTAATAATTGTGGGTGATACTACTGAGTTTAATAATCTGTAATTACAAGAGTTCAGAATGTATTAAGTATCTATTACAACATAATTATCTCATTTAGAGGCAGGGCGTAGCTGTTTGTTGTCTGTGTGCGCACATGCGCCTGTCATCTTTCTTTATCTCTGTGTCTCTCTTTTTCTTTTTTTTATGACTCTCCATCACTGCCTCTTTCTTTTTCCATCTTTGTCTTTCTATTTGTCACTTTCTCTCTGTATTTCTCTCTCTTTCTGTCTGTTGTTCCCTTACTGTGCCTGCCTGTTTATCTTTTTCTCTTTCTGCCTGCCTATGTCTCATTCCCTGTCCTTTTCTTTGTCTGTTTCACTGTCTTTTTGTCTCTCTCTCTCTCTCTCTCTCTCTCTCTCTCTCTCTCTCTCTCTGTCAGCCTGCATGTTTCTCTCTCACGCTCTCTCTTTCTCTCTTCACATGTAACCTAAAATTTGTACTCAAACTTTAAGCTAATGGCATAATTTACATCTTCCTTGTTTTCTCTATTAGAGGAAAGAGCTGGAGGAGTTTAAGGAGCGCATGAGACTGCGGAGGGAACAGAAGCTGCTGAAACAGCTGGCTGTGGAGACAGAAGACCGATCATGAGAGGAGGACAAAACACCTTAGTTTCTCTGATGAGAGAGAGGGAGAGAGAGACTGTCGAATCGAGGGTTTATCACACTGTTGATCTATATGGAGTGTATTTTTAAAGAGACAGAGGAAATGTGCAGTTTTGTAAATATAAGTGTTCACATAATGAATGCTGAATCAGTGCAACCTTTAAGTTTGTAAATCAGAACATACTGAATGCATGTAGATCTGTGTCTTATTCATGGGTAATATTTTTTTTATGTATTTATTAAAAATACAATTTTTTTTCTTGACTCATTTAGAGTGTGTAGTGCATTGCAGATCCCCGGGTTCACACACTTCTCATCGTTTTAAAACACGCACCGTTGTCTGTCTTTACTCTTTTGCACCTGAACACTGATGATTTATAATCCCGCTGTGTGCTGTTTCTCACAAGAGGATGTGTTCCCTTAGAGTGGTTTCTCTCAAGGTTTCCTCCTTGTGCTGTCTTCATTGACAAAGGTGCCTTGGATTTGTTTTCGAGGGCTGTGGATGGATGTACAGACGCATAGATAGCTGTAGCTCAGTAGTTAAGGTAGAAGATCCCAGGTACAAACTCCAGCACCACCAGTGGTGTTCTGTCCATCTGTCAAAAGAGGACAAACCTTGGTGGGCGATGAATCACAAGACCTGTTGGCATCAAAAGAGGGGAAAAAAAATTACGGCTGAAGGAAAAAAACAGTCCATAACGTAATCACACACCCTGTGTGTCTCTACTGGCTTGTCTCTTTATGGTTGTCGATTGGGGAGTGCATCAGAGGGTGTTGAGTGTGTGTTTCGGAACCGGAGTCACTGGTAAATCGCAGACAAAAATTGAACAGTTGTTTAGCCATCAATATCCTCAAGTGACCAGTAATGTTTTCGAGGAGAGCAAGTGGTAAGATAACTGTTAAATTGTGTGTAATGTAATGGTTACTTCAATTCCATCTCCAGTACAGTTCTTGTTGGGCCTTTGAGCAAGACACTTACGCCTCTCCTGCTCATATGTGTAATGAGATAAACGCAAGTTACTCTGGATAAGGGTGTCTACGACATGTTGAAAATGTAGATGATCCTGAAGAAAACATCCAGTAGCACTGAAGAAAGAAGCAGAACGGGTTTGTAGTTTGTTGATTGCGCAATGTAGGGCATAAAGTCAGGAGACAAATGACGTTCATGTGGGAGATGATTAACGCAACTAGCAGTGCAATGCTAAACTTCAGCAGTAATAAAGTGAGTGAGAGAAAGGCATACATGTATATCTGCATAATGTTTATATATCCGCATAATAAAGTATTTAAACTCGCCAATAATAATATACTAAAATTAATAATAAAAAGGAAGAAAATAAATAAATAGAGATAATATAATATAGACTTGACACGTGCAGCTGGTCTCTATTGACTTCTCTCAAAAGTTCAGAACTGAAATTCCTACAGTTTTGTACCTGAGCCTCCAATAATGAAACTGGACTTCCTATCAACTTCATAATACAAATCTTCTGTCAGCCTCCTAGCACATAGTATGACTGCAGATCCCTGCTATCCGTTATCACCCAAATGAGGATGGGTTCCCTGGTGAGTCTGGTTTCTCTCAAGGTTCCTCCCTATCGTCATCCCAGGGAGTTTTCCTTGCCAGCAGGTCCTCCGCTTGCTCATCAGTCAATGGTCAAAAGTTTTGAGAATGACACAAATATAAATTTTCACAAAGTCTGCTGTGTTAGGGTTTTTGGATGTTTTTGTCGCATGTTATTCTGGTTACATGTCGGCCAAGGGAGTGGGCTCACACATAGTTTTTGCCTAAGCTCACAGCCATGAATATAGAATGGCACAAAAAGCAACTTCTCCCATCCATTCAAGAACAGTTTGGTAATAAAGAATGTCTTTTCCAGCCTTGCCATAAGGCAAAAATGATAACTAAGTGGCTCAGGGATATAAATAAGACTGAATTTAATTAAACATAATATGAAAGGTAGAAGTGAAAAAAGTAAAAACAAACAGAAGGGATTTCTGAAAGGGAGAGAGAGAGAGAGACCTAGGAAGCTAGTCTATAATTCTAAAGTCTATGTGGATAGTTTGTGTGCATTTCTGTTTTTTTGTGTTTAAAAGGACATAAATAAAACTGAGCTGTATTTCTATTTCTTCAGGTTTGTTTGTGACTGTAATGAACCAAGCTCGAACACAGTCTCCATGCAATGCTTAAATATCTGATTTAAAGTTACAGTCAGAGTAACTAAGCAGATCCTGGTGATTAGTGCTGTTTTGGTGGGAAAATTGTGAATGTGAACAATTGATCTGGTCCACACAAACATTTAATCACATCTCAAGACAAGAGATGACACAAACAAGACACAAAAAGAATATCATGTTGTTTAACTTTGTACTTAATCATCACTTAATACCTAATCAGAAATATTTAATGGGAATGTTAAATCTAACCTGCAGTACCATTACGGATGAAATAAACGCAAGTTACTCTAGATAAGGGCATCTGCCAAATGCTGTAAATGTAGAGAGAGAGAGAGAGAGAGAGAGAGAGAGATGCATTATCGGTCCTGATGGAAAATCCAAACATCCAATAGTGTTGGGAAACACTGGTCTGGGGAGCTGGCGACACCACAATCTGTTCACATTTTTAGATTATTATTATGTATTATGTTTTTAGATTATTATGATTATGTTTACTAAATAACAACAACAGCATAAATATTAATAATAATAATAATAATAATAATAATAATAATAATAATAATAATAATAATAAAAGAAGTCTCTAATTAACAAATCCCTCCAACCGACTACAGAGACTTTTATTTTGTAACACTAAAAACCGGAAGTCAATAAATGCTGTTAATGTCGCTTCCTCCAGCCCGAAGTGGAAATTTGTCAACACGGAAGTGTGAAGATGGCTCCGAGTGGACTGAAATCGGTTGTTGGGGAGAGTAAGTGCATTTTATTTCGAATCAATTAAAGTTGAGTTTTGCATGTATCATATCTGAGGAGTTTATTCAGGACTTCAGACATTCTGTTAGTTTGTTTCAAGAGAACATGATGTTGAAGAGATGGCGAGAGTTTGCGTCATTTTAAAACCTCCCGAGCAGAGCAGGAGGAGAACTTCCGCATCAGGGCTTCAGGAAGCTGTGACTCAGTGCAGATACTGCTTCTTCTAAACTTAATATCTTCTATCAGACTGAATTAATCTGATTTATTCACTTTATTTTGTGTGTAACCGGTTTAAATCTCGACGTGTGTGATGGTGTTTAGGGTTATGGAGTGGTTTATTTGCTGTCAGGTCAGGTGAGGTCAGGTGATGAGCCTCCACCTTACAGGTGACCTGAGTCCACTCCCCCCCTCTCTCTCCCCCTCTCCCCCCCCTCTGTGAGTGTGTGTGAGAGAGAGTGAGCTTCAAACCCAGGAACCCCACCTAATCTCTTAACACACATTTCTTACTGCATAAAATTATTCACACCCAATGACTTTATAGTCTGAATCTGAAACACACTAGAAGTTTTTCAAATAATATGTCCTATTTAAAAAGAAAACAGCAGGCTTTTAAAAATACACATTTAAAGATAATCAATAATACAAAGAAAAAGTAATAAAATATTGCTTATATAAAAACATTAAATTCAGTTAATTTAGGATTGAATATAAAAATCTAAATAAATATTAAAAAGACATAAAATATTTCCATTTAAAATGCATTGTACAGATAGAGGATTAATAGAGAGCTAATTAATCACAGTTGTAACAATTAGATTAATGGCATTTTTAAAACCTGTGAAATATGAAAATTTGATTCTAAATTTAAAAAATATTGTTTATTATTATTTTTATTATTTTTATTATTATACTGTGGTATTGTTGTTTTATGGTATTATTATTATTATTATTATTATTATTTTATATATTTTCTATTTATATTTGTTGTAATAAATGACTTTTTAAATTAATCTGTAACATGCTACATGTAATTATTAATTTCTACAAAAAATACCAGGCAAATTATCATTATGCTATAACAATTTGCTATATATAATTTGATATACATGATTTGTAAATATATAAACAAATGTCGAATTAAAATGTAATGTCATCATTGAGGAAATAAATGTCCTAATAAATTTTTCCCAGTCTAACAATGAGTGCTACACATAGGGCTGTAGCTATCGAATATTTTAGTAATCGAATATTCTACCAAACAAATGAATCGATTAATTGAGTAATCGGATAAAATGCACTTTTGCTTAAACAGCAATGCAAAATGTATATAAGAGAAACAAAGATTCATTGGTTTTCTTTTTAGAAAAATCTACTTTTATTTTTTAAATGCATACAGCATTTTATCAAAATTAAACATTGTCATTATTCACAATACAAGGAATAGCTTATACCCCTATCTCAGCTATGCGGTTTGACTCGCAGTGAGATGCGGTGTTAGACATCGTGAGCTGCCGCGACTGCCCGCCGACATTCCGCAAAGTTCTGCAAGGTCTGCCCAAAGAATTAAACATGTTTAAACACGTTTTTAAGGCGGCTTAAACATGTTTAATTTTTCGCGCAGAAAGATGGAAACGTAATCGCAGCGCCAAAACTTGCGGTGAATCATGAAGAACCGTACTTCCGGCCTCCTCGCGAAACCGCGTAGGTGAGACAGGGGTATTAAAGTTGCCTGAGATTAATTAAGTGCATTACAGCACCATACATTCTTATTTTAAAGCCTTTTCTCGGATGCCAAAAAAAGGTATTTCAAATGACTTTAAGGATCAAAAAACTAAGGCACACATGAAAATAAATAATTATACAAAAACACTAAATTGTGCAACTAAACTTTCAAAACAACTAAAAGTTTCAAAATCTACATCTCAGGCATAACATAAGCCTTTACTGACAATTTCTGTCATTTCCTCTTGCTGCTTTCCTCTTTTCTTGGCCTCGCTGATAATTTTATTGCTCCCTTCCATTTTGCAGCCCGCAACAGAGCGCTCCCTCAAATCAATACACAGATATAACTGTTTGCATCTCCTTCCGATTTGTGGGTGACGTAAGCGCTTCTTTTCTTCGTTGGTTTACTGGCGGCTTGCATCCGGAAGCGCGCTGTGTCAAAAGCGTGCGGTCAACAAATAATTGCGCAAAAACATAACGCAAGCTATTAAAATTAATTCAACGAAGCTTCGAGGCAGACGATTTTGCCCCGATCATTTTTTGTAATCGAATTACTCGATTTACTCGAGGAATCTTTTCAGCCCTAGCTACACATCAGGTGTCAGGGAGGAGTAGCAGCATTAGGAGGCAGAAGAAACCTTTACTCTGATCGCTGGATCATAAACTCACCAGATCCTCCTCAGAGCTCTCTGTCTCTCTCCCTCTCTCTCTGATGTGCCCGTGCTCCCTAACTGAGCTGATGCGCACATCACTTCATACATTGTCTTTAAGAGATTGATCACTGCATTCTATATGTACACATGGATATATTACATTATACATGACTTTAAACAGGAATAGTTACACGTGCAAAAAAATTTACAACACATTTAGACATTTGTTTTTGCTCCTGATTTTGCTCATTCTGTTATACGTGTATTTCGAGTAAAAGAAATCGCATTATTGTTGTTCAAACTGAATATCATCATGACCCATCATTTCTTTATCGGGTAGTGTTCCTTGTGACATCGTGACTTCTCGTAGATAATCTCTACATCACTTCCTTACACACTTTGTTCTCCTTGTTTTTATAAATGTTGCAGTCAGTAACAGGAAATGAATCTGCATTAATGATCTCCCTGTTTTTCCTAATTTATTATTTTTTTTAAGAAATCCTCAACGGAGTCCTGAAGACTGTGAGGAAAGATGGAGAGTGGAAGGTAACAGTGCTGACAGACAGAGTTTAAACCTAGCCGTAGTGTTAGTCATGTTCTGCAGTCACTTGCGGTGTAAATCGTGTTTTTCTCGTTCCCAGGTGCTTATTGTTGATCACATGAGCATGCGGATTCTGTCCTCCTGCTGCAAAATGTCCGACATCATGGCTGAAGGTGTTACCAGTGAGTAAAGTTCTCCTGATGATCTCTCACTCCTTGAGCTTGCTGGTTTCTCTGAAATGCAGCTCTAACTCTCAGAAATGTTCTTCACAGCTTTCTCTCCAATACTCCATCACACCTTTCCTTCTTTTTCTTCCTATCTTCAGTTTTATTTTAAAGGAAGCTTTATATTCTGATATATTTTTAATGTCTTGAGTCAGGACGTTCAACATTTAACATAAGTACAGGCGCTTTTTTTCTTATTGAAAATATTATATCCTATATAGACCGACAGGCCTAATAGAATTATTACACTTTTTTTTTTGCTCTTTAAAAGGAAAATATGAAGCAATGTTTGCTCAAGACTTTTGCACAGTTGCGTGCATGTGTCTATATGTCTATATGCATTACCAGTTTGGACACACCTTCTTATTCAATGTGTTTTTCATTATTTTTATTGCTTTCGACATGTATATTAATACTAAAGACAGTGAACTTTTGGGATTATGCACTCAACAAAAATGTGTTAAATAACCCAGAATATGTTTAGATTTTTAGTTCTTCAAGTTTTTGCAAAGTCTTTGATGAGAGCTTTGTACACTCTTGGCATTATCTGAGCCTCATGAGGTCGTCACCTGGAATGGGTTTCCAACAACACAGGTGTTAAGTACTTGTTGGCTTTTTGCGTCATTCTCTGGTAAATTTAAAACCTCTTCTGGTTGTTCAACATTTTTTTTGTTTAATACATAATTCCATACATCATCTGTCATAGTTTGGATGCCCTTAGTATTAATAATGTTGAAACAATAGTAAAAATAAAGAAAAGGGAGAAAAAAAAAAACACTGAAGGAGAAGGTGAATCCAAACTTTTGACATGCGTGTGTAAAAAAAAAAAAAAAAAAAAAAAACAGGACAAATTTAAATTGAGCGAAATGAGTAATAGTGCAATCATCTTATACGGAGTCTTATATTTCTTTTTAACAAATAAGCAAATAAATATATTATAAGAAGTTAAATAAATGAAAATAAATTATAAAAAATTATTGATTATAGTATAATAGCACTAATAATGGACACATTCGTTATTTTATTTTATTACGTTTATTTTTGAATTATTGAATTATATGTGTTAAAATTTTATAATAAAATAATTTACTTAAACTACTGTATGTAGAAACTGGTTATATTAAATTATTACTTTTCATCACCTGTAATAAATTCCTTTCATTGGAATCAAATATGATTTAAATGTGATTCAAGTCATTGTTATTTCATTGTTCTTGTTCTCGTTCCCTTCATGTTTCCTGTTCTGTTTTTTCTTTCCTTCACTTTGTCGTCTTGTATCAACACTGTTTGCACAATACTGTCTGGTTTGTATTTCTTTCAGTCGTGGAGGACATTAACAAGCGGCGCGAGCCGATCTCTAGTCTGGAGGCCATCTACCTCATCTCTCCTGTGCCAAAGGCATGTGCCCTTCATTCTATGTTCACAGTGCATTACTAATTGTGTTAAACAGGAACTTTTCATGTCCTCTTTATCATCATCATCCTCTTCTCAATGTTTATTCCGTCTCCCTGCAGTCTGTCCACGCTCTGATCAACGACTTTAAGGAGACGGCTTTCACCTACAAGGCTGCACACATCTTCTTCACGGACAGTAAGACCACACAAGTCTGCATTTTTATGTTTTTATTTATTTTTTTTTTTTGCCAAAGCACTCCAGAATTCTTGATCCTGATTATTCAGAAGGTGTTGATCGATTTGATGGTATTTCCTGCTGTGTTTATTGCGTTACGTTATCAATTCTATATTAATGGTCCATTCACAGGGACTTAACAGCCACATAACCTGACATTAATAATATGGAGAGGATGTGGAAGGAGTCTCCAGTGTCAGGCTTGTTCTGTTTTAAAGTTTTCCTTTAGAGCGATCAACTTGTTTAGTGGAAATGCCACACGATTTTACTGGAAAGTTGTAAAAATAGATCATGCTGCACTTTTTCTATTTAAAACGAATTCACACCTTTTAAACTATTTAGGTCAGTTTTCATAGATTAATTTCTTTAAAATTGATGAATTTTAAGAATTATACCATGTATTTGCAGAAAATCAAACCACTTCCATCTTCTGTATTTTTTGAGACTATCGCTTCACCTTCTACTTCAAAGTTTATGTTCGGATGGCGTACTACTGCTACCTACTGGACTGGAGTGTGGCGCAATAGACAGCAACACTAGTTACACAGCATTTCAATGCTTACTAGTCACAGTTCATTTGTCACGATGCAATTTTCCTTATAATGCCACGCCCTGTATTTTATTACTGCTTACGTAATAATCAGAGTGTCAGTGATTTTCAGTCTAACCGATCTGTTTCCCATCCTCATCTTCAGCATGTCCAGACGGCCTCTTTGCCGAAATTGGGAGGTCAAGAGTCTCAAAAGTCATCAAGACGCTGAAGGAAATTAACGTAGCATTCTTACCGTACGAAGCCCAGGTGTGTAATTTTCGTTCCTCCTCACCTTGCACACATGCGTTCACTGTTCTGGAGCATCCTAATTTTCTTAACAAATAAGAAAAGGTTCTAGATTTCACCTTTTAATGTAATGCAAAATCCTCACACACAATCCTCTTTAACACAATTTGTACCAAAACAATTATAATTTGGCTCTATTCAGAAAAATTAATGACACTGTGTTATCAGTTGAATCAGTTAAATCTACAAGCTCATCTTAAAACTTCAGGCCCCGCCCACATCCCGTGTCTTAGACAAGTCTAGTTATCTCAGTCTTTCTGTCATTTTGTTTGTAATAGATATTTTTGTGACGTGTGTGATTGTTTGCTTGTAGGTGTTTTCCTTGGATGATCCCAGTTCACTGCACTCGTTCTACAGCCCCAGTAGGAAGAACATGGACGAGCAGACCAAAATGATGGAGTGTATTGCAGAGCAGATCGCAACGCTGTGCGACACGCTGAAGGAATATCCGGCCATCCGTTACCGCCAGTACGTACCTGCTGCGTTCCTGCATCACTGCATCTTTTCATCCTATTTAATTTAAATGTCATCTTTTGAATTATTACAAAATATAATAAGAACCATTTTCCTGCATACATTGACGAAAGAACAAACAAGATCTTAATAATTTAAGTTAAGTCAGCCTTTATTACTGCACAGTGAAATTCTTTATTCTTCGCATATCCCAGCTTCTTGTAGGCCGGAGTCAGAGCGCAGGGTCAGCCATTTTTTACGGCGCCCCTGGAGCAGACAGGGTTAAGGGCCTTGCTCAGCAACCTGGCGGAGCTGGGGCTCGAACCGCCGATCTAATTTCTGATGTTTATAATATATTGGTACAGTAGAACCTTGGATTGTTGTGATTGCATCACATTGAGCCAGTGGTTCTTCTCTCTCTCATGCTGTGGGATTGTAGGTTATCGTCTCCGATGCTCTCAGAGTCTGAGTGCGTAGGTCAACATCCATGCGTGTGTGTACTGTTAACTATAACATTGTGACCACGTGTTAAAGACGTTTCCCGACAGAGCAGTGTTTCCGCTAGTTTGGGTGTGAAAGTCATCCTACACGGTACTGAAACTAAATAGCGATTTTTATGTGGGGCAAAATAAAGTAAGCCATGCATTAAAACCCTTTAGGATAGTCTTCTAACGTTTATTGATAAATGTTTTTGTCCTCTGGGATCTTAATATTTTGGAATCTCATCTATTCCTCAGTAGCCTTTTTCCATGGACAGTATTATTTCTTTAGTTCTCATTTCATCCCAATTGGAGATTCCAACTAAGCTGTTTACATGTAATTGTGTACATGTACTGCTTTATAAGCTGAAAATTTTTGCTTTATTCTCAGAGCATTTAATCAAACTTGCACAAAGTGGTTCTGCCCGCTGTGGTTTAATCTGCTGGAAAAAAAAAAAAAATTCTATCCAAAGGGTGAGGTTGGGTTAGGCTTCCCATCTTTTCTGATAAATCCCGCCTTCAGCATTTATGATTGGTCACAAGAAATCTGTCTCATCTATGATTGGTTAAATGCTTCACTGTGTTTGAAATCGGAGCTTCTTCAGCCAGAGACATGAAAGTAAAGACAGGTGGGAGAGAGAACAGGTGTTCTCGTGGAGTTTACTGATCAGGAATGGAAGCAAAATTTACCTCCTGGAACCTGAACAATCAGTGTTTACTTGGCTAATATTTATAAATTTAATGGATTATCTTTCCACCTTTCATTCCAATCAGGCTGGATAGGGTGAGACCATTCTGAGGTCTTTTATTCAGATTCAGCTGTTATTTCTTTGATTAGTGGAATATTAGCGTTCATGTAAATGCACCTCATGAAAGTTGTTCTGCCAGACTGAAAGCCTCCTCGATGTCTCGTCTCTCCTCAGGGGTCCGAAGGAGACTTTTGCGCTGGCTGAGATGGTGCTGGATCGCTTGAACGCACATAAAGCAGACAACCCAAGCATGGGCGAGGTGAGACTTCCAGACTCTCTGTATAAGAGTCAGTCTGATCAGACACTGCCAGACGATCAGCATCTGTACTATATGGTGTCCAGTGACATCATTTGAGTCCATGTAAATTGTGAAATTAAGCTTTTATTTTCCAAATGCATCTTTAAATGTACAGGGTGAATCACTTGAAAAAGGCCCCGAACATTCTGTAATAACTCTCTCTAGGACCAAGCAATCTGAAACTGAACAACATACAATTTGCTCCTCAGTATATGGAGCTTCGAAGACACTGGAATGCCACTAAGGTGAATCGATATTGTAGGCACCAGACATCAAAGCCATAACATAAAGCCATACTCCTTCAGTCAGTCACTCGACTTCTCATCAGGATGGTGGTGTACAGTTTCGAGCAACACGTCTTCATAGTGCGAACCTATCGGGTCACCAGTTCATTTAAGCGATGTCAAAGTGAATTTAAGAAGAAATATGACACCATATTTCATCATCTGAAATTGCTGCTGTTTCCCCTTATTATCCTTGCCGATATGTTCAGGAACATAGAGCGCAGCATTGAAATGTGTCTGACTGAAAACGGAGATCACTTCCAGCATCTGATGTAATACCATCGATTACACATGCATACGTGTGGTACATAGTTTTTTTTTTGTTGTTTTTTTTTTCAGGTTGCTTCATCGCAGCGAGAGTTATTACAGAATATTCAGGGCCTCTTTTGAGTGAATCAGAGCATTAGAGCATTGCTGAACCTCACCTTGCCTTTATTTTCTTCTGATCTTCTTATGCTCTTAAATAGTGTTCTCTTTCTCCTTTTCATTTCTATTTTCCTTCTTCTTCTCAGCTGATATTTTCCTGAGCTAAAGGTGCGTATTTGAATGTGTGGCGCTTGCTTTTGCTGCTTAATTCTCTTGCTTGGCTTTCCCAGTGTGCATTTCATCCTAAATGTTTGCTAACAAAACATACAAGAACATGCTGAATCACATTTAGATGCATGCATCACATGCTTTAACATTATGTTCATTGTGTTATTAGTGTGTGACGGTGTTTGTTATAAGGATTAAAACACTTGAGGTTGTGCTGTTATAGGAAAACAATCAACACCAGGACGATGTAATGAGTTACTGTGACCACTAGGAAGTTGATTATTTTCCACAAACAGCACATCTTGTAATGTTTTCTTCCTCTTACACCATAGCAGTTTGCCAATAGTTTCTTTAATGTCGCAGAATATCCAGTGAGTTCCTGTTATTTATTACGTCAAAGCAGCTGTAAACAATAGTTCCCTTACTTGCTTTTTTTTCTTTTTCTTCTCTATTAAGATTTTTTAGAGAGAAAAAAAATAAAATAATAATAAACATAGCTTGTCATGTTGGCAACAAACCAGAAAGCGCAAACATCAGAGTTTTCTGTGCTTGTAACCGTAATAAATGCCAACACTGAAGACTTCTGTAAAATGTCACTAGCAAAATCTGAACTCAAATGAACTATTCTACATTGTGTGTTGTGAAATAAAAACACATTTCAGTAGGGATGGGAATCACCAATCACCACCTGATACATTATCACGATACCTAGGTGCCAATATAAATGTAAGAGCTTACACAAAACTCAGCACACAAAAGCATCACAATTCATCACCTTTTCTACATTTTAATATATCAGTATATTGTTCGCTTGGATTATGTTCAGTGTCTGTTGCACAGGTCGCTGTGAATGAGTTGTTGATATAGAAATGCTAACGTTAGAAAGAGAACGGGACAGGACAATAAACCCGTGATTAGCATTACATCATGCAGAGTTGCTCCTGCTCCATGACTAATCAGAGTTGATTATTCGATGCCACCGAGATATAAATGCAGATGAATCTCAGGACGACGGTAGCATATGTCTTGCTGATAATGTAGATGACGTAGCGTGTTGGTTTTACCATGTGTTTGATGGCAGGGCACGGATAAAGCGCGCTCCCAGCTGCTGATCGTGGACCGTGGCTATGACCCCATCTCTCCCATCCTGCATGAGCTCACCTTTCAGGCTATGGTCTACGACATGCTGAACGTTGATCAGGACATCTACAAGTGAGTAATGATGGGCTCTGGGGAAAAAAAAAACATAACAGCTCAGGGGCCAACTGAAATTAGGGTAATGATTCATAATAATAAATATAATATAAAAATAGAGTAACAGAGTTGAGTGATAGAAGCTAGAAGGAGCTTCATGCATGAAAGAATAAACACTATAGCGTTTAACTGTGTCCAAGTTTTCCAACATTGCTTTGAAGATATATAATAATAATCCTGAACAGGCGAACGGTAGTGCTTATAACATTTGTGTCTTCATTCTCTGGTTGACTGCAGGTACGAAACGACAGGGCTCGGGGAAAACAAGACCAAGGAGGTTCTGCTAGATGAGGACGATGAGCTCTGGGTGCAGCTCAGACACATGCATATCGCTGATGTCACCAAGTAAGAACGTCTTTCTCTCACTTTCTCTCATACATACTTCTTCACCAGAGTTCACACTGGTGTAGCCACTGATTATCCGGTTTCTGTGCTAAAATAAAACCCTCGTCTGTTTTCAGGAAAGTGACCGAGCTCCTGCGTACCTTTTGTGAAAGTAAGAGGATGAACACAGACAAGGTACAGAGGTTTTTTTTTTTGTTTTTTTCCCCTCCTTCCAGGCTCCAGAGGGATGAAAAAACCACATTGCGCCCTTTTAAACATGTTTTATATGGGTCATGTTTGAGAATCACAGACTAATCATTTTATTAACCTGATTGTTTTATAGCAGATTCAGTAGAATTGTTAAATATGAAATATTATCTTACAAATCTTAGTTTTTAATTATTTCATAGCAAATCCAATGGTAACGTCAAGTACTGAATCATTATGTGTTTCGAATCATATTGTAGCAGATTTGGTGCTTCAAGTATTGAATCAGTTCTCTTAGAACTGAATCGTTTCATAGCAGATTCAATGGTATTGTTATTTATTGAATCATTATTTAAATCAAATCGATCAAGTCACATAGGCTTTTATTGTCATTTCAACCGTATACAGTTTAGTACACAGTGAAATGAAACAACGTTCCTCCAGGGCCAAGATGCTATAAATTTAACAACATAAATTTGTTAACTAGCTAACTAAGAGACCTAATTAGCTGACTAGCTGAGAAGACAGATTGACGTTTTAACATTAACAGAAGTCCTATACAAAAGAGACAACATCAAGTGCATGTGCAAATGCAAAAGAGCAACAAAGTGACAACGCGGTAACATGACACATTTCAATACTTCGTGGTGATGAGGTAATGAATTGAGATAGTGGGAGGAGAAAGAATAAACGGTAAACATTCCTTGTACGTAGAAGCTAAGATGGATAGAAAAGAGTTTTGTGCAAATAACAAGTAATAAATAATAAATCATTTTGTATAACAGATTTAGTGGTATTGTATTGTAAACTAATACTGAATCACTATCTTATAACTCAAATCGTTTCATAGTAGATTTAGTAGTACTATCAAATACTGAATAATTTTCATATGAATAGGATAATTTCATAGCAGATTCAAGGGTACTGTCAAATATCGATTTGTTCTCTTGTGAATCACATTTTTTTAATAGCATTTACAGTGTTATAATTCATTATCAGATGTCAAATGCTATCGTTTTAAGATTCAAAGAACTTAATTAATCCCAGAGGGAAGTAAAGATCCAGTGGTATTGTCAAGTATTGAATCATTATGCTATGAATCAAATCAAATACTGTATAATCAGATCCACTGTTGCCATTAAATAGGGAATCATTACAATGTCAATCAAATCACATTGGAGCAGATGTACCTGTGGTACCATCCAAAATGTAATCATCTTATGAATCGTATCATAGCAGATCCAGGGGATAGAGTCATAAAACTGAAGCGTTATCCTTTGTATCGAAAAACATTTATAGTTCTCCCTTCAGAATTTACATTTTGCCAGAAATTTGCATTCACGTACAAAACATTTCCTTCATACGGACAAACTAAACCAAACTGAAGCGAATGCTGGCTAAGTTGCGTCTGCATCGGGTGGCTGTTTAAAACTTGTTTACGTTAGTGGAAAGCCAAGTGATTATAACATAAGATTCAGAGCCTGGACGACTGCAAGGTTCATCTTTTTTTGTCTTTTGTTTTCCTGTTCTTTTTTTGTTCAGGCCAATCTTAAAGATCTGTCTCAGATGCTGAAGAAGATGCCACAGTACCAGAAAGAGCTGAGTCTGGTCAGTGTTGTGTATCACAGTACTTGTGTCTCTCTGTGTGTGTGCGCTCGTGTGTGTGTTAATGAGTGTATTAACACTCGCGTGTGTATATAAATGAGTGTATTTTTTTCGTTTTTTTTTTTTTTTCTGCAGTACTCCACTCATCTGAACCTGGCTGATGCCTGCATGAAGAAATTCAAAGCTAATCTGGATAAACTGTGTGAGGTGGAGCAGGTTAGCCATGATTTCTTCACACCTACCAAATCAACACTTCCTAATTACTGCTCATCCAGGTTGCTGTGTTCTGTGACTCTGAGAATGCTTTCTGTCTCGTAAACTGAAGAAAGAAATTGCTAAATTATTTTGCCAGATTAGCTTGTTTTTGGAAAAGATTAGTTGCACAGCGGTAACTACTAATACAATAACTACAATAAATAATTGTTAGCGGTCCTGATTAGCTAACATTTTTGTGACTACTGGTTGACACAATGTAATAGTTAGCTTTCTTTTTTATAATTACTTATTTAGCCTAATAGTTAGCCAGCTAGCTACCAAATTTGGCTACTATTGTAAACAATAAAATGCTTGGCTTAATGATTAACCGACCTGCTAACAACAACATATTACTTTACAACACCGGTATTATAATGTTAGCTAGCTTGTAATCTACAGTAAATTGGCTTCTGAATGATGCATTGTAATAGTTAGTCTATGTAGCTAACTTGCTAACAGTCTGTCTCTGGTTTATACAGTCCATTACGTTAGCCTTTTTTTTTTTTTTTTTAAGCCTTTCTTTTAGCCTTTTTTTTAGCTGACTAGCAACCTGACTCCTGAACTTGGTTATAAAATAGTTCTGCTAATTTCAGAGAACTTGATATTTGCACAGTATATATTTTTTGCCCTTTTTTTCCTTGGATAGTTAGCTAGCTAGTTAGCAGCTTGGCTACTGGTTTGAACCGCACCATAAAATAGCAAAATGTGGCTGCATTAATTTATAACTGTGTGAATTGTAAATATATGAATACACTCATCAGATGAATGTTTAGCGAACCTGCTCGTGACCTGGCTATTACTTTTTAACAGTTTCCAATTTACTAGCCTAAGTGTAGGTTGGCAGTAACCTGGATACTAGTACTGTATCGTTTATGCAATAGTTAGCATTTTATCAGCTAGATTGATTGCTTTCTTTTCAACACAATATAATAATGCTAGTACTTACTGAATATTGCAGTTACACAATAGAATAGGTAATAGGTTTAGTTTTATGCTTAGCTAATTTATATAATAACTTTGATGCCATCTACTGTAGCTTATCAGCTTTGGCTATTAGTTTACACAATATAACAGTTAGTTTTTTAGTGACCTGGCTGCTGGTTTTAATTACACACCATATATTTCAGTGCCTAATGTTAGTTAACCTCCTAGTGAGGTATTTGGCTACAATATAATAGATTTATCTTTAGCTAATATTTTAGCAAACTGTAAGAAATATTAGTTTGTGTCATGTTAGACAACCATGACGCCATGATATGGACCATGATTCGATGCTTATTTTAGCTTTATGCTTAGATAACCTGCTTTTTTAATCATGCAGTATAATAACTTGGGTAGTGATCGCTAACTTGTTACTGATTTATTTATTTATTTATTAAAAATTTTTCTCGTAGTCTCAGAACAAGCATAGTATTTAAAACAAAGGCAAAGTGAATGTTTATGTATTAGTGTGCGTATCTGGCAACAGGATTTAGCAGCGCTGTTTAAACCTCACTGTGGTTTTGACAAATTTGTGTGGAAGGCGCTTTGTTTTTCCTCCACTGAGCATGTCTATTTGTACTGTATGTGCAGTTCATTATGTTAAAGTGTGTTTTTGTCTGTTCAGGATCTAGCCATGGGCTCCAACGCAGAGGGCGAGCCACTTAAAGACGCCATGAAGAACATCGTTCCTGTCCTGCTGAACGCAGAGATTCAGCCCTACGACAAAATCCGCATCATTCTGCTGTACATCTTCTACAAGAAAAAGGGTACGGCTTCCTGTGGCTTCACTGAGGTGTTAAAGCGCTGAAGACACTGCACTATTTAAACAAACACACGCACACACCCGCTCACTCGTTCACACTCTCTCTCTCTCTCTCTCTCTCTCTCTCACTCTAAGGGTGTGAGCAAAAAAGGTTTTAAAAGTTTCTGCACCCTGGCTCCAACTCTTAATACTCATAAGGTCTGAGCTCATTAAAAAGAATGTGTTTTTACCCTATTATTTATTAAAATCAAATATGAATCTATCAAAATAAATGACATGAATGGGATCAGGTCATCATTGTGTAGATTACATCAGTAGGTTACAGATTAAGGAATATCTAAATATCAGTAAGTATTAATTTGTTTGGCGATTATAATAAAGGTGCAGTATGCAACTCGTAAAAGGGGTTCTAGACAATAATAATAATAATAATAATAATAATATTTCCCTATTTCCCATTTCAGGCTGTTTTTTCTGGCATTGAAATTGGCTCAATCCCACATAGTTTTACATAGAATTATTTATAGTGAATATAGTTTCTTCATGTTTTAGATCTTCTACAGTGCAGTACAGCTTAATTTCATCGGGCATAAAAACGTATACAGAGGAAGTGCGAGGAAAGAGGTACAGATTGAAGCGAATGGGAGATGATCTGATAATTTTCAATAAAATGGAAATAAAACCCAAAATATATTTTTGTAATTCCTTTCTGTGCAGACCGGTGGTTGGAGACCGCTGCCATAGAGTGCATAAGTAGCAGACACATCTCAATATCAATTGTTCAAAGAAAATGATTGCACATTTTGAATGCCTTCAGCATAGTTTTACACTGTAGAAAGAAATAAAAATCTGGAAAGACCTTGGGATTAGAAGGTGTGTCCAGACTTTTGACTCGTAGTGTACCTATTTCATAAGTAAATAATACTTGCAAACTAAACGTGAACATGAAAATGTTTCACGTAAGAAACAGTTACAGTAACTCAAACAACGGTAGTTATTTTTACTTTGTTAATAATAGTTGATTTTTTTTTTTCTTCACCAGCAGATCCTGAAGTGTTCTATTCATCTTGTGGAGCATAATGTAGAACTCCCAGTGAATTAACTGTTACTATAGAGACAATAACATATTACACTGAGAGCGTTAATATAACCCTGTGATTTGAAGCTGTTCTAGTAAACTAATCATCTCCTCATGACCAATCAGAATCGAGATTTCATCAGCGCTTTGGTGTACTATTTAATAACCAGTGCTGTTGTTAACACCTTACAGGCATTGCTGAAGAGAACCTCACAAAGCTCATTCAGCACGCTAACGTGCAGGAGAACAGCAACATTATCACCAACCTGCAACACCTCGGATGCCCCATCATCACCGGCGTGAGTTTCATCTGAAATCTGTACACCAACGTCCACTCTCATCACTCACCATGTTGTGATGTAAACTTGCTGTCGTGCGTTACAGGGTGCTAATGCTGGGAAATCTCTGCCCGAGAGGAAAGAGCGGACCGGAGACACGTACCAGCTCTCGCGCTGGACCCCCATCCTCAAAGACGTCATGGAGGTATGAGCAGCGCTCTGTATGGCTGAGAAGAAGATGCCTAAAGTTTGGATCGATTGTGAGAGCATATTTAAAGTGTCTCTGAGGTAAGTCTTAGGTTGTTTTTGTTTTGTCAGAACATCATCGAGGACAAGCTGGACAGGAAGCAGTGGCCGTTCCTCTCGGATCCTGCGCCCGGCGCCACAACACCGACTGTAGTGAGGTACAAAGAATGTGTGGATTACAGTGACAATTTATACACCGTTAGAGAGGCTGTAGTAGAGAGTTAATCAACGCCTGAGCAACAAGACCCGAGAATTCAGCATCACTGTGTTACACTACAAATCAAATTTTCTCTCTCTGAACTCCAGCAGCGCACGGTTCGGACACTGGCACAAGAACAAGGCTACGACGGAGTACCGGAGCGGCCCTCGCCTCATCATCTTCGTCATCGGAGGTGTCACACACTCAGAGATGCGCTCGGCTTATGAGGTCACCCGCGCCACTGACGGCAAATGGGAGGTCCTGATTGGTGCGTTGATCGATGACCTAATGTGCTGATTATTTAAAGCCATTTTGTCTTAATCATCGTGTGTGTGTGTGTGTGTGAGATTACAACATCCAACAGTTTCGACAAGCTTTTTACTGTCCTTCCTCTATAGGCCTCAATTTTGGTTTTCTTCAACAAATTAAACTTATTGTTTATATAGAGATAGGTGCAAAAGTTTGCATCCCCTTTGGAAGAAAAAATGTAATCATGTAAAGTCATCCGAATCTGTAATTCATTGGTATTGGTTAGTATATTTAATATTCATAACGGTAATATGCATTAGTTATAGTACAACTCAGTTTATTATTATTATTATTATTATTATTATTATTATTTATAATAATTGGGATCAAGAGTATGATCGGTGTATATTTAGTAACATAGATATGTCTTAGTAAAGACATATTTATATATTCTTCTATAAAGTTTATTTGTACTTTGTGAGCTGGTTTTCATGATGCATTTCCCCTGTGCTCCAGGTTCGTCCCACGTCCTGACCCCGACCGGATTCCTGAACGATCTAAAGACACTGGAGCAGCCAGCACCCAACTCTGCTTAGCAGCCAAGACTCGAATCTTCTGAAACTTTACAGAAATGTTACATGTGTTCGGTTTTATGTTTAATTAATCCCGAGTAGTAAACCGATGATTTACTGCCTTTTAAAGGGTTCCTTCTTTTTAAAAACTAATTCCGGTGAGAAGCAGTGTACATGTATATAAGTGATATTTAAATAATTTAATAAGACATTATTAAAGATGCTGTAATTGAAAACCGAGCCGTGTGAAGTCTGGTACGGACACTGGTGTGGAGACACACACACACACACACACACACACACACACACACACACACACACAGGATTCCCGCAAACACTGTAGCTTATAGCCTGTTGCTGATAACTTATGTTTTATTCTCATTTTATTCATACAGTATGCTCCAGATAAAGCATCGCATTTTATCAGGGACTCTCTCTTTCTCTCACTCCCTCTTTTTCTTTTTCCATGAAAGAGCAGTTTTGATCTCTGGAGTTTCTCCAACTGTTGGGAGAAGGTCAGGAAAAAACTGTATAAGTTTGATAGTGAGGACATTCTGCTGCTCTTAACATTTCTGTCTTTTTCTTTTCAGTTCTTTCAAATGATATGAATTGATCATGATAATGGAGTCTTTTTTCTTATTCTCAACCAATGCACTTTTCTTTATCTTTCTTTAATGTTGTACCAGAAGTTGGTTATTTAGTTGGGTAATTTTTTCTTCGTGTTTTGTTTAAATCTAAATAAACAGCTTTATTCAAATCACTAATGGTGTAGTTTGTTTGCATTTTTTTTCATTTGCTGCATTAAATTATACAATTTAACGATCTATTAATGAGGGAGTCACGGTAGCATAGTGGTCAGCACTGTGGCCTCCTGGGATGGGCTCCACGCCCCCCTCGACTACAGTATGTATGGGATAAGCCGTATACAAGATGAATCAATCAATCTATTATTGTTCTGGACTTTATATTTTTTCTATGTTGTATATATTTTGTTCATATAAATCAATCTGTATTAACTTTTTATTCCATGGCTAGTAATTAAGTCCATATAATTAAGGTAAGAAAATCTTTAGCACGCATCCATGGATTGTAAAAAAAAAAAACTTTTAATTCAACATGTTTTAGTAATTATAACTACAAAATATAGAAACATTAAATACTGTTTAGTAAAAAAAGTATTAAATATATAAATTAAATTGATCTTAAATGAACTATAAATAAAATAATCTGGGCCACAGAATGGACCTCTCTCTCTAGAAATAAACATCAGCATTCAAATACGGTAAATGACAGACACAGATGTCACACTTAGGATGAACAGTTTGTTCTGATCTTAAGCAAATCTGAATTAAACACTGAAATAATTGGAAAGGATAAAAGAGATGCTGAGGTAAATGCCCAGTGAGGGAATTACATCAATGCTATTGATGCCAGGAAGCCCTGGATGACTGAGGAGCCCTTCCCCCAGGCAACAATCAGTCTCTCTGAATACACACAACATTCAATAATCATTTGGTAAAATTTCTAATTCAAATTTAAATTTTATTTGTCACATACACAGTACGATATGCAGTGAAATGCTTAGGCAACTGCCCTGACCTTAAAACAAGACTATTAATAGGAATATTTACTTATCTAAGAAAGAATATCTATATAGGAAATAAATATTAAAACAAAAGTAAATTTGAGAAATATAAGTAAATTTAACTAAGAAAGAATTAAATAAAATATAAAATATCTGTAGGATACAAAATACAAAATATACACTATAGGAAGATATAAGAAAAATATAAGAAAATAAGAAAAAACTAGCTGTACAATAGCAAATATAGACTTGTGGGAATGGAGTGAACATAAAGGAACGGAATGTCCAGGGGTGTGCAAATATGCAGTAAAGTGTCATATTAAAGTGGATTATGTGTATAATGTCCATGAGTGTGCAGGTGTGCAGTGACCACTAGTGTCAGTCAATGTCCAGAATGTCCAGAGTGAGTGCAGAACCATGTGTAATATATAAATAATTTATATACTGAAGTCAGAAGTTTACATAAAGTTAGGCTGAAGTCATTAAAACTGATTTTTTAAACCACACCACACATTCCATGTTAATAAACATAAGATTGTTAGTTAGGACATTTACTTTTTACATTTACATTTTTCCAACAATTGTTTATGGACAGATTATTTGACTTATAATTCATTATATCATGATTCCAGTTGGTCAGTTGTTTACATAAACTCAGTTGACTGTGTACGGTGGCTGAGAAGTGCAAAACAAAATAATTAACAAAAACAAAATAATAAAACCGAAAAAGCAAAATAACAAATTCAAAAATAAAATAACAAAACTGAAAAAAATTAACAAATAAAAGAAACTCAATGACAATTCAGTCAAACCAGGAAAAGTAGGTATAGTTTGCGAATGGAATACTTATCACTGATTGGAAGAGACATTTGTCATTTAAGACATACAGGAAGTACTGCAATCTCTCTGCATTTATTTCAATTCAATTTTATTTGTATAGCGCTTTTAACAAAGTCATTGTCATTGTCATTGTCATTGTCGCAAAGCAGCTTTACACAATAAAAAGAATTATTTAAGTTTGTATGGAATGTGAATGTGTATGAATCAAATGGTCAGATAGTCCCTGATGAGCAAGCAGAGGGCGACAGTGGCAAGGAAAAACTCCCTGAGAGGGCAATAGAAATGACTAGGTTTGAGAGGAAATCTGCAAATTCACAAACAAATTCAAAGTACGGCCCTGGGGGTCTGTAAATGATCATTAGCGGGATCGACTGAGCAGACTTAATATTTGTAGCTACACTTACGTTACTGTAGAGAACTTCAAATGCATTAAATCTGTGTCCATGTTTTTGTACGATAGTCAGATTATCACGGTAAATAACTGCGACGCCTCCTCCTCTACCAGTTAGCCGAGGCTGGTGTATGTAGCTGTATCCAGGAGGACTAGCTTCATTTAAAGCTACATACTTGTCCTGTTTAATCCAGATTTCTGTTAAACAGAGTTTATCAAACTCCTGGTCCGTGATAATTTCATTAACAATAACTGCTTTAGATGAGAGATCTAATATTTAACCGCAGTAAAGTAATTAACATTGTAATTTCCTGAAAACATGTAGTTGAAAAAAAATCTTTTTGCACGGTTAAATTCGCATTTTGAATGCGTCTAACAAAATGCCCTGGTTAGCGCTATACTCTGCTATGTAACGCTGTTTGCCCTCCTCTTCCATACCCTCTGATGGATACCCACTTGCCTCTAGTTTTCCTTTTAAAAAGGTTTTGATATAGCCCCAGAACAGATCGGCACGCTTCTGTTTAAAATACCATACCTTGATCTCGGCCAACACATAACCCTTGTCTAAGGTGAGAGTAAACTCAGGCATTATCCAGACCCCCGTCAACGCTTGTTCCTCGTCAGTGTGTGTGCATGAACCTCGTTGGAAATTCAGTTCGGTGCATGTACGGCAAAGAGTAAAAATCTATTTATCTTTTGCCGATCTGTAAAGGAAAAATAAACCTCTGGGAGGGTAATCACGTACTCTTATTAAACCAAAATATTCTCTAGGGTTTCCAAAGTCCTTGAAAACTATTTCGGGATGAGCTACCGGACAGGAGAATGTATAATTCACATAGGGGTAGAGGGATGTCACGTCTATACCACACGCTTTCAGCAGGGCCTGACGTGTAACACAATCTTACCAATCAGCCCGGATGGTCCTGTTTCATCTCGCCTCACATATGCTCTCTTTTAGCTACTAGAAGTAAGACTGGTGTTGGTCTGTTTCTGAATTAAACTCTGCTTTCAGACCGCAAATCTGGCATTTGAAATGGGGACACTCGTGAGCTTTTGAAGCCACATCATACAGTCCTTTACACACTAAACATTTGTTTAATTAAGCAGTAAGGAGGGCGACAAGATCTATAACAGCCACAACAGGTTATATATTTCAACTTGTGCTGGCTGCTGGACGAATCTACGCACACGTTACAATGCCCTTTGCATATATGGTACAAAGCGCTCTGGTAGCAGAATTCACACAACTTGTTGACACCTAGAACAGCTGTGACATTTTTTAAACCATAGTAATGGTTCTGAAAGAGAAATAAAAACAACGTGGTGGATTTTCGAGGAGAAGAAGTTTGGAATTTAGCCAGGGATTCTGTCTGCTCGGTTCTGTAAAACATTACAGTTATACAATCCAACACGCGGTCGAATTTATGGAATTTATGTCTGTAAACGCCACAGGGGTACAGTATGTTCAGACAAACTCTCGTCTGAGTGTTTCAGCAGCAGCATTGGTGATTTCAGGATTAAGCAGATGAGCTAGTTTGATGGAGAAGCATAACTGGTTGGTCGGATTTTTGACTATATAAAGAAATGTTTCTCTGTTTATTTTTAAGGATTTCACAGTCCAACGTTTTTTTTTCTTCCAAAAACCGTTTCCCATCGCCTCGTTGATTTCTAACAAGCTGAACAACAAGCTCGAGGGTTTTATCACATAGTATAGACATGTTATACTGTTTTATAAATCAAGCGTTTTCAATTATAAAAATAATAAAGATAGTTTATCTACAAAATTTCCTAAGAAATAAAATAAAACAGATTTTTTTAAAGCGAATAAATAAAACTTAACATTTTGCCAGCCGCCTCCTGGTATCACGTCGTGAGGATCGATGGTCAGATTGTTTGCTGAGAAATTTAAAAGCGATTAAATTGTTGTTGTTTTTTTTTAAGACAAAACATAAAACGAAATTTGTATAGAAAAAAATAGGTTATCTAGTTACTACCTGAAGCCATAGCGAGGCCGCGGTAAGACAAGACTCTCTGAAGGCCCGAGAAGAAATGACAAAGTTTTTCCGGTTTTGCACCACTTCCCCGTATTTTTTATATTTTTATACAACCCTCAAACACACACACAAAAGTCATAAACAAAAAAATGTCATGAACATTCCGTCCAATGTTGTTAGCCCTTCAACATACATACATACGTTGTTAGCCCTTCAACATACAAGCTCACATTCCTAACTTACCCACCATATTACAACGCCTGCTAACACCATCAGAAAAACTTTATATATATATATAAAAAGGATAATATATATATATATATATATATATATATATATATATATATATATAAAGTTTTTCTGATGGTGTTAGCAGGCGTTGTATATATATATATATATATATATATATATATATATATATATATATTATCCTGTTTTTAACTTAGGCTCATTATAAGGATAGGTAAAAACAGTTAGACCAATCTCTTTACAGCGACGAACGGCTAAACAGAGCGTTTCCATCCAAAGTGGCGTAACATAATATACGTTGATAATTCACGGATCAAGGTGAATTGGTATAATATGGTTATGGTATAATATATCGCAGCTGTATGTCGCATCCTATTCTTTGCGTTCCGTTTGCAATATATCCGGTGTTCTCAAACCCTCGAGTGCGCACTTCCAAGTAAAGTCTGTTCTTTGCGTTCTTGGAATTGAGAAACGGCATGTCGAATTTTCTGGATTCTTCGGGAGAGTGCCGTAATGATCATGGTATTCGTATACGTAGATTCCACTACATCTCGTTATATTGCTCGCGTTTGATTAAAAAAAAAATCCTATATCGTATTTTAAATGTGCCCTTACCACTTATTAAAGTTTCATTGCTTATTAGGCAGCTGCATGACAGAACAGGTGCTGTGAAAAATAAAGTTCCCGATATTGCAATCTTTATGGCAATATGGATTTAATTAATTTGTGTATTGCCTCTCGCAACGTCGTCTATCTCGTTGCCGATTTTGCACGGTGCAAGACTGTAGGCTAAATGTGTAGTTAATGTCTGTGCACGGTGACGGTATATACAGTTGCTGAACAAAAGAGTTAACTGAAATGTGCGGGTCTCTGCGTGCGCTCTCGCGAGAGTGAGTGCTGTCTGTGATTGGGTGCTACATTACCTCGACGCTAGCTGACAGCAGCGGGAGATTTAACTGTACAATGAGCAGCTCAGACGACAACTAGTCCACCATGTAAACGAAACAAAAAAAAAAAAAACAATTCAGTCTACAGAAATATAAATGAGATTCGGAGACGGAGAGCCCATGGCTTAACAGAGCATATTCTGCTTCTCATCATTGTTGCAGTCACAATTTTATTGTGGTACAGTTTGTTCATACAGATCTTTTAGGTGTGTGATATTTTAAGAGTCAACTGAAATGTGCGTCAAGGTGTGTGATATTTTAATATGACAATTATATGAATATATGAAATGATTATGATATGATATTCTTTCCTTCTTTTTTAGGCATTGTTGCCAAAGTCCCCCAAGATATAATTTATTTTACCAGGGTTTGGATTAGCAAATGTAACAAAATATTTCTTAGGACTCTGTAAATATTTCTGTTGGTGCATTTCTCGTCCAACCCAATTCAGGAGAAATTTCACCACTAAGCTTACAGAGTATGGCTCTTAAAATTCTACTGTAATCTTGGCAGTGCATTGAAGCTGAAATTTCTTACAAAACTCTTCAGGCTGATTTCCACATGAAAGGAGAGACAGCCCAAACCTCTTCGCTTCTTCATTCCTCTATACACACAGATCGTCTTCCCAACAATATGTATCTGTTATTCCACACAGGTGTGCTACATGGTGTGAAATTATATTTGTAAATGAATTTCCAGTAAAGAAGGACTTGCTAATGCAAAGCTGAATGAAGGAAGTAAGTTACGGTCAAAATCACAGCTAAAAAAAAAAAAAAAAGTCTATTCCTCCCATATTTAAAAAATTGCACTGTGATTAGTGAACCAGAAAGATTGTCCTTTTCGAGAAAGGATTTTAAACATTTTAATTTCAGGACATCATTCATGATATCAAAATTAATTACATTCATACCTCCATCCTCCCAATATTTAACCATATAATTTTTGGTTATATAGTGACATTTGTTCCTCCATATTAAATTTACGTCGCCACTGTTTATAGATTTTATGATTGTGACTGATATTGGTAAGCAGAAGACTAGATAAACTATCCATCTTAGATAATAAAGTTCTCCCAAATATTATATCTTTGTGTGATCACCTGTTTAGGATTCATTTGCATTTCTCAATATTATTCCATATATTCATATTATATTATATTGTTTTGTCCTTTGAAATAACAATGCCCAAATACTAAACTTATTTTGTGACCTTAATATTATATAATAATTGCAGAGGATAAAAATGCATGTCTACATTTTACTTTATCTTAATTTAATTGTAAACCTGAAACTTTCCAAGGGAATCCGATCCTCATTTAAAAAAAATAAAATTGGGTTATCTGCCCCCTGACTTTAATGGACACTAAGTGTCTTCCCATCACACTTAAGCCTTCGATACTATTTTTAATTTAAAATAGACAACATCTCGCCAACCACTAAGAAGAGTAATGGTGAGCTACCAGATCCCTTACGTATCCCTCTCTTAATAGCAAATCCTGAGCAAGTGCCATCTGCTTCATCTTCGTCAGGTGCTTCATCTTCGTCTATTAGTTTGTGAGGTATACTCATTTTTATAAATGTTCGTTCGGTGCGTTACGTCTCCAATGAACAAACAGACACAAAATGAGCGAACAGCAAACGATGAAGCTGTGAAATAAAAACTGCATGTCAATATATTTTTATAGAAAATGTTCATTATGAGGACTACACTAAGAGGAGAACATAAATACACACAACATATGAACACGGAGAATCTGGAGCAGCAAGTGTTCTTGGACGTTTCTTTTTATCTGGATCATCTTGCAGATCGTATCTTTGTTCCCATGCTGAAATCCTTCCAGATCTGCCCAAGGATGCAAAGAGAAGGCGTGTGCGATTAGAACATTACACAAAAGCCACTGAAGAGTTCGTTTGATAAACTAATCCCTACAGAGCCCCCCAGTACGGAGCCCTCTAGTGGTCATGTGAAAAAAAAAAAAATGAACAAACCATGCGCACTGAATACTAAACCGAGAGTGCGGATTACTAAACAAAATTTACCAAATTACTTTATTTATTTAAATAGTATAAATAAATCATGGGTTGTATTGTTTTTTAATCACTCTATACACAACCCATTATTTATTTATGCAATTTTAAAAAATTATAATAAATAAATAAAACTAGTTATTTCATTGTTTCGAGACACCAAATTTACTTTTACTACCTAATTTTTTTGTCCCTATTATATGTCCACAAATACTTTGACAACATACACCTATTAGCCGTAACATTAACACCGCCAAATTTCCATTGATTGTCAATTATACCCGAATAAACTAAAGTAACTAAGGTAAATTAAGGATGTCTTGAAACAATCAAGACCTAAGCGCAAGAAGCGGATAGCGCTGTCCTCCGAATGTATTACATCGCCCGTGAGCGAGCAGTTAGAAAATAATTCATCTTCGGTAAGTGATAGTCTTCGGCCCTCACTGACAGACTGGTAGTGGTCGTACAGTTTGACCCCCTTGTGCCTTAATGTGGGAGACCCCTAGTGACGACTAAATTAGGGAGAATATTGGGGAAAATCCAAAAAAAAGATGCAAATCTCAACATTCACATCAGTCTTTTTTCCCTTTTTACACAGCGGCCTTTTCGAGAAGGTACAACTCTCCGCTCCATTCAGCTACATGTTCATCAACCTCCTTAACCCCTAAACCTGTTCACCTTGTCATGTGAAAAATACCTAAAAACCTCTCATCAAAACAGTTTTTAACAGTTTTATGGCTTTTTTGACCTTTTTGGTTGACTTTTGGATGGCCTTAAGATGACCTTTTATGGTTTTTTTTAGGGCGTAGAGGTATAACAAAAAAGGGAGTGTATTGGTGCTTATGCATTAGACATCGCTTTATTTATTTATTTATTTTAAGGATTTGTTCAGTGATTTTTTTTTTCTCTGAAAAAAAAAGAATGCTTGGTGAGGGGTTTCATTTCAAGGTGTTTGTGTTTAAATTTTAAGACGGAGATGTTTTTAAGACTGATTAAATGTTTCACCGTTTTCCCTGTGTCATAAAAACTTGGATCACTTCGAATGACTGGAGAGTACTGAACTTGTTAGTTTTTTTATTACTGGGTTTTCTCATATTCTCATATTCGTGAAGTCTGCAGTAGTGGACATAACTGTGGTTGCCGAGAAAGCGGTGATGAAAACTGCTCGTGTTATCTGGAATGCTGGAGGAAAGGAAACACTCACAGATTCAGTGGTAGGTAATGTTAGCTCTGCTCAGCTGCTGAAGGCCGTAAGGATGATGTTACTGACTGAGGAAGTAAACGACGACTCAAAACGTATCTATTTCTCCAGTACTTACAGGACTAACAAAAAGTTGTGTTTGACTAATGGCACTTAGTTATTAACCTAGTAACCCAGTGTAAGTATCTATCCAGTGATGTAAACTTTAAAGAACTTTTTGTAAGTCGCTCTGGATAAGAGCGTCTGCCAAATGCCTAAATGTAAATGTAAGATGCTGAGACAAGGAGGAAGACTGTGGACTCATGGCTGGATCAATCTGATTAGGTTGTGGTGGCGGCAAACGGCTGTCTGGTGAGCCTGAACGCACAGGAGTGGCTGAACCAGAGTCTTTGGTTTCCTTGAGCTCAGTCTCTGCTTGCTGCAGCTTGCTCTGTCTCTCTAGCTGCTTAGACAAAGCTTCCTTAGCTGCGATAGCCTCCTCCTGAATACACTGAGCTTCCTTGGCTTGTGTCTGCTGGTGCTGATATTTCATGTCAGCGAGTGAGTCCTCCTGTACCTGGAGTCAAACTGTCTCTGCTTAATCTTCTCCTCCAAAACAGCAGTCTGGACACTAGAGAGTTGTGGTGGAAGATAAACGCCAGCAGAGGTAATAGAACGCCTACTGGTCCTGGAATGAGAGCTTGTCCCGCTATGGAATGTTTTCCTCGAGCTGCTTCTAGATTGACTGGGACTGCGGGTAGAAGCTTTAGGAGGATGGTCCTCTGTGGGTTGGTAGCCAACCTCATAATCCTCCAGGTGAGGCAGCAGAGCTGTCCTGCGGCGAGGTCTGGCCATTGTCTCTGTGTCACTTACTGTTTGGTCCATACTGGTTTGATATTGCTCTCAATCTGCCTCGAAGGACCAGAAAATGTAGGAAACCTTAATACATCTAAACTACGACTGGTTGAGGTGGCCAAATATGAACCAGATTCCAGTCAGACAATCAGGAGAGCAGGAGAAGCCTTAAGCTTGATACATTTATTTTCTTCAATATATGCATCTGCTTATGTCTCTAGTATGAGTAATGGTCTACAAAGAACAAGGGAAAATGATTACAACTTATTAACTATAAATTGCCATTAACATTGACACAATAAACAGCACCAATAGTAATTATAAGAAAATGTGCATATTTCACTCAAATATATCAAACAGAAATATCGTTGCAAGCAACGATGAATGGCCTAAGCATCCTACGCTATTGGCAACCTGGGGGCACCACACAACTTGCACACATCACACACTATACAGGGCTAATGTCAGTTTGGGCCCTAACGAAATATTTGTTGAGTGCGTTAGTGTGTGTGTGTCTGAGGGTTAGAGTGTGTGTGTGTGTGTGTGTGTGTATGTGTGTGATATATGAATGTGTTTGTGTATGCGTGTGTGTGTTTGTCTGTGTGAGTGTTAACATTTGTAATGTGTGTGTGATGTAAGTGTGTTTCTGCTTGTGTGTGGGTGAGAGATGTGTGTGTGTGAGTGTTAACGTTTGTAATGTGTGTGATATAAGTGTGTTCGTGTGTGTGTGATGTGAGTGTGAGAGTGTTAACATTTGTGATGTTTATGTGTGTATAATAGGCTGCAGATGCTGGAGAAAAAGCATCACACTATGATGTCACTCAGTGTGATGTCACTGAACGTGATGTCACTAAATATGTCAGTGAATATAATGTCACACAGAAAGTTATTAATCATTTTTCGGTGTAAGTTTAAGGCATTATCACGACTGACCCATATCAAAAATCTCTCCGCAATTTTTCATCCTCAATGTCTTTAGGGTTGATATCTTAAACAATTCAGCCATAATGATGCCTTAAAACTATGCCGAAAAGTGACTAATAACCCGAATGACATCACATTGGGTGACATTGTAGTGTTTCCAGGATCCAGAGCTTTTTGAAGGTGTTAAAATTATGTCATAACAGTATTGGTATCTCCCCTTTAAATGCATGTGCCCACTGTGGTCACTGTCTTTCTGTTGCACCCAGGCAGCGATGGCACAGGTGCTTGGACTCGATCATCATTTCTTGCCATTATTTTTATAAATTAGTTTTTCCCTTGATGTTGAGCATGTACTTCAGCCTAAAATTTTTAATTATGATATCCATCTATGAACCTCCGTAGATCAACTAGGGACCGTGGAGGCCAATTCTCAATCGTACGACGTGGCAGGACCTCCAGTCAACATTCACATATGCATTCACACACTATGGGCAATTTGGATATGCCAATTAGCCTGATCTGCCTATCTTTAGACTGTGGGAAGAAACCAGAGAACCCATAGGAAATCCACCAAGCTCCATGCTCATACACCCGGCACAGGAATCAAACCCAGGACCTGGATGTGCAAGGCAACAGTGCTAAACACTTAACCACTGTGCTGCCAATTATGATATATTTGGTGTCTTTGTTTTATCTGTAATAGTGTTCTTATCACTTATTGCTTTGAAATACACTGGAAAAACTGTCCTGTACACAGCCCAGTTCCCCAACATAGAAGACATTTTGTTTTAAATATGAAGACTGTACTAAAGACGTAAGACTTAAGCTCGTAAAGAGTTACGAAAGAAAACTATTCCCTGGGGCAGGAGGCTGGGGTGGGATTGGTGTTGGTGGGGACTGATCTGTTCGCATAGATATGAGTTCAGTGCCTTAAATTTGCAGTCTTAATTTAGCTTTGATCGGTGCTGCTACACAGATAGAGAGCCCAGAGCAACACAGCTCGCTGGAATTAATTAAACTTGTCTTACATGCTAGTGGTTTAAAAGTCTCCCTGAATATGTAGTTGTACAATATGAAATGCAATCTATGTAGAATAATAAATTATCTCTATCATATGAGTTCATAAAGCACTACAGGAGGTTAGTTTATGAAAAATGTAACCTATTTTTAGCTCCGCCATAACCAGTTTCATACAGAAGTTCTCAGTAAAATTGACAAAGCTATCGACCCAAACAAAGCCGAACTCTAGCCACCAAGAGACAGCAATTATTTAAGTGTCCTATTTATTATTTTAAGGCAATAGGCAGCACCTGGAAACTGGAAACTTTCAAAAAACAGCCATTTTCTGTCAGATTAATGTTTTGTTCTGCTTTGAGAACATTGAGATTTGGTGTATTTACTGTAGATGTATCTAATGTTAGCCAGCTAGCTAGTACAGAAACCAGAGAATTTCAAGTTATTTTCATTAAAAAAATATATACTGATATCATACTAAACATACAAAAGTATCGTGTCTCCCTGTCTATCTGTCTGTCTGCATGCTTGCCTGCCTGTTTATCTGCCTGCCTTCTGTTTATCTGTTTGTCTCTGCTTACAGTATATGTTTGTCTATCTGCTTTTCTGTCTTTCTATATATCTGTCTATCTGCCTGTCTGCCTATCTGCCTGTTTTTCTGTCTATCTGCATTCCTGTCTGTCTGCTTGCCTGTCTGTCTATGAGCTACATTGAAGGAAAATATACAGTATATACAGGCTTCGTAGTAGAAAGCATATGTAATAAAGCAGGAAGCCATTAAAACCACTGAGGTAAGGAATCACAAAGTGCTTTCAGATTTTAGAACAATTTCATATTTTAATTTTGTACTTTTAAGCAACATTCTTTTATGGTGCATGCACATGTTTTTAAAAAGAGAGAAAGAGAGAGAGCTATAAATGCCTGTGGCAGCTCAGATTTTTATAACACAACAAATGGAGTTTTTCCTCTCAGGAAACTGAGCAAACTCATTTAACACTTCATTATAGAGGAAGAGGAAGTGTGATTCCAACTGCATCTTAATAATGAAATGGAAAAATATGACTTTTTAGCATACCATTGTGTAAGGAATAAAATACTACCAGTGAGGATTGTTAACATGTGGGAATGTTAAATAAAAATTAATTAATTAATTAATAAATAATAATAAAAAAAAAAAAAATAAAAAAAAAAAATATATATATATATATAGTCAAATCCTTAGAGAATTCTGTCAGGTTATCTCATCTTAGCTAGCTGACTAAGTTTACTAAATTTTATGTGTATAAAAATGAACATTTCTGTCAGTTTCGGTTGTTCTTGCAATTTTCCAGTAGTAGAATATTTTGAATGTGTTATTATGACTATAAACTCATCTCAGGTATTCTGTCAGCTGGCATCCTCCAAGACCTGATGCTAGAATGCATTTGTACATTCCTTTATTCTTTTTATTTTTCAGAAATTTATTTTTATCCTGACCAAGTATACTAAATGTTGCAAAAATTATATACTGTGTGTGTAAAAAAGAGTCTCCACACCCAAACAAAGAAGACTTGTTTTTAAGATGAGACGTTGCCTTGAATTTGCAGTTTTAATTTTTCATGGACGTACAGTATAACAACTGTTTGTATAAGAATACAGGTAACAACAGTGTGTTGTGATTCATCCAGATGCGAAGCAAAACTAAGCATGGAGACTTTGTGCTGTCAGAGCATTTAAGCAACATCTGCCACTGTGTGTGTGTGTGTGTGCGTGTGCGTGCGTATGTGTAGAAGAAAGATAGAGGAAACGCTCAAGGTGAAGTATTGCCCACTTTGGACATGGCATTTTTTGACTGGACTGACTATGAGGACATGTGGCCTGAGGACAGCTGGCCATCCACTAAGAAACAAGGTACAAAACCCGTGACTGTCATTCGTTCATTTGTTCATGAAACCAAAAATCTAAAAATGAAAAAAATATTTGTTTAAGTAATCATTGTTTTTTTTTTGTCAGTTTACAAAACCATTTTCTTATGTTTTATATATAAAATAATTTATTATAAAAAAATATATATCCTGTATATTAATATATTGTAAATTGTTGCGTTTGTTTTGTTACTTAACTTGGGTACTTGTTTTGTTATTTGAGATGATCTTTTTGTAGAAATTAAAGCGTTTTTTTTTTTAATAGAGTTTGCTGATTTATTTAGCATTAGCTGTTAATGCTAAATATGTAAAAGCCTTGTGCAGCTGATTAACCCTGCTTTCCACCAGGTTTAAATGCAGTTCCTCAGGGGGTTACACATTTGGCACAAAAAGTGCTATTCTCTTTATGTAAAAAAAATAATAATAATAATAATTAAATAAAAAATAATAAAATACTGTACACCAGAACACTTAAAGACACCAGTAAAAACCCCCGGGTCGTGCTACTTGTGTCCAATGAAACTTGATATGAAAAGTGACCGCTCATTTAAATTTTGGAGTGGGAAAAACAGTGAATGCTTTCTAATTTCTTTTCTTTCCTTTTTTTTTTAAAGAAACGATACATTGTTTGTTCAACTCTGTTCTCAAACTCACTATGATGATCTTCATTACTAATTCCAGCCAGCTGGACAACATGAACCACTTCTGAGAGGATTGCTAGTCATATTTTTAAATGTTCATATTCTTAATTGTAAATTGCACAGGTAGCTAATGTAGATCAACCTGACAGAATTTTTGTATCATGTTTAATGCTAGCAGGCTGATTGGAGTGATTTCACATTTCTAAATTCCTGAGATGATCGCTGTTTATAAATTTTTGTAATCTGCTTCACTAAAACTAAAACTATGATGCTAACATGGCCTGATAATTCAAAATCAGTTATCAGTTAGTTAATTTCTAAATTTTTATTATTATTATTATTATTTTCCCCTGATTTTCTTCCTAATTCATCTTGCTAAGGTATGAACATTGTGCCATTTTATTCTTCTTTATTTGTTGATCTTTTTTCTACAAAGCCAAGAAGCGCAGCAAGAACATGCCGATGATGTAGAACCGTGTGACCATCACCTTGACTGCTTGGCGGCTCAGTGCACTCACAAACCGACCAATCAGCAATAAGATTAATTACCCAGATGCCCTAGGGCTTTTCTTTTCTAAAAGCCTTCTCTGTCTTTTATGAAATATTTCAGGGTCTTGCTGTGACCTCACACATCATGAGTGCAAACCACATAACCGTGGTCTAAACAACTTTGTGGTGAGTTGTATACAGAGCTGAACAGAGCTCAAGTGAAGGGTGACCCGACGACATGGCCGCTGCGTGGAACCCGAATCAGCCAACAGCGACAAAGGAGCTTTCATCTCGATCTGATGAGAGAGAGAGAGAGAGAAAGAGAGAGATGAAGAATGAAAAACTGATCATGACCCTACAACCTCCTTCTAAAGACTTCAGATGAAGTGAAACATTTTTTTAAAAATGCGAGTCAAAAAAGAAAAAATGTTTTTCAAATTAAAATATTATTTGTTGTATGGCTGTGACAATTACAATTTAAATGTGAAATTTTAATTTCAGCCATAACCAAGTGCAGTAAATACAAGCAAGAGAAAGAAGAGATGATTGATCTACTAAGGGATATTTGGGAGGTTGAGAATGCTGTGAAAAGTATTCTGTTGACTGGAGAAAGAAGAGAAGGTAGAGAGTGTTTAATGGAATTCATCAGGGGGACAGGACTGAAAGGAAGATGAGAAAGATCATGACCAGAAAGGGGGCGGTAACGGAACATTATGGATATCAACCGGCGGTAAACATCAAGAAGAAAAAGACGACCAGTAGGGGGCGGTAATACACCTAACAGCTGGCTGAAAACCATAAAAAACAACGTAAAGAAGAAGAAAAAGACGGCGAAGAAGAGTTGATGTTGCCAGATTGGGTGAAATTCCTCCTGATTTTGGATTAAGGTATTGTTTGTGAGGGTGGATCTGGATTTTTTTTTTTGCGCAGAAGTAAAATATCTGGCAGCCTATTTGCTGCTAAGGACCCTGAGCCTGGTGTGAAAGAGCGTTTCGTTCTCCACTCGTGTCTTCTCTGTCCGATCAGTAAAGGTGAGTTAAAGTGAATCTTTCCACCTGAGCTGCCCTGGGTAACAGATTCTGGACTCATCAATCTCTGGATTTCTCTTCCAGTCTCCTGATACTTTACAGCTCTCAGAATGACAACGTCCGGACGGAGGTCCAGAGGAAAAACTCCACAAACTCCTGATGATACTGAATCAATGGTCAGCTTTACTCACCTCTCTGATTTCTCTCTCATCTTATATTCTCTGGGAACTTCTGTAGGATTTACAGAGGAGCAAACCAATACACAAGCCTGATATCACTGATACTTTTTACATTTGTGTGTGTGTGTGTGTGTGTGTGTGTGTGTGTGTGTGCTGGGCATCGGGGCGTCTGGGTGTCCCACACATTTCTCACATGGCATTTAGTAGTGTGAGTGATTTTACTGACTGTGTTACCGTATTAAGATAGATGTGCAGATGTTGTTTTCCTGCTCCCTGACCTGATGTGATGTTCACTAAACCCCTCCCCATCTTGTATTTCTGATTGAGAGACTGTGAAGTATTCTGAAATTTAGTTTTATTTTTGCACACTTAGTGCCACCCGGGCAAGATGCCACCCTGGGCCCTTAAACCTGATCAATGAGAAGTGCAGTCGCTGTTACGGTACAGAGCATGACAGACAGGCTGAGGTAGAGGAGGGCTTTCCTTCAGATTTTACTAAACTTACGGAATGCTGAACAAATCGCGTCCCGTATCGATTTAATACAGAACAAGTCATTTAGTTTCCAATTTCAGGACTATTCCATTGTTGCCAGGACAGTAGGCAACCCTAATATTCAGTCATGTTATAGCTTTCATTTAAATGTTAAAAACGGTACTGCGTAAATAAAGCTGGATGACAATACAATAACTGTCTTCATTTCAGGCTGCACTAAACAACGAAATGTGATTCTTTTAAAGGGGGTGTGATTTTACCCACTGTATTTATAAAATTGTGATGGTTACAGAACCACAGTACAAATCAATTCCTCATGGTGGTATTGTCATTATATCTATCAGATGGTACCTGGTGATTTTCATTATTATTTAATGGTCAAGCTACATTACAATATTGTAGGATAAACACCAGTAAGAATACCATAACCACATGTGGATGAAATCTAAGCTTAATTAAATATGTTGATTTTTAAAATGTTTTTCAGATGCATCAATGCTCAGAGTGTGGAAAGAGTTTTTGTAAAAGATATATAAAAATTCACCAGCGGACTCACACTGGAGAGAAGCCATATGAGTGCTCACAGTGTGGGAAGAGTTTTTCTCTGCGGAATTCTCTCTACGTGCACAAGCGCATCCACACAGAAGAAAGGTCATTTCACTGTCACTTGTGTGGGGTGAGGTTTGCTCGTAAACCTCATCTCCAATCGCATGAGCGCATCCACACAGGAGAGAGGCCATTTCAATGTCAATTGTGCGGGAGGAGTTTTGTTCGTAAAACTCATCTCAAACGGCATGAGCTCATCCACACAGGAGAGAGGCCATTTCAATGTCGATTGTGCGGGATGAGTTTTAATCGTAAAACTCTTCTCAAACGGCATGATCGCGTCCACACAGGAGAGAGGCCGTATCACTGTGGACAATGTGGGAAAAGTTTTACTCGTCAAAGTCATGCCCAAAATCATGGGCGCACCCACAAAGGAGAGAAAATGTATCACTGTGGACATTGTTCACAGGGCTATAAATCATTATGGTCATATAAGAAACATAAATGCCCTGATATCAAGCCATGAGCACCTGATGTGATTTTCTCAAATGGAACTTCAGAATTCATGATTATACATATTTTTTCCTGGTTTCAAACACAAACCAAGTGTGCAACACACCAATAAGTAATTAACCAATGTGAATCCGACACACTAACATAAGGTAACAGAACCCGAACTTAAGCAATTTGGAAGGATTTTTCTGGTCGACCTTACTGTGTCATTGCACTGTCCATTTAATCTCAGCTAATTACATTGTTCGGCCAAAAGTATGGTGCTGTCTGACCACCACCAGATATCAGTTAATTACAGCAAGCAAATCAAACAATATGTGAGAAAGAACAGAGAACACAGGCTGCAGGCACAAATGCCACCTGAAGTGATGGGTTGCAGAAAATATAAGTCCTCTGAGATGCTTGACAAACTAGTCAGGAGCAGAGAATAGTTACACAAGATCAACCTCACCCTGACTTTATTCACAGCAGATAGAGGTATTGGTAGCGGTAGAGTGTAATGGTAGTGTGGGGACATCGAGAGGACATCCCTGTGAGGACAAAGTGTTTGACTGTGATATGTGAGCAGTGGTGGACCGTAAAGAAATAAATGTAATTAGTTACTTTACTTAAGTATTTCTTGTACCTCTTCACAGCCATGAACACAGATGTTTTTAGATTTTAGATTGTTTTTAGATTCCCCTGACTGTAGCTGTTTTTTTTTTTTTTTTTGCCACTGAAAAAGATGCTTTTAAATATTAGATGATTTAAAAAATCAGCTTTAGAGAATCAAAAGTATAATATGGAAATGTGTATTAATCAAAATGCTCATATTGTCCCTTAAATTTACTGTATTGTACTTTTCTGTATTGTATGTGTGACAAAAATAAAAGAAAAATGCAATCAGCATCAATATGGCCGAAACACATTATTCAAAAAAAAAAAAAAAAATTGTTGTATGGCTGCCTATATGACAAACACAATTTGAATGTGAATATTGTTTTTTCAGCCATAACCAACTGCAGTAAATTCAAGCAAAAGGAAGAAGAGATGATTGATCTACTAAGGGATATTGGGGAGGTTGAGAATGTGGTGAAAAGTATTCTGGTGACTGGAGAAAGAGGACAAGGTAGAGAGTGTTTAATGGATTTCATCAGGGGGACAGGACTGAAAGGAAGATGAGGGAGATCATGACCAGAAAGGGGGCGGTAAAGGAACATTATGGATACCAACCGGCGGTAACCATCAAGAAGAAAAAGACGACGAAGAAGAGTCCAAAAAGCTAAATATATAAGTGAATACAAATACAAAGTGGTCTCGTTATTCTTCTTCTTGAAGTCTTTTGTTATTCCAGCAAATTTCTTGGACTTTTTACCTTTCATATGCTCCAGTGATGGAACATAATTACAAATGTGTGTGTGTGTGACTGAGACATGTGTCTTGCTAGTGTGTGTGGGTGTGTGTGTTTCTGCATGCGAGCGTGTGAGACAGAGATGTGAGGGTTAAAATTTGTGATGTGTGATATATAAGAGTGTGTGTGTGTGTGTGTGCGCGTCTGTGTGAGTGTGAGACTCTTAACATTGTGATATAAGTGTGTTTGTGCTAGTGTGTGCGAATGTTAACATTTGCAATGTGCGCTTACAGTATGTGTGTGTGCATGTGTGTGATGTACAGTATGAGTGTGTGGGTCGTGAACACACCCATTGTGTAAAAAGGGGGACCAGAGGATGTGTGCCAACTACAGGGGCATTACACTACTCAGCTTCCCCGGGAAAGTGCACTCTAAGGTCCTGGAAAGGAGGGTTCGGCCGATTGTCGAACCACAGATTGAAGAGGAACAATGTGGTTTTCGTCCTGGTTGTGGAACAGTGGACCAGCTTTTCACTCTTGCAGGAATCCTGGAGGGGGCGTGGGAATATTCCCATCTACATGTGTTTTGTGGATTTGGAGAAGGCATATGATCGCGTCCCTTGGGATTTTCTGTGGAAGGTACTTCGGGAGTATGGGGTGAGGGGGTCACTTCTCAGGGCCATCCAATCCCGTTACACCCAAAGTTAAAGCTGTGTTCGGATTCTCAGCAGTAAGTCAGACTTGTTTCCAGTGGGGGTTGGTGATTTTCATGGACAGGATATCAAGGCGCAGCAGTGGAGGAGAGGGTATCCAGTTTGGTGAGCTAAGGATTGCATCGCTGCTTTTTGCAGATGATGTGGTCCTGATGTCATCATCAGTCTGTGACCTGCAGCGCTTGCTGGATCGGTTTGCAGCTGAGTGTGAAACGGCGGGGATGAGGATCAGTACCACGAAATCTGTGGCCATGGTTCTCAGCAGGAAACCGATGGATTGTCTACTCCAGGTAGGGAGCGAGTCATTACCCCAAGTGAAGGAGTTTAAGTATCTCGGGGTCTTGTTTATGAGTGATGAAATATTGGAACGTGAGATTGGCCGGAGAATCGGAGCAGCGGGGGCTGTATTGCAGTTGTTTTACCACACCGTTGTGACGAAAAGAAAGTTGAGCCAAACGGCAAAGCTCTCAATCTACCGGTCGAGCTTCGTTCCAACCCTCACCTATGGTCATGAGCGTTGGGTCATGACCAAAAGGACAAGATCGCGAATACAAGCACCGAAATGGGGTTTCTCAGAAGGGTAGCTGGCTTTTCTCTTAGCGATAGGATGAGAAGCTCAGTTATCCGTGAGAAGCTCAGTGTAGAGTCGCTACTCCTTTGCGTGGAAAGGAGTCAGTTGAGGTGGTTCGGGCATCTAGTAAGGATGTCACCAGGACGCCTTCCTAGGGAGGTGTTCTTGGCACTTCCAGCTGTGAGGAGACCACGGGGACTAGATGCAGAGATTATATCTCCACACTGGCGTGAGAACGCCTCGGAATTCCCCAGTCAGAGTTAGCTGATGTGGCTGGGGAAAGGGAAGTTTGGGGTTCCCTGCTGGAACTGCTACCCCCGCGACCCGATTTTGGATAAGCGGTTGAAGATGGATGGATGGATGGATATTATTTTCTATTTTTTCCACCCTTTTGGACTTTTCAGGGGTCTTAACATGCTCAAAACTCATGAAACTTGGCAGACAGGTTGGAATCTGCTGTGGCCCCCTCACGAAATTTAGCTGGATAGCTCATACACACTTTCACGTAGGCACACGAAACTCGGTACACATTTAGAGCTCATTGAGCCAAACAACTTTCGCACTGCATGTCCTGGGCTCAACTCAACAGGAGGCCGGTTATTTTGGGGCATTCGCAAAAACACACCCGATGGATTTTGATATACTCCTCCTAGGGAATTTATACTATCGTCACCAAACCAGGCCGATGTGATCTAAAGACATTGAGGATGCAGAATTGTAGAGGGATGTTTGATATCTCAAACGGGTCAGCCGTGATAATGTCTTAAACTTACACCAAAAAATTATTAATAACTTTCTGTGTGGCATTATATTGAGTGACATTATATTCAGGAACATCATAGTGTGAGGCTTATTTTCCAGCATCTGCAGCCTATTGTACACATTGTATCACAAATGTTGGCACACAAACACATCTCACACACACGCACGCACTCACACACACAGCACTTATATAACAATGTTAACACTCTCACACACACGTATATACTAATACACTCATATACACACGTGGACAAAATTGTTGGTACCCTTCGGTCAATGAAAGAAAAACTCACAAATGGTCACAGAAATAACTTTAATCTGACAAAAGTAATAATAAATAAGAATTCTATGAATGTTAACCAATGAAAGTCAGACATTGCTTTTCAACCATGCTTCAACGGAATTATAAAAAAAATAAATGAACTCATGGAACAGGCCTGGACAAAAATGATGGTACCCCTAACTTAATAGTTTGTTGCACAACCTTTTGAGGCAATCACTGCAATCAAACGATTCCTGTAACTGTTAATGAGACTTCTGCACCTCTCTGCAGGTATTTTGGCCCACTCCTCATGAGCAAGCTGCTCCAGTTGTTTCCGGTTTGAAGTGTGCCTTTTCCAGACAGCATGTTTCAGCTCCTTCCAAAGATGCTCAATAGGATTGAGGTCAGGGCTCATAGAAGGCCACTTTAGAATAGTCCAATGTTTTCCTCTTAGCCATTCTTAGGTGTTTTTAGCTGTGTGTTTTGGGTCATTGTCCTGTTGCATGACCTGCGACTGAGACCCAGCTTTCTGACACTGGCCAGCACATTTCTCTCTAGAATCCCTTGATAGTCTTGAGATTTCATTGTACCCTACACAGATTCAAGACACCCTGTGCCAGATGCAGCAAAGCAGCCCCAGAACATAACAGAGCCTCCTCCATGTTTCACAGTAGGGACAGTGTTCTTTTCTTGATATGCTTCATTTTTCCGTCTGTGAACATAGAGCTGATGTGCCTTGGCAAAAAGTTCCATTTTTGTCTCATCTGTCCATAGGACATTCTCCCAGAAGCTTTGGCTTTGTGGCTTGTCAACATGTAGTTTGGCATATTCCAGTCTTTCTTTTTTATGATTTGTTTTCAACAATGGTGTCCTCCTTGGTCGTCTCCCATGTAGTCCACTTTGGCTCAAACAACGACGGATGGTGCAATCCGACACTGATGTTCCTTGAGCATGAAGTTCACCTTGGATCTCTTTAGAAGTCTTTCTGGGCTATTTTGTTACCATTCGGATTATCCGTCTCTTTGATTTGTCATCAATTTTCCTCCTGCGGCCACGTCCAGGGAGGTTGGCTACAGTCCCATGGATCTTAAAATTTCTGAATAATATGTGCAACTGTAGTCACAGGAACATCTAGCTGCTTGGAAATGGTCTTATAGCCTTTACCTTTAACATGCTTGTCTATAATTTTCTTTCGAATCTCCTGAGACAACTCTTTCCTTCGCTTCCTCTGGTCCATGTTGAGTGTGGTACATACCATGTCACCAAACAACACAGTGACTACCTGGAGCCCTATATATAGGCCCACTGACTGATTACCTGTGATGCTAATTAGTGGACACACCTTGAATTAACATGTCCCTTTCGTCACATTATTACTGATGTGGCTGGGGAAAGGGAAGTTTGGGGTTCCCTGCTGGAACTGCTACCCCCGCGACCCGATTTTGGATAAGCGGTTGAAGATGGATGGATGGATGGATATTATTTTCTATTTTTTCCACCCTTTTGGACTTTTCAGGGGTCTTAACATGCTCAAAACTCATGAAACTTGGCAGACAGGTTGGAATCTGCTGTGGCCCCCTCACGAAATTTAGCTGGATAGCTCATACACACTTTCACGTAGGCACACGAAACTCGGTACACATTTAGAGCTCATTGAGCCAAACAACTTTCGCACTGCATGTCCTGGGCTCAACTCAACAGGAGGCCGGTTATTTTGGGGCGTTCGCAAAAACACACCCGATGGATTTTGATATACTCCTCCTAGGGAATTTATACTATCGTCACCAAACCAGGCCGATGTGATCTAAAGACATTGAGGATGCAGAATTGTAGAGGGATGTTTGATATCTCAAACGGGTCAGCCGTGATAATGTCTTAAACTTACACCAAAAAATTATTAATAACTTTCTGTGTGGCATTATATTGAGTGACATTATATTCAGGAACATCATAGTGTGAGGCTTATTTTCCAGCATCTGCAGCCTATTGTACACATTGTATCACAAATGTTGACACACAAACACATCTCACACACACGCACGCACTCACACACACAGCACTTATATAACAATGTTAACACTCTCACACACACACGTATATACTAATACACTCATATACACACGTGGACAAAATTGTTGGTACCCTTCGGTCAATGAAAGAAAAACTCACAAATGGTCACAGAAATAACTTTAATCTGACAAAAGTAATAATAAATAAGAATTCTATGAATGTTAACCAATGAAAGTCAGACATTGCTTTTCAACCATGCTTCAACGGAATTATAAAAAAAATAAATGAACTCATGCAACAGGCCTGGACAAAAATGATGGTACCCCTAACTTAATAGTTTGTTGCACAACCTTTTGAGGCAATCACTGCAATCAAACGATTCCTGTAACTGTTAATGAGACTTCTGCACCTCTCTGCAGGTATTTTGGCCCACTCCTCATGAGCAAGCTGCTCCAGTTGTTTCCGGTTTGAAGTGTGCCTTTTCCAGACAGCATGTTTCAGCTCCTTCCAAAGATGCTCAATAGGATTGAGGTCAGGGCTCATAGAAGGCCACTTTAGAATAGTCCAATGTTTTCCTCTTAGCCATTCTTAGGTGTTTTTAGCTGTGTGTTTTGGGTCATTGTCCTGTTGCATGACCTGCGACTGAGACCCAGCTTTCTGACACTGGCCAGCACATTTCTCTCTAGAATCCCTTGATAGTCTTGAGATTTCATTGTACCCTGCACAGATTCAAGACACCCTGTGCCAGATGCAGCAAAGCAGCCCCAGAACATAACAGAGCCTCCTCCATGTTTCACAGTAGGGACAGTGTTCTTTTCTTGATATGCTTCATTTTTCCGTCTATGAACATAGAGCTGATGTGCCTTGGCAAAAAGTTCCATTTTTGTCTCATCTGTCCATAGGACATTCTCCCAGAAGCTTTGGCTTTGTGGCTTGTCAACATGTAGTTTGGCATATTCCAGTCTGCCTTTTTTATGATTTGTTTTCAACAATCGTGTCCTCCTTGGTCGTCTCCCATGTAGTCCACTTTGGCTCAAACAACGACGGATGGTGCAATCCGACACTGATGTTCCTTGAGCATGAAGTTCACCTTGGATCTCTTTAGAAGTCTTTCTGGGCTATTTTGTTACCATTCGGATTATCCGTCTCTTTGATTTGTCATCAATTTTCCTCCTGCGGCCACGTCCAGGGAGGTTGGCTACAGTCCCATGGATCTTAAAATTTCTGAATAATATGTGCAACTGTAGTCACAGGAACTGTAGTAGCTTGGAAATGGTCTTATAGCCTTTACCTTTAACAGTCTATTTATACAGCTTGTCTATAATTTTCTTTCGAATCTCCTGAGACAACTCTTTCCTTCGCTTCCTCTGGTCCATGTTGAGTGTGGTACATACCATGTCACCAAACAACACAGTGACTACCTGGAGCCCTATATATAGGCCCACTGACTGATTACCTGTGATGCTAATTAGTGGACACACCTTGAATTAACATGTCCCTTTCGTCACATTATTTTCAGTATTTTCTAGGGGTACCATCATTTTTGTCCAGGCCTGAGTTTATTTTTTAAAAATAATTCTGTTGCTTTGGCCCTTCATCGTAGCTTGCAACTATATTTATTATTATTATTCGTTTTACAGAAAGGTATACATTTTCATATACGTTTTATCATAATTTCTTATTTAAAGGATCCTGTCTAATACTATATGACCAAAACATAGTATTGGTACTGATTTAATCTTTGTATATTTATACATAGAATACAGACAATTCACTATCTCAGAAAATTAGAACATTGTGAAAAATTTAATATTGGAGACTCATTGTGTCACACTTGAATCAGCTCAAAATACCTGCAAACATTTCCTGATCTCTTACATGGTCTCTCAGTTTCATTCTGTAGGCTGGCCGTTCACAGAATGCTGTATCCAAGCACATTAATGAAAAGTTTAATGGAAGGAAAAAATTATGGAATGGTGGAAAAATGGTGGAATTATGTTACATTTGTTTGAGTAAGGTATCTCATGACTCGGTCTAATGCTGTGAACTAACCCTTAACTCTGATTTTGGCTGCAGGAAGAAGATGATTTGCCCGATTTGATCATCAGGAACCCGTACTCGGTGAAGTGCTGGATGCGCTACATCGAGCAAAAACAGCACGCACCAAAGTCTGTGCTAAATATAATTTATGAACGTGCACTTAAAGAACTTCCCGGCAGGTTGGTGGCTGTGCTTTTTCTGTGGTTGTACAGACCTTCTATCATAAGATTTGGTGTGTTACTGATAATCGTGTTTTAATTCTTATTACAGTTATAAATTGTGGTACAACTACCTGAGCGAGAGGAGGAAGCAGATCAAGCGAAAATGCGTCACAGACCCGCATACGAGGAGATCAAGAACTGCTACTGTATGAGAGAGCGCTTGTGTTCATGCACAAGGTAACATGCTAAATTTTGTTACATCTGTCAAATCTAACCTGAAACTCCCCAGCTGTAAAGCTAACTTATGGTTTTGTTACTAAGAGAAAGTGTTGTCTTCCCTTTTCCATTAAAAAAAAAAAAAAACATTTTAGGACCCAAGCACTATAGGGTGAGCAGGACCCTCTTGTTTTCCCAAGGATTCATATTTCCTTCCAGCATCTGCGGCCTATCCTACACATGTACACATCACAAATGCTTACACATGCAACGCATGTACACACTCATACACGCACACACTACACAGACACACACCACACACACAAACATGCACAAGCACACACACACCTTTGTCTCTCTTTCTCATATATACTAACCCTCACATGTCATTCAAACTCTCTCTTTCTCTCTCGCACGCACACACACACACACACACACACACACACCAACGCACTCAACAAATATTTAGAGCCTAATCAGCCCTATGTAGTGTGTAACTTGTGCAAGTTGTGTAGTGCATCTCGGGGTGGCAAAGGCTTTTTGTAGGTCTTAACCCACTCAAATAACACACAGATTGTGCGATGACCCGGGGTGGCGATGGCACAGAGTGCTTGCGAACAACTTTTACACTGCATGGCATGGGCTCAACTCAACACGAGGCTGGTTATTTTGAGGCGTTCGCAAAAACGCACCCCGATGGATTTTGATTTACTCCTCCTAGGGAATTTAAACGATTGTCACCAATCCGGGCAGATGTGATCTAAAAACATTGAGAGCAAATTGGGTGAGATTGATCGAGCCAGAGCTATTTACTCGTACTGCTCCCAGATGTGTGATCCCAGGGTGAGTAATCAGTCATCCTTGTCCATCTTCATGTACTTATGACTAACACTGCATTAATTCGTTTGCTCCAGTGTCTTTTGTGTAACATTCCAATCGCAATCGCCTTCTCTTTGCAACCTTTTGAAGATGACGTCAAATTTCTTGCAGACGTGGAAGGAGTTCGAGATCCGACACGGGAACGAGGATACGATCCGTGAGATGCTCCTCATAAAAAGAAGCGTCCAAGCAACCTACAACACGCAGGTCAACTTCATGTCCTCGCAGATGCTCAAAACAACCACCAGCGTTACAGGTTAGTGAGCAGTCATTTATTATTGATATCTAATTTCTTACAGACTTCATAATTACAGGAATTCTTATTTTTAAAATAAACATTACTCAAAGAATTAGGACGCTGTATGCTTTTATTTTTATGTACAGTCATGCCCAAAGGTTTTGAGAATGACACAAATATTAGTTTTCACAAAGTTTGCTGCTAAACTGCATTTACCTCTTTGTTCCAGATCTTTGTTTCAGTTGTTTCAAGCACTTCATATGTTTCAAAGGCTTTTATCAACAATTACATGACATTTATGCAAAGAGTCAGTATTTGCAGTGTTGGCTCTTCTTTTTCAGGACCTCTGCAATTCGACTGGACATGCTCTCAATCAACTTCTGGGGCAAATCCTGACTGATAGCAACCCATTCTTTCATAATCACTTCTTGGAGTTTGTCAGAATTAGTGGGTTTTTGTTTGTCCACCCGCCTCTTGAGGATTGACCACAAGTTCTCAATGGGATTAAGATCTGGGGAGTTTCCAGGCCATGGACCCAAATTTTCAACGTTTTGGTCCCCGAGCCACTTAGTTATCACTTTTGCCTTATGGCACGGTGCTCCATCATGCTGGAAAATGCATTGTTCTTCACCAAACTGTTGTTGGATTGTTGGAAGAAGTTGCTGTTGGAGGGTGTTTTGGTACCATTCTTTATTCATGGCTGTGTTTTTGGTCAAAATTGGGAGTGAGCCCACTCCCTTGGATGAGAAGCAACCCCACACATGACTGGTCTCAGGATGCTTTACTGTTGGCATGACACAGGACTGATGGTAGCGCTCACCTTTTCTTCTCCGGACATGCCTTTTTCCAGATGCCCCAAACAATCGGAAAGAGGCTTCATCCGAGAATATGACTTTGCCCCAGTCCTCAGCAGTCCATTCGCCATACTTTTTGCAGAAGATCAATCTGTTCCTGATGTTTTGTTTGGAGAGAAGTGGCTTCTTTGCCTCCCTTCTTGACACCAGGCCATCTTCCAAAAGTCTTTGCCTCACTGTGCGTGCAGATGCGCTCACACCTGCCTGCTGCCATTTTTATGCAACGCAATGATGGCTGCACACGTTTCTTTGCAGGTTACCATGGTTAACAATGAAAGAACAATGATTTCAACCTTCACCCTCCTTTTAACATGTCAGGTCTGCCATTCTAACACAATCAGCCTGACATAATGATCTCCAGCCTTGTGCTCGTCAACATTCTCACCTGAGTTAACAAGACGATTACTGAAATGATCTCAGCGGGTCCTTTAAATACAGCAATGAAATGCATTTTTTTTCAGGATTAAGTTAATTTTCATGGCAAAGAAGGACTATGCAATTCATCTGATCACTCTTCATAACATAGAACATAATCTGGAGTATATGCAAATTGCTATTATAAAAACTTAAGCAGCAACTTTTCCAATTTCCAATATTTTTGTAATTCTCAAAACTTTTGGCCACGACAGTACATAGTGCCATTTTTATGCTAAATCCCTGCTTTAGTTTTAACATCACTACAGTAGTCTAGTAGAAGTAGCGTAGTTTATTTAAAGTACGTCAGCTTCATTTATTTTATTATTAGTCACCATATTGCTTAACATGCATGTTTAAATATTATTATTAGTAGTAGTATCTGTAGTATTTGTGTTAGCATTACACATTACAGAGTGTGCTCTCTTTACTTCCTTGTGTACTGTTTATCTCTTTGTATGTCTCTTTCTGTCTCTCTCTTTGTCTTTTGGTAACTTTCTCACTTTGTTTGTCTCTTATGCTCTCTGTGTTTCTCTGGACTTCCTGATATATGCCATTGTCTGTCTCTCTGTATCTCTATGTATGTCTCTAAATCTTTCTGTCTTTGTGTTTCTCTTCTTACTTGGTGTGCATGTCTGTGCGCCTTTATTTACACGTGTCTGTGTGTCATTCCACCCATCAGTTTCAGAGCTTGCCGCAGGCCAGAGTGGTATTGATGACATGAAGATGTTGGAGCAGAAAGCGCAGAAGCTGAGCAGTATAAACCCAAACCTAAAGACAAGATCCTCTTCGTCAGGTCAGATTCATTCCTCCTCGCTTTTTATTCCATTAAACTTCACCAAATGTGCATTAAAACTAACCGTTACCTCGTTTTGTGTGTGTGTGTGCTTATTTATGGTGCAGGAGTGACACCTCTTGCAGCGAACTGGCTGAACTAGCCAAACAGTCTAACCCAGACGAGATCGACATTGATGATGATGATGAGAAGGAGGATGAAGATGAAGTACCCGACGGTGAGTCCTCCCTCACAGTTTAACATTCAGTAAAAGTGCCAGTATGTTTGTTCTACAGTACTGACCACCTCTCTCTTGTCTTTTGATCAGAGGTGCTGCTCAAGCAGAAGAGTGTCCCTACGGCTCTGTTGTAAGCACAGCTTACAACAGACAGTGAGCAAGGCGCGGTTTGGGACAGACCCGAGCTCTTGTATTCCGGCTCAGTTCATTTTTGTTTCTGTACCAAGATATACGTGTGTGTGTGTGTGTGTGTGTGTATACATCACTTGTCTTTTTTTCTCATTACCTTTTATGATATAGAGGCTAAAACCCATTTCTGAAAGAACTCCTTAAAAAATAAAAGCATAAGGTGTAACCTCATCTTATTTTTATTACATTGTCTTGTATAAAACTTAGTTTAGTGATGCTAATATGTAAACCACTTTGGATTAGCATCATTACACTCATGGGATTATTTTTATATTCTACTAGAACTTTTATCAGGTATAAAGGAAGTCTGTCCTCATCATAATAGAATATAGATATAAATAATGTTAAAATAATGTTAGTTATCCAAAGCTAATCTTAACATGTCTTTTACAACCATAAACTCACAATGGGCAAAAGAAAAATCTCTGATGGCAATAAGGCAGTGAGCAAAATTGCCATTATTATTTCTGCTGTTATAGGCAGGAGTTCACTTTACTGTACTTTGGGGCTGAAATGTCTTTTTATTTTCATTTGGAAAAAGCTCACATAGATAAAACATGACACAGATAAAAGTGCGGTAATATATATATTTAAAAAATCAGATCACATTAAGTTTGAGGGTTTTTCTTTTTTTATAATAGGATCAAAAAATTAATAAATGGGAGAAATTGTTTGTCATTTTGTTTTAAAGCTTAAGTGGGAATTAGTTGATTATTTTAAACTTCTGTTTTTATTGGTGCTAACAACATTCCTGGACAGTTCACTCATTTCACTTATGTAGGGCCAGGGATACACTCAAGCTTCTCATTTTCCAGCAACAATTCTATGTAGCACAAATTAGGTTTAAAGTTAAACTACAAGGCCAAAAGTTTAACCTGACCATCACATCCACATATTTGAACATTGCACTCCAGATTTTGTCGTTTTTGTCCTTGCCCATTCTCAGTCTTCTGAAAAGGCTATCTATTTGATCAATGTTGTCAGGTACTCATGATGTCATCTCAAAACTTGTTCAGTGGGGTTGAGTCCAGTCAGGACTCTGGGCAGGACACACAAGTTCTTCCAGTCCAACCTTCATACACCATAGCTGCATTCCATTTCGAAGTGTACTTCACAGGGGTCTCCCTACTTCCTGCTCAGTTTGCAGGGAATGTCGGTGAGGAGAACTGTGAAGTCACCAGCGCAAACGTCACTTCCTCCGTGCGTTACCATAGTAACATAAGCACCTGTCGCTTCTGCCGTGAAAATTTCACGCTACAGATATTCAATAAATATTGAATATTTATTGAAACTAAAACTGATACCATTATAAAATATACAGGGTGGGCCATTTATATGGATACACCTTAATAAAATGGGAATGGTTGGTGATATTAACGTCCTGTTTGTGGCACATTAGTATATGTGAGGGGGCAAACTTTTCAAGATGGGTGGTGACCATGGTGGCCATTTGGAAGTTCGGCCATCTTGGATCCAACTTTTGTTTTTTCAATAGGAAGAGGGTCATGTGACACATCAAACTTATTGGGAATTTCACAAGAAAAACAATGGTGTTATTATTACTATTTGTAATATGTCAGTCAGAGCTTATATTGGATTAAAAAATTATTATTGAAAATATTATATTATAAATATTATATGGGCTTACATGTCTAATGCTAATATACTTTTCACATTTCACTTTTTTTATTCTTCTAGAATTATTGGACTGCGACTTTTTTTTTTGCTCTTTGAAAGGAAAATATGAAGTAATATTGGCTCAAGACTTTTGCATAATTGTGTGTGCGTCTATTTGCAGTACCAGTTTGGACACACCTTATTCAATCTGTTTTTCTTTTTTTTCATTGTTCTACAGATTGTGTATTAATACTGAAGAAATAAACGTATGACAGAACAAATATGGAATGATGTACTCAACAAAAATGTGTTAAATAACCCAGAATATGTTTTATATTTTTGATTCTTCAAAGTAGAATTTGCTTTGATGAGAGCTTTGTACACTCTTGGCATTCTCTCAGTCAGCCTCATGAGGTCGTCATCTGGAGTAGTTTTCCTACAACAGAGGTGTTAAGTATTTGTTGGCTTTTTGCTTCACTCTCTGGTCAATGTAAAACATATTTCTGGTTGTTTAACACTTTTTTAACACCTTTTTAAAAAAATACATAAATCCTCTTAATGTACTTTCATAGTTTGAGTGTCTTCAGTATTACTGTTGAAAAAATAGGAAAAATAAAGAAAAAACAGTAAAGGAGAAGATGTATTCAAACTTTTGACTTGTGTGTTTGTGTGTGTGTATGTCTGTGTATGTGTGTTTATAGATTGAGTTTGAGAATATTTTGATACATTAAAGTTTTTCTTATAACCCTTTTATATATTTTTTAACTAATAAATAAATATATACAAATAAATTAAATGAATACAAATGAAAATAAATAAATGATTGGTTACAGTATAGAATTTTAAATGAGATATACACAACAAATTAATTTTTAAGGTTAAGATTTCATTTTGATATTAATGTGTGTGTGTGTGTGTGTGTGTGTGTTTGTGAAAAGGAAATTGAAGATTTATAACATTTGTTTTTCTATTGTGAATATGTGACCACTTTTTGGAGCAATATTCAGAGCTGGCTACAGTAGAAATAAATTGTTATTCCATCAATCACAGTGGAAATTATGTTTGGTGTCTTTGTTAGTGATAAGCGGTTGGATGTTGCTTTTAATAACTTGCTGTTTCTGACTAAATTCTTTATACACAAATGTAGATACTTTAAAATGAAGCTCTGTTTTACTACCTGGAACAATGAGCTAAATCTTTTGTACAAGTTACTGGAATTGGTAAAAATAAATAAATAAATAAATAAATAAATAAAAGAAGGTAAACAGTTAAATTAATGAAAACTTCTCAGTGACAAGTTCTCTTCTCAGTACTCTAAATGAGTTCCATTTAACTTCCTAATGTTCCATTTAACATTAGGAACTAACATAACAGACTAGAGGTTATTTGTAGTTTTTTATCCTTACATAAGAAAAGAAAAAAATAATCTTTTTTGTTTATTATTATTATGACCACCTATCAGATTGCATTTGTTTCCTAATTTTTGTATGATGTCTAATTTCTTATATCCAATTTTGTGCAAATAAAGTAAAAAAAAAAAAAACCCTGATGTCCAAACGAGTAGGTCACGTGATTCCGGCAAGCGTTTTTCATTAGTCATGTGACTCGAAGTGCACCTTTTTTCGGAACCGCCTCCTTCTGCTCCACACGGGCTTCAAGAACATTCGGTGACAATCATCTCCCGCTTACTATTTTATTAAGTAAGCTGCAATTATTCTGTAAGACATACAGAAGGAGAGAGATGTCTGTTTACAAAGAGCAAGATTTGTTTGAACGTATTTCTATGTTCTATGTAAAAAAATATATATGTAAAATGTATAAAAGCCTGATGCAGGCTGGCTAGATAGTTCGAATCATAACTTTCATTACTGATTAGCTGCTTTGCTAATTCGCGCGCTGTAATTTAATTAACGATGCATTATTTCAGTGAGTATGTGAATTAGTGTTTTTAGTTTTTTAGGTTTTAGTGTGTTTATTTTCTTTATATATTGGCAGCTAGACTCTGGGACCTAAATACAGATTACATTAGGAACTAACATAACAGTTACGTCATTATCTTTTTTTAACAGAGAGGTATAAAGTTCTAAGGAGTCTGTTAGTCTGTTCCATATACAGTGTCATTTTCTAATATAAAACATGCAGAAAGCCTGTTAACAGTTAACTAACTCTTTAATTCAAGGTAGGAAACATACACTTTATTCAGACTGTATTATTGTTTTACTAATATGAAGTTGGGTGAATCCGGATTGACTTGCCGTCCAGATCCGTTCCGGAGTCACTGAGAAGCCCTGCTCTGGACAATAGCCCATAGATTGTAAATGTGGTTGAGGTCGGGCGAGTTGGCTGGAGAATCAAGCACAATCATATTGTTGTAATGAATCTAGAATATTTGCATTTAACCTTTTGAATCCAAATTTTGAAAAAAAAAAAAAAAAAAAAAAAGATATTATGTGATATTTGTCATTTTGTTATGTACAAAAAAAAAACATTTCTCCCTGTGATGCTGGACTGACTGGATACCCTCTGTGTAATATTAATTTTTAGAAAACTTTGCAGTAAAGAAACATTAAAATGAAGATTTTTTTGGTAGCAAGAACATTACAAAAAAGAAAGAGTTTTTAAATATTTTTCAGCTTTTGCTGCAGTCGTGTTTTACTCACTCTCACATCGTCTATGTCATGCAGAACGGGAACGCCGATTTAGAGAGGGCCTCTGCGCGTATTGCACGCGCAGCCCCGGTGAGGAGTGAGAGTGAATCACCGGGATCCATCTCCCTCTCCACCACCCTGACCAATGATTCCCGTCTCACGGTAAGAGTACACCTCCAGTTTGGCCACAAACGGGTCGGAAGTACCGCATTCATCGACTCCGGTGCTGCTGGTAACTTCATTGACTCTTCTTACGCCAAGAAACTGGGGGTAAAGATCGAGGCGTTATCCCAGCCCGTAAATATTACATCTGTCAATGGTCGGCCCCTCTCCTCCAGCCCCATCACCTTCCAAACCCAACTCATCACCATGAACATCGGCCAACATCAGGAACAGCTCCACCTCTACCTCACCCCCATCTCCTCGCCTCCTCTTATTCTTGGACACCCCTGGTTACATCACCACGACCCGCTCATATCTTGGCCACAAAGTCGGATCTTACAATGGGGGCCGACTTGTTCTGAACTTTGCCTATGGGCTCGGGCTGGGACGTGTTCTAGGGAGTCCGAGGCCCCCCGAGGTCGACACAGACAACATCCCGAGTGCCTACCGGGATCTGGTTGAGGTGTTCTGTAAAAGACGGGCGACCCACCTACCTCCTCATCGCCCCTACGACCTTGCCATCAACCTTCAGCCAGGTTCCATGCCACCCCGCGGCCACCTCTACTCATTATCTGCCACCGAGATGCAGGCGATGGAGGAATATGTTTCCAGTGGACTGCGCCAAGGTACTATCCGGCCTTCCTCCTCACCTGGGTTCTTCTTCGTGAAGAAACCCGATCACAGCTTACGCCCATGTGTCGATTATCGGGGGCTCAACAACATCACCATCGAGAACCGACATCCATTGCCTCTTACCAACTCTGCCCTGGACGCCCTCTCTGGTGGCACCATTTTTACTAAGTTGGACCTCCGGAGCGCCTACAACTTGGTGCACATCAGGGAGGGCGATGAGTGGAAGACGGCCTTCATCACTCCCACCAGCCATTATGAAAGTTTGGTAATACCATTTGGACTCTGCAACGCTCCTGCTGTCTTCCAGCAATTCATTAACAACGTTCTAAGAGACATGTTAGGTCGATGGGTGTTCATCTACCTAGACGACATCCTCATATACTCCCGGATTGTCAGTGAACATGTACAACACGTCAGAGCGGTTCTAAAGAGATTGCTCGCCCACCAGCTGTACTGTAAGTTGGAGAGGTGCGCTTTCCACGAGCGCTCCACCACGTTCCTGGGTTTTGTCATCTCGCCCCAGGGTGTGGCCATGGACCCGCAGAAGTTGGAGGTTGTGAGTCACTGGCCCCTACCCAGGACTCTCAAACAACTCCAGCGTTTCCTCGGGTTTGCGAACTTCTATCGTCGCTTTATCCGGGACTACAGTACGGTTGCAGCTCCGCTAACTGCTCTGACGCGCCCATCATCTCACCCCTTCCACCTCACCTCTACTGCCATCGCCGCCTTCCGTGAACTCTGCCGCCGCTTCACTACGGCTATTATCCTCCTTCATCCAGATGCCAACAAACCATTCGTTGTGGAGGTGGACGCGTCGGATGTGGGCGCCGGGGCCGTTCTCTCCCAACGAGGTCCAGACCAAAAGCTGCATCCCTGCAGCTTCTTCTCCAAGAAATTTGACCCCACTCAGCAGCGATACGGAGTAGGGGACCGCGAGCTGCTGGCCATAAAATGGGCCTTGGAGGAATGGCGACACTGGCTCCAGGGCACCAGAGAGCCATTCATCGTCTGGACTGATCACCAGAACCTCATCACCATCCGTTCACTGAAACAGCTGAACCCCAGACAGGCGCGGTGGGCTCTATTTTTTGAAGACTATAACTTCCACCTGTCATACCGCCCGGGGTCCAAGAACACCAAAGCTGACGCCCTTTCACGACAGTATGACCCCGCACCTGTCCTACCACCTACCAAGATCATTGCACCACTCCGTTGGGACATAGAGACGAGGGTTCACCAGGCACAGGCTGCGGAGACCGAACCGGCAGGTGTGCCGCCTGGACGACTCTATGTGCCCAACATCGTCAAGCCAGAGGTTCTCCAATGGGGGCACTCCTCCCTCCTCTCAGGTCACCACGGAAGGCGTCGCACTCTACAATTCATCCAACGCGCCTTCTGGTGGCCCAACATGAGGAGGGACATTGATGAGTTCGTCCAGGCGTGCCCAGTGTGCGCCCGGGCCAAAGACAGCAATTGACCATCTCCAGGAGAACTTCAACCACTCCCAGTTCCCCGTCGGCCCTGGACGCACATTGCTGTCAACTTTATCACGGACCTGCCGGTTTCCGAAGGAAAGAACACCATCCTCACGATCGTCGACTGGTTCTCCAAAGCTGTCCACCTGGTGGCCCTCACCGGACTCCCGTCAGCCAAAAACACAGCCGAACTGATATTAGAACACGTAGTCCACCTGCATGGGTTCCCAAGGGACATCGTCTCGGAAAGGGGGCCCCAGTTCACCTCACGGTTCTGGAAGGCCTTCTGCCATCTGATCAATTTCACCTGTAGTCTGTCTTCTGGATACCACCCACAGACTAACGGTCAGACGGAACGGACCAACCAACAACTGGAGCGCTACCTGAGGTGCTATTTCGCTGATCGCCAGTGCTCCTGGGCCCGCTACCTCATTTGGGCAGAATTATCACATAACCTCCACGTCTCCTCCGCCACCAATCTAAGCCCATTTGAGGCATGCTACGGTATCCAGCCTCCGATGTTCGACCATCAAGAACCGGAGGTTGAAGTACCGTCGGCCCAAGAGTGGGTCCGCCGGTGTCAATGGCTCTGGAACCAGGCAAACAACGCCATCCGACGCTCCAACACCCGCTACATCCTCCAACATCGCCGTCGACACCCTCCGGGACGACTGTTCCAGATAGGTGACAAGGTATGGCTATCTACCAAGAACCTACATCTACAGACAGAATCATGGAAGCTCTCCCCCAGATTCATCGGTCCATACCGCATCATCCTCCGGATTAACCCTGTCACCTACCGGCTCCAGCTGCCTGCGGCGCTCCAGATCCACCCAGTATTCCATATACCCCAACTCAAACCCTTCACCACTTCCCCTATGGTATGCTCCCCCTCCTCGAATCATTGAGGCCGGTCCCGCTTATACCGTACGTCGGATCCTTGATTCGCGGCCTCGGGGCAGAGGCGTGCAATACCTAGTTGATTGGGAAGTTTATGGCCCCGAGGAGCGGTCCTGGATTCCGGCACGGTTCATTCTCGACCCCGAGCTAATCCGGGACTACCGTCTTCGGGTATCCTCCACCCCAGGACCGTCGGGTGCCGGTCCTGGACAGGGGGGTACTGTCATGCGCACTCCTAACACGACCGGCACTAGGACCTGGAAGTAGTACGGTCACTATTCAGGAAGCATAAAAGGAGACAAGATGGCTCCACAAATCGCTCAGTCATTGAGTTTGCCCATGCTATCGCTGATGCTCTGTCCGTCTAATCGTGAGTACTCACTTTCTTGGGTTTCGCTTTCGATTGAGTGTGTGTTATTAGAACGCGGGTTTATTTGTGTAAACTCTTGCTCTCGCTCTTCTGGTCCGTCTCCGTTTGTTTGTGACAGTCTATACCGCTTTATCCTGTATTCAGGGTCGCGGGGGGCCTGGAGCCTATTCCAGGAGACTTAGGGCACAAGGCAGGGTACCCCCTGGACAGGGTGCCAATCTATCACAGGGCACACACATATACATACACTTAATCACACAGTCATTCGCACACTATGGGCAATTTGGGAATGCCAACTATCCTAATCTGCAGGTCTTTGGACTGTGGGAGGAAACCAGAGAACCTGGAGGAAACCAACCAAGCATGGGGAGAGCATGCACACGTCATCCACACAGAGACGTGACTCGAGACTGATGGGGACTTGAAGCCGGACCCTGGAGGTAGGTATGTGCTGAACAAAGCTTCCGAAGCAGTGAAGCTTTTACAACAAACTGCGTTGATGCTTCTAAGCTTTTCTAATTCGCCATCTGGTGGTTGTAGTTGAGGAAGGACTTTTATTATTTTTGGGAACAGTGGTTGAACCAGCAAGGTGTTTTAATTTACATTCATATAACAAACATTTAAACATGGTTTTTATTATAATTTTTTTTTTTACAATAATACACCATGTCAAAAACATATAGGCATGACAATTATGGATATAATTATAACATTGGAATAAATGGAAAGCAGGTATGGGCCAGTGCAATAGACGTGATCTTTGTTTGAGCCCTGCATGAGGTGTCAGTGAGGTAACGAAGCTTCATTTCCACTGGTCATGTCTCATTTCAAGCAATGCTCCGGAATATTGTTTCGAAGCACTAGCATGTCAAAAACTCGAGACGTGTCAAAACTGGGTGTCGAGCGACCCATCACTACCTGGACATGCAAGGCGACAGTGCTAACCACTACACCACCTTGCCATTCAGTTGTGTTTTAGTGCTCAATTAATCTTCAGTAATTAAATAACTTTTCAGTCATATCTGTAAGTCTTTATTATGTTACATTTGTTTGGGTAAGGTGTCTCATGACTCAGTTTGACACTGTGAATTAACCCTTAACTCTGATTTCTGCTTTTGGATGCAGATTTCCTTCACGAGGAAGAAATCAGCATGAACCCGAACTTGGTGGAGTCCTGGAAGCGCTACATCCAGCACAACAAGAATGCAGCAAACACTGTGCTGAATATGATTTACGAATGAGCACTTAAAAAACTGCCCGAGAGGTCAGTGCATGTGCTCCCTGTGTGGTTTTGCAGACTTTCATTCAAGAGATTTGGTTTGACTGATAGCTTTTTTGTGTTTCAAAGCTGATTACAGCTACAAATCTGAGAGAGAGAAGGAACCAGGTCAAACAGAAATGCATCACAGACCCAGTGTACGAGGTCTACGACTGCCACGAGACAGCGTGGTGTTCATGCACAAGTTAACCTGCCAGTTTTGTAGACTCAGTTAGCAGTAACGCTAACTTACAATTTTTTTATACTAAAGTACCAGCTGTATAAGCTCAGACGTTTATTACACTGATGTAACAGGAAGTGTTTTGTTCCCTTTCTGTTTGTCGCCTTGTTGAGTGTTATTAAAGCGATTGTCTTGTGGTTAATGCTTTTTTTCTCTGGTTTCTCTACAGATGCTGAAGATATGGCTTGGTTATTGTCAGTTCACCGTATCTCAATGCAAAATCACAAGAAGCTGTCTGATGTTCGACCGAGCGCTTAAAGCCCTGCCCATCACTCATCATTTTCAAATCTAGCCCCTTTACCTTAAATTTGTTCGAAAGTTACCCTTCCCTGACACTGCCATTCAGGTTTACTGCCAATATCTCGCAGTATGTGTTCTGTATTGCCAAAACTCCACTTATAAATGCACTCTGCACTGAGTGTGTAACTAACGTTTGGTTAAATTAGTTCATTGATATGCTTCGCTTTTAATAATTTTACTTATAAACCGCTAGTTTCTGCATTGTTCCTTTCCTGTGTGTGTTCTGTCCAGCTTTATCCAGAGGACATGGAGAAGTATATTGATTACCGGCGCTCTGTTGGACGCTTGGATGAGCCGGCGGTCCGGTTAGCAGCCGTGGTCAACGACGAGGACTTTGTCCCAAAAGAAGGGAAATCAAACTACCGGGTGGGTGTGTACTTTGTTTGAGCTGGATTATACCCACACATACAAATACACACTAAACAGCAAGAATGACTAAATCACACTCGTTAGCTACATCACAATATAATTTTTGAGTTTTATAACTGATGAAGATGCTTTTGGATGAAGATTTCCTTCACGAGGAAGAAATCAGCATGAACCCGAACTTGGTGGAGTCCTGGATGCGCTAAATCCAGCACAAAAAGAACGTAGCAAACACTGTGCTGAATATGATTTACGAACGAGCACTTAAAAAACTGCCCGAGAGGTCAGTGCATGTGCTCCCTGTGTGGTTTTGCAGACTTTCATTCAAGAGATTTGGTTTGACTGATAGCTTTTTTGTGTTTCAAAGCTGATTACAGCTACAAATCTGAGAGAGAGAAGGAACCAGGTCAAACAGAAATGCATCACAGACCCGGTGTACGAGGTCAACGACTGCCACGAGACAGCGTGGTGTTCATGCACAAGTTAACCTGCCAGTTTTGTAGACTCAGTTAGCAGTAAGCTAACTTACAATTGTTTTATACTAAAGTACCAGCTGTATAAGCTCAGACGTTTATTACACTGATGTAACAGGAAGTGTTTTGTTCCCTTTCTGTTTGTCGCCTTGTTGAGTGTTATTAAAGCGATTGTCTTGTGGTTAATGCTTTTTTTTCTCTGGTTTCTCTACAGATGCTGAAGATATGGCTTGGTTATTGTCAGTTCTCAATGCAAAATCACAAGAAGCTGTCTGATGTTCGACTGAGCGCCCATCACTCATCATTTTAAAATCTAGCCCCTTTACCTTAAATTTGTTCGAAAGTTACCCTTCCCTGACACTGCCATTCAGGTTTACTGCCAATATCTCGCAGTATGTGTTCTGTATTGCCAAAACTCCACTTATAAATGCACTCTGCACTGAGTGTGTAACTAACGTTTGGTTAAATTAGTTCATTGATATGCTTCGCTTTTAATAATTTTACTTATAAACCGCTAGTTTCTGCATTGTTCCTTTCCTGTGTGTGTTCTGTCCAGCTTTATCCAGAGGACATGGAGAAGTATATTGATTACCGGCGCTCTGTTGGACGCTTGGATGAGCCGGCGGTCCGGTTAGCAGCCGTGGTCAACGACGTGGGCTTTGTCTCAAAAGAAGGGAAATCAGACTACCGGGTGGGTGTGTACTTTGTTTGAGCTGGATTATACCCACACATACAAATATACACTAAACAGCAAGAATGACTAAATCACACTCGTTAGCTACATCACAGTATGTCTTTTGAATTTTATAACTGAAATTTATTTATCTTAGTGTTTTAAGTCTAGGCTAAAAAACTATTTATTTAACCAAATATTTTGTAAATAGATTTGCCTTAGTTAAAGGAGCAGAAGGACCGGAAGGGTCTTCTGAGACACTGCAGGACTGCTTTAGCACCAGAGACTGGGATGTATTTAAGCAGGCTGCCACTCACAACAACTTCACTGACCTTAAGGAGTACACAGAAACTGTCACTGCCTACATCAACAAGTGCATTGAAGACGTAATGGAGACAAAGACCATCACTGTCCAGGCAAACCAGAAACCGTGGCTTACAGGGGAGGTCTACAGTCTACTGAAGGTACGGAACGCTGCCTTCAAATCTGGAGATGCGGTGGCCCTGAAGACAGCCAGGACCAACCTGACTCAAGGCATCAAGCAGGCAAAGAGACAGTACTCCAAGAAAGTGGCCCATAGCTTCAGCGACAGCAGAGACGCACGGAGCATGTGGCACAGGATACAGACCATCACTGATTACAAGTCTCCACCGCAGACATGTGAGACCTCTATTTCTCTGCTGAATGTATTCTTTGCCCGTTTTGATTCACACAACAGCACCACAGAAACGCCCACTTCCTCCCGGCGACCAGGTGATGACACTCTCCCCAGACAGCTCTGCCCCCCCCTGTGCTCTTCGGCCTCTCCCACCCTTGTTCTCTGACTCCTTCATTTCACACACACACTCACTCTCACTCACACACACGCGCGCACACACACACGCACATGTCACTTTATGCACCATTGGTCTGTCCACTACCTCAGTAATACAAAATTATGTACATACTTTGTATTATATTGTTTCGTACACTGTTTTTTTTTACTGTTTTATATTGTCTTATACCATGTCACTTTAATAACTAAAATAAACACATTTGCACTACTTATTGCACTGTTCCATTTTGCAACATATCGGCATTCTGTGATGTTAACTGTCCCTTTTTGCAGGACAGTTACTCAGTTGTCTTACCACTGTTTTAGGTTAGTTCGTGTTATTCAAGGTTTAAAAAAAATTAAGTGTTGTTTGTAAAGGAACAATGCAGAAACTAGCGGTTTATAAGTTGTAAAGGGAGTGTGAGTAACGTAATTGCAAGTCTCTATACTGTATCTATGCACTGTTCGTGTAGCAGAATTGACAATAAAGTTGACTTTGACTTTTTGACTTTGAGATCTGGGGGACTCATGTACGTAGAGTATTATGGTGAACTGGTATGTTTAGATACTGTCTTCCCCCACTCTCACTGATCACTCAGGTTTGTTGACGGTGAAGTGATTGGTTGCTTTACATCTCAGGGAGCCCTCATGTCTGTGTTTCCTTCTGGCTCTCCCTTTTAGTTATGCTGTCATAGTTAGTCCTGCCGGAGTCCCTGCTTCCACTCTACAATAAATATACATTCACCTTATACATTATGTGACTGTGACCATACCTAACTGTTATCTCTCCTCTTCTGTTCTCCCTTTCTCTCTTTTGAGCTTCCATTGATCCAGACGCCCTCTGCCCTCTGGACCTGCTTGACTCATCCTGGTGCCCCGCTTCTGATTGGAGATTTCGTCACATGGGTGGCCGTGTGTCTCTTTGGGATGCGTCCGATGTCTGGGGACGGTTTCACTCTACTATGAAGACGGTTCTAGCCTCGACTGATGTTGACAACTGTTTCTCTGAGATCTTGGCTGTAGTCACTCGATAGTTCAGGACTGAAATTTCCTACAAGTCTACCTGAGCCTCCAATAACTACCTGGACTCCATATTAACATCAATTAACTAACAACTGAACTGCCTGCCACCTAACACATAGTATGAATGCAGATCAATTCCTGCTTTCTGTATCACCCAAAAGAGCATGGGTTCCCTGTTGAGTCTGGTTCCTCTCAAGGTTTCTTCCTATTGCCATCTCAGGGAGTTTTTCCTTGACACTGTTGCCCTGAGCTTGCTCATCAAGGACTATCTGACCATTTTATTCACATTCCATACAAACTTAAATAATTCTTTTGATTGTGTAAAGCTGCTTTGCAACAATGACAATTGTTAAAAGCACTATACAAATAAAAATGAATTGAAGTTCCAGCTTCCTGTCTCCGTAGAGATTAATGATCTTGGTAAGGTACGTGTTCCAGATGTCGTACATGTCAATGACAATGACAATTACAAGACAATTTTGTGTGGTTTGAGTGCTTGATAGAAGTGATCTGGGTGAGACAACTATTCTACAAAAAAAATGTCAAACATTTCACACTTCACACAAATCCAAGTAGCTCCAGACATTAATCATGTTTTTCTAGTTAAGCGGCTAGTGGTTTAAGAAGTGAGGCAGGTTTTTAGAGACGTACGGCCAGTAACTTGAGATGTGTTACTAGAAGTTTGAGTTGATAACCAATATTGCAAAATCAACTGTGTCTTGCAAGAAAAACATTTTCAATAAGGATGTTTTAAGTAAATCTGTTGTTGCTATAGTGATGGTGACATCACATGTACACAAGTCCCTTAACATGTGCATAAAAGTTATTAACACAAAACAAATGTCTAACAGTATCTAATAATTCTCTTAGATAGATGAAAATACCTGCGTGTGTTCCTCGGAAGATTTCGTCTTCTCACCCTGATTATCTGTAAAGCCAGTTCATAGTTCTCGTGCCTTAACTCCATCTCTCCGTATTCACACCACACTGCCGCCAGGTCGTACACCTGCTTGTAGTTCACCTTGGTGGCCTTCTCGAAGATCGTCCTGGCCTTAAAAGAGATTCAAGCATTTGTGTAGGACATCATCAAAGTAGTGCAGAAAGACTGAGTAGACAAGAGAGATCGTATTTCATACATCGTCCAGCTGTTTTCCTCGTAGAACCGAGCGAAGGAGATCCAGACCGAGTGAGGTTTCCCTGTGGCTTTCACAGCATCCACAGTCTGCACCGCTTCAGTGTCGATGTTTATTATCTACACACAAATAACACAAATCAAAAAAGTCTAATGCCACATACATTCTAAACAAGAATCCTGATGCAGGTCTCATCTTCAACACTAACACCACTCAGCCTAAAACAGAATTATTTAAGTAAGGAAGCAAATCAGACTTCTGATCTCGTTCTTCTTTCAGGTGAAGCATGAATTGGGTTTCAGATTACCACGGAAAACAGAGGTTCAGGAAGCAGCTAAAATGACGAACAAGACAGTCTGACTCATGACTTGTGCGTAGATCAGTGGGGTTAAAGTTCCCTGTTCAAAGTAACAACTAGTGATATTTCTGTAGCCACATCTGCATCTTTCCCATTTAATTGAAATGACCTCAGGCCAGACTGACAGCTGTAAAAAATAATTCAGTGATTCCCAATTTAGTTGACGTTTTATGTCTGATGTTTGCCTTCCCAGGTTTCTCTTTAACAAAACAATAGTGTGAAATCTCAAACCTTATGGCATGGAATCTGCAACTCCAGAATATATATATATATTTTTTAGTTTGATTCTTGCTTCTTGATTAAACTGGACAACAGAGCTCTCTTGTGGTCAGATTGTGCAACTGCACTGAAATAAAATAGAGAGAAAGAATGGAAAAGCAATGTAGTAAAGTCTCAAGAAATAATAATAATAATACATATAGTTGTAAGCGACGATGAGCGTGCTTAAGCACCCTGCTCCATCGCCACCCGCACGCACCACAAAACCTTATTTGTCTTTTGGTTTGGTTTGTAGGTTAAGACCTACAAAACGGCATTGCCGCCCTGGTGCACACTTCACACAATATGGTGTAATAGGGCTGATGTCAGCTTGGGCCCTAAATATTTGTCATGTCAACTGTGTTTGTGTGTGTGTGTGTGTAAAATAGGAAAAATGGGGAAAAAAAGCATCACACTATGAGCCCATGATATGCAGTGCGAAAGTTGTTCAGCTCAATGAGCTCTAAATGTGTACTGGATTTCTTGTGCAAACATGCAAGTGTGTATGAGCTATGCAGCAAAATCTCGTGTGAGGGCAACTCTCAGGCATCCTAACGGCAGCAGATTCCAAACTGTCTGCCAATTTTCATGAGTCTTTGAGCATGTTAAGACACCCAAAAAGTACAAAAGGGTGGGAAAAAATCCTTAGGAAAACAAGAGGGTCCTGCAAAAACGTAAACGTATCAACGTAAAAGTATACTTGATTAACATTGTTGTCATAGCATCGTTAACATCCGGCAAGCATACGATGTTTAATGTCACAGAGTTCACGCGTTGACTAAGAGAAATTAGCGCGTTAGCTATTGGATAATAGATTGGATTTTTTTTTCCTTTTTAAAAAAAATAATAACCATTTTTATTTTTTTAACAACACTGACAAGAATGACAACAATACAACAAGTCTTTTTGCATACTTTACATTAGAAAATGACACTGTATATGGAACAGACTAATAGACTCCTGACGTCATACAGTACCTGTCTGTAAAAAAAATAATGACGTAACTGTTACTTTAGCTCCTAATGTAATCTGTATTTAAATCCCAGTCTCTAGCCACCTATAAATAAATTAACTAATTATTACAACTTACCCACTAAAATCGCTAAAATACTCTGATCCTAAACATCACATATTCACTGAAACAGTGTATTTAATCATTAAGTAAATTACAGCATTACAACGAATTAAACATTTTTATTTTTAAATCTAAAAATACGTACAAAAAACAGGCATGCCTCTGTAGGTCTAAAGAATAAAATTTTATTTATCCTTATACTGTATTTAAAATACATTTAACTTAGCACAACAGTAGTGATATCCAGTGGCGGATTTAGCAATTTGGGGGCTCAAGGTGAACATGGATATGGGGCCCTCTGCCCTCAGCGGTTTTTTAAAAGTCTTACCTTAAACTTCCCTTCACTCGTTACCCCACAGCAATCTTATCCAGATGTCTAGAACAGCCCTGTAGAAAAAAAAACACAAGAAAACATTAACAGGTTAACTAATGCATAAACTATTTTCTACAATTAGAATGTAACTCATTGTCAGTTTACATACCTTATACAGATACCTTTGTATTTCATCATGATCAGCAGACTAATAGTTGACGATTGGCCTCTGTCTTCTATGCTGTTTCACTAAAGTAAGAAAACCTATGACAGGTCAATGGAGTGACACAAAGAATACTGATTAAAATGACTGCTTTCTTTTTCTCCTTACAATCCTTTTAATACATTTTACTGTTTCTCTTCATCATCACTATATTTACTTTCCCCTTTTTTATATTTTGTCTATGCATCTCTCTCCTTCTCCTTTATTGATTTGATTGACTCTCTCCCTTCTTTTTGCTTTCTCCTCCTCAAATGTTATTTTCATGTCTTTCCTTCTTGTCTTCCCTTTTGGCACTGTATTTCTCTAGCTTTTATTCTTTCTCCCTGTTTTTTATTTTATTTTATTATTTGCTCTTTTTTAAATAGCTTAGTCTTCCTTCATAAAATGAGCTTTAGTGGGTGGAGAAAACATGAATACTGGGGTGTTGGATTAAGACTAATATGAAAATAATGTTAATTAAAAATATTTGAAATAATTAGTCTTATTGTGTGCATGGCTGTGGTGAATAGTGTAGGCCAAGACACTAAAATCTGGCCTTGCAAATTTGGCTTCAAGAAAGTTTGTTATTACTGACTCCATATCCACTGATTTTCTGACTTTGTGCTCAGTGGAGAGAACAGCACGTGCAGACAGCCGCTCTTGTGATACTGTTGATCTGAGGTGACTTACATTTGCCAAAGATCCTAATAACTGTCTGTTCTCCTCCCGTTATTTCGTTTCATGGCTGTAGATGGAAGTCTCGCGCTCCTCAATCAAACTGCAGTGAATCACTTTTCGCTTGTACCGTTGTAGTGTGTGTTTGAGGGAGACTACAATGCTACAACGCAACTTGCGTGGCGTAATGGCATTCCAATGCTATTTCAGCAAATGAGTTTTAATTATTTTTAAATATTAGACGTAAATGCTGGCTAAATCTACTTAGTTAGACATAAGTCATGGGGCACTTGGCGCTAGCCTACTTTTGCCTAATGGTAACGCCGCCTCTGGTGATATGATAAACTTCACCGAAGCGTCTCAACTTCGTCACGTGACCAATCATCGATTATATAGTATTTTAATGGAATGACCGAGAAATAGACGGACTTGCGTTTTGAGAAGTAATTTAGTGTAAATAACTGTATGAATGAGCAGTTGTTTATTTCGCAAATATTACAAGTAGTTATTTAAGCCCAATATCTGCAAAATAATTATCTTAAACTGGCATTAAATCGTGCAGTTTTCCTGGTGACCGTTAGGTGGCGAACTGCGGCGATGTGACGCCAGAAGTAATATTGAAGAAGAAGAAAAACGTATAGCTTTTCTTTAACCAATAAAAGTCGAGGGAACCTTTTTGTGGGTGGGGCTACGTTTCGCGTCCACCATACGCTCATGCTAAGTCAGTTAAGCTTGCTAGCTAGCTAGCCTGGCTAAGTTTATTTTATTTTAAGTAAGGATAAACAATTTTTAATTCTTTACACATATAGGAGGAAAGACATGGCAATTTTCAACGGAAAGCGAGACGTTGTGTTTGTATGTCTTTTATCTTTTTACATAAAATATATAAAAGCCTGATGCAGCCTTGCTAGTTATTTCGACTGAGACGTTTATTGGTTAGCCGCTTTGCTAATTCGCGAGCTGTAATTTAATTAACACTGTTTCAGTGAATATGTGAATTATTGCAGGTTTTAGTGGGTAAAGTTGTATTTATTTATATATAGGCTATATTCAGGGACTTGAATATAGATTACACTATGAGCAAATGTAACAGTTACTTTATTATTATTATTATTATTATTCGTTTTTACAGAAAGGTATAATGTTCCCAGGAGTCTATTAGTCTGTTCCATTACAGGTTACAATTTTCCATACATGTTTTATAATATTTTTTTATTTAAAGCACCCTGTCTATACCATACGACAAAAACGTAGCATTGGTACTGATTTAATTTTTTATGTTTATACATATAATACAGAAAATTGGAATATTGTGAAAAAAATAAATATTGCAAACTCATTGTGTCACACTTGAATCAGCTAATTAATACAAAATACCTGCCAAAGTTTCCTGAGCCCTTAAATGGTCTAATTCATAGACTGGCTGTTCACAGAATGCTGTATCTAAGCACATTAATAGAAAGTTTAATGCAAGCGGAAAAAATGTGCTGGAATTATGTTAAATTTGTTTGAGTAAGGTGTCTCATGACAGCCTAATGCTGTGAACTAATCCTTAACTCTGATTTTGGCTTCAGGAGGAAGATGATTTGCCCTATGAGGAAGAAATCATCAGGAACCCGTACTCGGTGAAGTGCTGGATGCGCTACATTGAGCACAAACAGAACGCGCCAAAGTCTGTGCTAAATATGATTTATGAACGTGCACTTAAAGAACTGCCCGGCAGGTCGGTGGATGTTTTGAGATGTTTTGCTTCCTGTGTGGTTTTACAGACCTTCTATCATAAGATTTGGTGTGTTAGTATTAATCTTTCTGTGTTTTGATGCTGATTACAGTTACAAATTGTGGTACAACTACCTGAGAGAGAGGAGGAAGCAAATCAAAGGAAAATGCGTCACAGACCCGGCGTACGAGGAGGTCAACAACTGCCATGAAAGAGCGCTGGTGTTTATGCACAAGGTAACATGCTAGATTTGGTTACATCTGTCAAATCTAATCTGAGCAAACTCCCCAGCAGTAAAGCTAACTTATGGTTTTGTTACTAAAAGAAAGTGTTGTGTTCCCTTTTCCTTTTTTATTTTTATTTTATTTTTAGGGCCCAAGTACTATAGGGTGCGCAGAACCCTCTTGTTTTCCTAAGGATTGTTGTTTACTAACACATCTCAAATGTTAACACACATTTACTCAAACACATTTACACAAACACATTTACTCGTCACACACAGACTGATACATCCACATGTCACACACACAGCTCTCTCTCACTCTCGCACACACTAACCCTCACACACACTAACGCACTCAACAAATATTTAGGGCCCAAACTGACATTAGCCTTGTATAGTGTCTGATGTGTGCAAGTTGTGCGGTGCAATGGGGTGGTGATGGATTTTTCGAGGTTTTGACACACTTTAATAACGCACAGGTTGTGCGATGCTCCCGGGGTTGCGATGGCATAGGGTGCTTGGACCCAACATTGTTGCTTGCAACTATATTTTATTATTGTTATTATTATTTTAGATATAAAAACAATCCACTTTGAAGTATTATTAACTCGACCGTCTTGTGGATAACACTTTTCTCTCTGGTTTCTTTGCAGATGCCCAGGATATGGCTGGATTACTGTCAGTTCATCGTGGCACAGTGCAAAATCACAAGAAGCCGTCGCACATTTGATCGAGCGCTCAGAGCCCTACCCATCACCCAGCATTCCCGAATCTGGCCCCTTTACCTCAAATTTGTTAGGAAGTTACCCCTGCCTGAGACCGCCATTCGGGTTTACCGCCGATATCTCAAGGTACATGATCCGTATTGCCAAATCGGTCATGTTGAAAATGTCCACTTTTTGAATGCACACGCTTTAAAACATTTCTCTTATAAACCACAAGTTTCTGCGTTGTTCCTTCCCTATGTGTTTTGTTCAGCTTTCTCCAGAGAACGTTGAGGAATACATTGATTACCTGCGCTCTGTAGGACGCCTAGATGAGGCGGCAGTCCGGTTAGCAGCCGTGGTAAATGACGAGGGCTTTGTCTCGAAAGAGGGGAAGTCGAACTACCAGGTGGGTGTGTACTTTGTTTGAGCTGGTCAGTTTTAGGCTTTATTTTATAATAATTTCTGTAATGGAGTAAATCATTATTTAAATGTTATTTTACATATAAACTGCACACAGTGTCTTATTAGCCTGCATTAAATTTAATGAAGGCCATAAAATATACCCGGGGCAATTTTTTTTTCCAGGTATTCAAAACGCTTCATTTTTTCTTTTCTTAAATTAAAAACAACACATTAATAGATGTATAAGGTATTAATAAGCTGTAGAATGTAATTTACATGGTAAGGGGCTCATTTTGTTTTGGTAACAATATGTATTATGGAAAAGAAGATTCCTTTGCTTTATGTCTGTTTCCTTCTGGCTGCTCTTGTTAGGCGTCGCCACAACGGACCATTTGTCGCCATCTATCTTTGTCTACCACATCTTCCTTCATCTCTCTAACCTCCTGCATGTCCTGCCTCAATGCTTCCATAAACCTCCACTTGGGCCTTCCTCCTTTGCTTTTTATTTTTATTTTTATATGTTACATTTTTTTTTTGTCATCAGTGATCCCAGTTGATGATGAGTTTGTAGTTTTTAATTGATGACACAAGCAGGATGTCTGATCTTGGGTCCGGTGTACTGATAAAACTTTCTAAGTTGGTATCCTGGGATAAGTGCATTGGTAGAGATTTATATAAGGAAATGAAGGAAGTTTTTACTCCCCTAACTGTGGTCTGTTATTCTGTGCAGTCAGTCCGGTTTGACTTGAACACTCCTTGTAACTGAAATGAAAAATGTTTCCTCCTTCAGACTTTAATGATGTTTTTTTTTTCATGAATTTTGGCATTAAAGATGCAAATCTCTCCATTCACACCAAACTCTGGCTTTTTTTTTTCCCCCACCAAACTCTGACTCATCATTGCAGCTCTGGCACGAGCTGTGTGACCTCATCTCCCAGAACCCAGACAAGGTGACCTCACTGAATGTCGGTGCCATCATCCGCGGTGGTCTCACCCGCTTCACGGACCAGCTGGGAAAGCTCTGGTGCTCACTGGCTGATTATTACATCCGCAGCGGCCTTTTTGAGAAGGTATTTTACTCTCAGCTCCTTTCAGCCACATGTTCATCAATCTCCATATCCCATAATCATTGTGTTCACCTTGTCATGTGTTGCGTTTAAAGGCACGTGATGTCTACGAAGAGGCGATTCAGACTGTTGTCACTGTTCGAGACTTCACTCAGGTGTTCGACAGCTACGCCCAGTTTGAAGAGAGCATGATCGCTGCTAAGATGGAAACCACGTCTGAGATGGGACAGGATGAAGACGGTAAGAGAGCAGTAGCAGATGATGTTTGGTGCTAATTAACACAGAGACTGATGTTGTAACCTCCTTCATGTAGATGATATCGATCTGGAGTTGCGTCTCGCCCGGTTCGAGCAGCTGATCACGCGGCGGCCGCTTTTGTTGAATAGCGTGCTGCTGCGTCAGAACCCACACAATGTCCACGAGTGGCACAAGAGAGTCAAACTGTATGAAGGCATTCCTCGACAGGTGAGCAGAGAACTTAAAATTTAAAAGGCAAACAGTTATCTCTATACACCTGCAGGTAAACTCACTCTGTTAGAACTTTTGTCTAGTCGCTTCTGCAGTATTGCGCACGCATGCGTGCCCACACAGCACAAGCACTTGAAATAACATCCCAGTACTCTTAGACTGATCTCAAAGTGCTGATTTAAGAATTTATGTGGTATTAGCCTTTACCATATGAAGTGATACTGTATATCTTGTGAATGCTAATTTGTTTTATTTGTCTGTAGATAATAAACACCTACACTGAAGCAGTGCAGACTGTGGATGCTGTGAAAGCCACAGGGAAACCTCACTCTCTCTGGGTCTCATTCGCTCGGTTCTACGAGGAAAACGAACAGCTGGACGATGTACGAAACATTCTCTCGTTTGTACTCGGCCTTTCTGCACTGCTTTGATGATGTCCTAAATAAATGCTCAAATCTCTTTTAAGGCCAGGACGATCTTCGAGAAGGCCACCAAGGTGAACTACAAGCAGGTGGATGACCTGGCGGCAGTGTGGTGTGAATACGGAGAAATGGAGTTAAGGCACGAGAACTACGACCAGGCTTTACGTATACTCAGGGTGAGTTGATAACATCTGAAGAACACACACGCAGGGATTTTTTTACTTTGATAACTATTGAAAGTCATTAAATACATAGATTTTATCACTTGATTTAAAGCATTTTGTATTGCTTCAGCCAGTACGCTATTTTAGCCAACACATTTTATATCCTCTTGCAGAAAGCCACAGCAATCCCGTCGAGAAAAGCAGAGTACTTCGATTCTTCAGAACCAGTGCAGAACCGAGTGTATAAATCCTTGAAGGTCTGGTCTATGCTGGCAGATTTGGAGGAGAGCCTTGGGACCTTCCAGGTATTAGTTAAACTCTATGCATTAAATATTGCTATTAATAATAACTGGAATATTTCACTATCTATATTATATCTATAATATATTGTTATCTTTCTTTAGTCAACTAAATCTGTGTATGATCGCATCATTGACCTCCGCATCGCCACACCTCAGATCATCATCAACTATGCTATGTTCCTCGAGGAACACAATTACTTTGAAGAAAGCTTTAAGGTAGGACTGCAGGCTAGAGCTAGTGCAGTTAAATTTTAAAACTAATGTTGCATGCTTTTTAAAAAATTTCTATTAAAATGTTCGATTCAGTTCGAATGCCTGATGTATATATCGTGTAGACATGAAAACTTTTTACTCGTATTACTCACCTTATACGTAAATCTCTGGTACGTTTCAGGCGTACGAGCGCGGCATCGCTCTCTTCAGGTGGCCGAACGTGTACGACATCTGGAACACGTACCTCACCAAATTTATCGATCGCTACGGAGGCAAGAAGCTGGAGAGAGCACGTGACCTGTTCGAGCAGGCTTTGGATGGGTGTCCACCCAAGTTCGCAAAAAGTATGTGTGTATTTTGGTTCCTAAATCTGAATGAGGGTTTGTATAAAACCGATATGTTCTGTTAGTGTTGAATATTTATATAAGATTTTTTCCCAGCCATCTATCTGCTGTATGCTAAGCTGGAGGAGGAGTACGGACTGGCTCGCCATGCTATGGCTGTGTACGAGAGATCGACTCAGGCTGTGGAGCCTGAAGAGCGCCACCTTATGTTCAACATCTACATCAAGAGGGCTGCAGAGATCTACGGCGTCACTTACACCAGAGCCATTTATCAGAAAGCCATCGAGGTATCGAGGATCTGTGTATCAGGAGAATGGCAGAGCACCATCAGGATTCAATCAATAACCGTTCTTTACAATCGGAGTATAAATGTCATTTAAAATGTTTCTTTCCTTTTTTTTTTTTTTTTTTTTTAAACTTTGAGGTTCTCCCGGACGAGCATTCTCGGGACATGTGTCTCCGCTTCGCTGACATGGAGAGCAAATTGGGTGAGATTGATCGAGCCAGAGCTATTTACTCGTACTGCTCCCAGATGTGTGATCCCAGGGTGAGTAATCAGTCATCCTCGTCCATCTTCATGTACTTATGACTAACACTGCATTGATTCGTTTGTCAAATGAGCTCTCCAGTGTCTTTTGTGTAATGTTCTACTCGTAATCGCCTTCTCTTTGCGTCCTATGAAGATGACGGCTAATTTCTGGCAGACGTGGAAGGAGTTCGAGATCCGGCACGGGAACGAGGATACGATCCGTGAGATGCTCCGGATAAAAAGAAGCGTCCAAGCAACCTACAACACGCAGGTCAACTTCATGTCTTCACAGATGCTCAAAGCAACCACCAGCGTTACAGGTTAGTGACCAGTCTTTTATTATTGCTATCTAATTTCTTACTTTTTAAATAAGCATTACTCAAAGAATTAAGACGCTGTATGGTTTTATTTTTGTGTACATAGTGCCAATTTTACGCTAAACCGCCTGCTTTCGTTTTAACATTACTACAGTAGTCATACTAGTAGAAGTAGCATGGTTTATTTAAACTATGTTGGCTTTATTTATTTTATTATTAATCATGATATTGCTTAACATGCGTGTTTAAATATTATTATTATTATTATTAATAGTAGTAGTAAGATTAATATTATTTGTGTTGGCATTACTGAGTGTGCTCTACCTCCATACCTCCATGTGTACATATACTGTTTCTCTCTTTGTACGTCTCTCCCTCCCCCTCTCTCTCTTTGTCTTTCTGTGGGTGTGTCTCTTTGTCTTTCGGTGACTTTCTCTCTCGCTGTGTTACTCTGGACCTCCTGATATGTACCATTGTCTGTCTATCTCTATGTATGTCTGAGTCTTTGTTTTTTTGTTTCTCTTCTTACTTGGTGTGCATGTCTGTGCGCCTTTATTTACATGTGTCCGTGTGTCATTCCACCCATCAGTTTTAGACCTTTCCCCAGGCCAGAGTGGTATTGATGACATGAAGATGTTGGAGCAGAAAGCGCAGCAGCTGGCTGCAGAAGCTGAGCAGGATAAACCCAAACCTAAAGACAAGATCCTCTTTGTCAGGTCAGATTCACTCCTCCTCGCTTTTTATTCTGTTTCCTCACAGCACCATAAACTTCACCCGATGTGCATTAAACACTCCTTGTGTGTGTGTTTATTTATGGTGCAGGAGTGACACCTCTCGCAGCGAACTGGCTGAACTAGCCAAACAAGCTAACCCAGATGAGATCGACATTGATGATGATGATGACGATGAGAAGAAGGAGGATGAAGATGAAGAACCTGACGGTGAGTCCTCCCTCACAGTTTCACATTCAGTACAAGTGTCAGTATGTCAGCAGCACTCACCTTCTCTCTTGTCTTTTGAGCAGAGGTGCAGCTCGAGCAGAAGAGTGTCCCTACGGCTGTGTTTGGAGGACTGAAAGAGGACTGAATGATTTATTGATGTATATGTGACTAATTTGCAAAATAATAAAAATATTGATTTCTATTGGTCAAGCTTCTGTCCACCTTTACTGCCAAATTAATAAAAGACTTGTCGGTTATCAGTATCCAGTGGCGTCCAGCAGGGAGAACCAAGGTCCAGATTAGAGTTGAACACAGGAGGGCCCTCTTTTCTCCCTTATTCACACAATCCTAAGGGTTTTATAACTTAATCTGTTCTGTTATATTTTTTAGTGCATAAGAAAGATCACCCACTCATCAATTATGTTTGATATATAATGAAATAATTTCAACAAGAATTATAATTGGTCCAGATTACAAATTAAAGTCGGGTAAATCCAAACTAGACATTCCACTTGATGTAGATGGCTGTATGAAAGTCTGAAATTGTTAAGGTCGAGTCAAATTTCCAACAATGGAGGAAAACACTACACTGCTCTTACCCTAGCTGACATCAAGTGTTTTACGCTTAAATCCCAGACATATCACATTGCAGCTTCAAGACCAAACAGGTAAAACCATCATGGAGGACTGTTTCTATAGTAACAACTTTTTTTTTTTTAAAAGGTGGACACAACGTAAATGGATTAAAGGGACATGTTTTTTTCTGTTAGATGGTTGTTTAACATTTCATGGGTCATCTGGATCATCTGCAGTCTCCAGTGTCAGTGCTTTTGTAATGAGCAAAGGTAAAGCTGTAGCTTTGGGTTTTTCTCAGCATTCACAACACACTCCGTAAAATGACACAAGCTGCATTTACATCTGTTATGTCACTGCAAAACTGAACCAACTCGTGAAAATCAAAGAAGCTACATGTAAGTTTAAACAGATAAACTGTTTATTAGAAATTTGAAATTGCAACTGTTGTGGTGTGAATAGGATAAACCACATGCGTTTATAGAATAACATTGCAACTCCATGGAAGTAAGAGTAACGGCACAACTGCTTTGTCACTGATTATTTTCCTATAACTGCAAGACAGTTAATTTTACACAGCATAAATGTATTTATTTCTCATTTTACTTTCAAAAGCTTGACAATTTTTCCCCATGCCTTTTAGTTTGAAGAAACATGTTGAGATTCATTTTGTAAAGCGCTGGACTATTCCTTTAAGAATGTCAGCAAAGACTATAAAAGTCCCACCCAGGAATGTTATTATTCTTTAATCTGCTGATGCACGACAAATGACATCTTGCTCCATCGTCATGCACAACACTTGATAAGGCTTGATAAGATGTTCAGCACAGCGACCAACATGCACATAACAGTGTCCCGACAGCTTTTTCCAATGTTTGTTACAGAAATCTCTTTTTTGTTACTGTTCCATACATGTTAGTTCAGTTTGTGTCTGGTAGAGTTTTGGTAATAAATTTGTTCTTCAGAGATTCCTTGTGTGCAGACAGCATCTGAAAAATGCCATATGAGATTAAAACTATTAGGTGTGGTAATCCTCTTAGTGCAGTTTGTTGAGGTTTTTTTTTTTTTTCATGTGAGGTGGGAGTTACTTTAGCTCCACATGAGGCTGAATATTATCCTGAAAAAAGAGCACTGCAGTCGGCACGGTGGTGTAGTGGTTACCACTGTCGCCCTGCACCTCCAGGGTCCGGGTTTGGTTCCCGGCCAGGTTCGATTCCCGTCTGTGTGCATGGAGCTTGCGTGTTCTCCCTGTGCTTGGTGGGTTTCCTCCGGGTACTCCGGTTTTCTCCCACAGTCCAAAGACATGGTCAGGTTAATTGACATTCCCAAATTCTCAGAGCCCACTGCAGTCACTACGATAAACGTTCAGCGAGTGGAACACCTGATCATTGAAAATCAACGGATAACTCATTGCCAACATGTGGAAGAGACACATCTGTGTGAACTGTACACACAATCATTCACCATCACCACTTGCACATTACAGGAACCTACCACATTCCTTGACCTCGCTCCAAGCTATTTCCAAAGGTTTGGACCATTAAAGGAGTTCCTGGGAGGCCAGTGTTTCAGATTGATGTTGGCTCTGGTGTGCTCAGAAAGATTTCTACCTTGATTGTATCCAAACACTGGGATAGGTGCATTAATGTAGCAGGGGATTGTATAGAGAAATAAAAGGAGTTTTTACTCTCAACTGTTCTGTTTCTGCAGAATCTGAAGTCCTGCAGTTTCTTTTTTTTCCCGTTTGTTGCATATTTTCAAGGGGGGGAAAACAAAATTTCCCTTGAGGAATTTTGTTTAGATTATTTGATACATGGTGTATGATATTAAACGTATATCTTAATATTTAGCCATTTTAGTACATCACAGAATATTACAATTTTACCTTGTTTATTTCACATAGCTTTTAGAATACACAGTACTGTCTTAAGTTTAAGTCCGGTAAGAAAAACGCTGTAAAGGAGAAATTCTTTCACAAATAAAAATAAACTATTTACACTTCTATCAATTAACAAAATGGAAGGAAAATGAACAGCAGAGAAATCTAAATCATATCATTATTTGGTGTGACCACCCCTTGCCTATAAAAACAGAATTGTCATCAATTCTTCCAGGTACACTTGCACACAGTTTCTAAAAAAACTCGGGTCTGTGTGCATGAAGTTTGCATGTTCTCCCTGTGCTTGGTAGGTTTCCTCTGGGTACTCTGGTTTCCTCCTACAGTGCCACAGATTAGGCTAATTGGTGTTCCCATTTTTCTAGTGTGATTGTTTCCCTGTAGGTTACAAGAAGTTTAGAACTCTTAGATCAATGACAAATGGGTCGTTGCAACCAACAGTTATTTCCGATGACATCTTGAATAGACGGGTGGATGGATTGACTTTAAATCCGAATGAAATCCATGAGTACTTCAGTTCAAGACTTGAGACACTAAGGCATGTCTTGGCTGATTGAGTATAATTAAATCGTTGGCCTTTTGATTGTGCTTGTGTCTTCAGGCTAAATCCTGTATTCTAGAAATAACCCGTGTCTCAATATTGTCTCTGTATAATGCCTTATGTACAAAGAATGTATTTTGAAATCAAACTGAAAAATGCTCCACCTGTTGGAGCAGACATGTGCCCGAACATGCGCGTTACTTCCTCTTCCCTAGTACGAACGGTCTCATTTACATCTAATTACGTCCCTATTGCAGTGCATTGTGGGATTTCAGGAGTACTGGATTTCAGGATTTAAAACTAACATTTCAGGCATGGCTAGAAGAACATGGCACAGCTGTCTCAGACAGTGAGCAGGGCGCGGTTTGGGATAGACCCGAGCTCTCCCACTGCACCTGTATTTTTTATTATTTTTTTTAACAATACACCTTTCGTGTACCTGCTTGGCTGCCTTTAGAAGGATAGTTCCGCCCCTGAATGACGTATCGGGGCGCGTTCTGATCTGTGATTGGTCGCTGGTGGGGTGAGTGACGTGCGTCCGAGGCACCTGGAACACTCGGTCGTCGGCGGCGGCGCATTTCTGCCCAAAGCGCACAGCGATGCGGCTCTGAAACGGGGGCAAAGAAAAAGAGACCAAAAATCTCCGCAGAGGCAGTAAAACGGCGCTCCGTGGCAAACCCGAGGCGTGTTCCGGAGCTCCGTGGCCTCACATCAGGATGAAATAGGACTATTTTTCTATGAATAAGAAGCACTTTTTTTTTTATTATTGTTATCGTTATTCGTATAATTCTGTTCCTGTATCCTGGTTTTCCGTCAAGGGGACGCCACCCGACATCCGTGTTTTCACTCCGCGCAGAGGCATGACCGCTTGAGCTTTCTTTTTGTGCTATTTTACGCACTACCTCGCTTTTTTCTCCTCCATAAGGCCTGTCTTTCTTAAAGAGGGGCTCGATATGGTGGACTCGAATGCGATGAGGAAGACTTTCGTGGTCCCGGACGTGAAACCTTTGGATCAGTACGACATTACCCGAGCTAAGATCTGCGCCAGTGTGGGCTGGCTTCTGGCGAAATCCTACGGCAATGCAGGTACTGACCCATTTACACATACACACACACACACACACACACACACTGCTCTAAAAACTCCAGGATCACACTATGCCCCCTTCATCCTTTCATCATGCGCTTTGATGCATGGAGGTGAAAGCTCAGCATTTTCCTCTCTTGAGATACACAAAGACACACATTAAAGCCGCTGGGATCGATTTTATTTATTTATTTATTTTGTTAATTTTTGTTTCTGTACCGATATATATATAGTATATACATACATAAATATAATAAGCATATGTCGCTACATTGTGTATGGTGATGTACTGTAAATATGTAACCGTATGGTCATATCGGTTATCATAAGAAAGAAAGAAATATATATATATATTATTAAGTTGAGTTAATTTCTTCAACAAAATTCCACCTTAGTTGGTATAAATATTTCCACTTTTTCCACAATATACCTACGTTTCCACCTGTGTCTTTCGTGTACACGCTTTCTTTGACTTAAATGTAAATTAGAGTTGCTCTGAGTCACTCATGTGAGAGAACACACCCACTTTCACCTTCACTCAACACCCCCAATCCTGTTTTTTTTTTTTGCCTTAAACTGCTATTTTTAACCTAAATACAGGTACACAACCTGTACATGCAGTGTATCTCTGTACATCCTGTGTCAAATCTATTTATCTGACCAGATGTTTACAAGGGAACAAGATTACACTTATTGAACACTACAGATATGATTGAACACAACCATCTAGATTCCATTGAACTTGGCTATAAAAACAACAAAAGATACCTGCTGGTCCGGATAGTACTTATTACATCATAGGGCATTAGTCAGGGAGTCAGTTAGGAGGATAGTTCACATGTCACACTGGGTACGTTAAGGTTATCAGGCCTGTACACTAAGGCAGTCACCACACAACTCTCATTGTATATTATACAAAAAAAAAGGTCCACTTGGTGGGGGGATTTAGGGTGTATATACAGGCTTGTTTCTTTTAATTGCAATCAAACCTGATTACTAGGTGTTTAAGTTTCTGTCACTCGTGCATCCATTCTCTTTGGCTTGAAATGTAAATTTGAGTCTCTCTGAGTCATTCATGTGAGAGCACACACCCACTTTCACCTTTACAGAACACCTTAAACCCCCCATCGAGTGGACCCTTTTTTTTGTATAATATACATTGAGTGTTCCACATAAAGATGTTCTCATCTTATATTTTATCTCAAAACATCACAAAGGGCAGAATGAAGGGCCGATTTAAATTTTTATTAAGTCACTGCAGTATATAAATTACAAATTCCTTCAAGAGGAATGCTTAGTCATGTGACCAAGGACAATTCTAATATTTGAGGAATAAACAGCTAATTGCAGTGAGTAAAAAAGTAAAGAATAAACAGCTTCTGCAAAGAAGAGACGTGAAGTGGCACCAGACACGTAGGACAAAAGTTTGAAAGGCGATCACATGATTCTTAGGCACTTTGCATAAATGAGCGGCTTCGGGATCTCCTATTCCAATCATATCCATTTTTGGAATACTTAGTTTTGTGTAGTGCTGCAAGGAATACACACTGTGAAAGAAAAGTGTGCATTTTATATATCTGCATTGAATTTATTTAATACCTTTACAGTACTTATCTCATGTATGTTTGAAAATCTTCCAGAGTCAAAGATTTGTTTATTAACCCCAGGCTCAGATTCTACCGAACTCTGAGTATAAAAACAGAAGGTTTTTAGCTTTTCACTGACTAACTGTAGTAGTCAATAATACCGTTTTATTGCTTTAGTGGTACGCTCTAGCATACACATTTTTATATCTTTTAATGTTTATGCAACAGCTGGTAATGTAAAACCCACCATGGGTCTGAAATAAACATCTGAGTTCCTGTAGCTGAATAATATCTGATCGTGTCACTTTAATCTACAATACCTTGTTTTTATATGTATGACAAATGGACATCTCAAATGGATGTCTTTGTATATCGTAAAGGTCAATGAGAAAAAGACATCCCACCCTGCAAAGACCCATTTCTGAGAGACCTGTTTAAAATAAATAAAAGCAAAACCTCATCTTATCTTTATTATATTGTCTTTCATAAAACTTTCTTTAGTGATGCTAACTTATAAACCATTTTTGATTAGCATCATTACACTCATGGGATGTTTTTATGTTCTATTAGAACTTTAACCAGGTATACAGGAAGTTTATCCTCATCACATAGAAAATAGAGAAACAGCTAGCCTGCTAGTTCAAATAATGTTAGCTAACAGATGCTAATAAATGAGTGCTGCTGTTAAAATAGACTTAACTTGTCTTTTACAACCATAAACCCACCATGGGCTAAAGAGAAATCTCTGATGCCAACCGGGCAGTGAGCAAAATGGCCATTATTATCCCTGCTGTTATAGGCAGGAGTTCACTTTACTGTACTACTCGGGCTGAAATGTTTTATGATTGTCGTTTGGGAAAAAAACACACATTTCCTTCTGTTATTGCTTTTACAGATCACGAAACAGGCACAGACATGAATAAAAGTATCATTCTCTGTTGCCAGAAGCCATTGAACAAAAGTAAGCTAATATTAAAAAACACAAAACAAACACAAAAAAACAGATCATATATTGAGTTCAGGGTGTTTCTTATTTTATGATATGCTCAAAAGGTTAATAAATGGGATTTTTTTTGTCTTTTTGTTGTTTTAACATTGTTTTGAACATTAAATTTGTTGATATTTTAAACTTTTATTTTTATTGGAGCTAAAATCAATCCTGGACAGTTCACTCATTTCACTTGTGTAGAGTCAGGGATACACTCGAGCCTCTCATTTTCCAATGACAAATGTCCATGTACCACAAATGAGGCTTAGAGTTAAACTACATGTCCGAAAGTATTTGGACACCTGGCGATCACATCCACATGTGCATTTTGATCTTTTTTACTTGTTAAAGTAAATTCCAGTCATCTGAAAAGACTTTCTATTTGATTGATGTGGTCAGGTACTCTTGATGTCATCCCAAAAGTGTTCTGTGAGGGCTCTGTGCAGGACACTCAAGTTCTTCCAGTCCAACCTTGACATATCATGTCTTCACAGAGCTGGCTTTGTGTATCTCGTGTCCCATTTCCACCAAGGCGGTTCCTGAGCAAGTTCAGAGTCGATGCCTAATCTCGAACCAGTTCTTTGTTTTCAAGTCCCGGCACCTCAGAAAAACTGGTTCCAGGACAGCATCAAAGAACCGCACCAAATGTCAGGAGCAAGGGGGGATTATTACAACCAACCAAAAGTACATGATCTCCATCTTAAAAAAAAAATAAAAAAAAGACTCAGCATGTAATGTGCAGCTCAATGCTGTAATGATGAAGCCAGGAGAATTCTTATGCTTGCCACTAGATTTTTTTTTTTTTTTTTGCTGTTAGCCTTGCCGCTATTGCTAGCATTGCTGCTAACATAGCTGGGAAAGTAGAGATGTACACGGACATATACAGTGATGTAATAATGTGACTCTCTAGCCCAATGAAGAACAACAGTTATTAGGAGGTTTACTATTGAACCGGATCAGAACCAATAGTACAGTACCTGGTTAACTTTGGTGGAAAAGGGAATTCAAAGGGACTTTGTCATGTGGGAGGTGTTCCTCGGAATGGCACAAATCAATAGTGTCTAATGTGAAAACTCCCTTAGTTCCAGTGAAGGACGATTGAATCAGACGTTCACAAATTTTTGGTCATGTAGTGTACGTTATATTCAGTTTTTCAGCTGGTAACAGGTATTGAGCGATGTAGCAATAAAATAAGCAATTCTGCAATGGCAGTTTTGTAATCAGGTCCATTAAACCTTCAAACCAGCTAAACGTGTTGACTATACACTCCGTAGCTTAGGTTTGTTTGGGGTTGGATTAGAGCAGGTGTGTGTGGATTGGGTATGAGAATTTCTGGGTTAATGCTTGCAAAAACGTGTTGTTGTTACTTGAAGGACTGCGCTGTACTGAAACAAGGTTACAGTAATTGCTGATCAGAATTTTAAAGGTCAAAGTTTTAGCTGAGAAAATGCCACTGTGCTGAGCAATAGCAAATCCGGTACATCCGTGAGGAAAAATTAACTTTCTTTTTTACTGCAAATGCAGCTATTTGGGTTAGTGTGTGCGTGTATGTGTGTGTACGTGTTCGAGTCCCATCGATGTCCCATTGTGTTCAGTAAATGAGCCACAAATAATTCATGTTCTACTCCGCATTCCTGTACGTACTTTAGATATCATTGGCTGGTGTACAAACAGGTCAGCTGATCCGGCGCTCATGTTTAGTTAAGCATAATAAAGTCGGGAGCTGACGTGTCAGGATAAACACAGTCATCTTTATACTTCAGTGGAATATCCTAGTTTACCAGAGCATAAGAACAAACATGCCTAGGCTTTAGACTTTAGTCCAGTGGAATATATTTGGAGTTGGGAGGGACACACACACACACACACTGCTCTACTGTAACACTTTGGCTTACATGTCATTTGTTATGCAACCAGTAGCCATGTATGTATATCTACACACACACACACACACACAAAGACGCACATACTGTCTCTGCATTCAGTGTTTGCATTGCCAGCAGTGGGGTGTAGCCACACCCTCTGGTCAGACTCACAGAGGCTGGCATGCACCACGAAGTGAGAGGAGGAAAAGCCAGAGCGCTTGGATAGCGCACACAAGATTTTGCTTTGTGTGAATTCCTATTTGTGTGTTTGTGTGCGTGTTTGTGTGTGTGTGTGCGCACGCTTGTGTGCACTTGTGTGAGCGAGAGCCTACAGCAGTGAAATCCTGCTGAGCCAGGACCGCACTTATCTTCCTGTCTGACTTTGATGACATCATCAGTTTTCCTCATTGAACCTGGATTGTGTAGTGGACTGTAGATTTCCTGCACTGTTCCTGAAAACGAACACTGTTTACATAAAGCAAATAGGGTCTTACAGCAAAACACAGACCTGCTTATTACATGTACAGCCGTGTGTAAGATAATACAATATTATAAAATCATTTATTAAAATGTATCAGATGGTTTTTGCACTTTGAGGCTGGAGGGTCCTTAGAGCGAAAAAAAAAAAAAAAGGTAACCGTCGGAGGAACATGGAACTGTGTAAATATCCTACAACCTGCTTCCATGTTATAGATGTTTTTGTGTATCATTTTTAACAGCCCGTACATTCAACTTCACACTGACTCCAGATTAAACTCATTAAGGTCATTTAAGTAAACGCATTTAAGGTAATTAGGAGTGTAACAATGTAACTGTGTAATAAATACAGCAGTCATCACAGTAGTTAATAACCAAGACCCTCAGAATTAAATTTTTCCTAAGCATCATGGGGATTGTTGGCATTTTTATAACACATTAATGCACCCATTACCAAAAAGCTGATGTCTAAGTCTATAATTCATACATACAGTACTATCTATTCAGCCATTTGTTTATAGCCAGGATGACGGGGAGCCTGGAGCCTACCCTAAGGATGTTAGAGCAAGGCGGGCCCGGTATTCCAATCTATTGCATGGCACACGCGCACACAATCACACACATACGACATCACAGGCAATTTGGACCTACGGAGAAACCCGGGGCACCTGGAGAAAGCCTTGAAAGCACGGAGAGTACATGGAAGCACGCACACACACACACAGAGGTGAGATTCAAGCCCCCGAACCCTTGGCGGTGAAAAAACTTAAATAAATTTATTCCTATATATAATGTATGTATGTATATAAAAATTATATCATTAAGCCTTAAGCTCATACCAAGCAAAGTTTGAAAACTGTTACTATACTGTAACTATTATGAAACAGTATTGTGACCGCTGCAGTATCTCAGAAGATAACAATGTGGAATATTTGTACTTGCGCTTGACCTAGAGTGATATTACTGTAAGTACATGTAGAGTAATATTGACCTTACAAACGGCTGCTGTGTGCATGTCCCGTTATCATATCTTCCCTACTCAGGGTTCCTCATGTGGCTTCATCACATGTTATTAATGAATTAACCCGAGCACCTGCTCTTCTAATTAAGACGAGTCGCAACATGTTCAGAGTGCAGTGGGATTGGGTCTTGTTTGCGGGCCGCGTGGAATATCGCTAGTTCTCAGAATGTGCCGTGTAATCAGGAGACTGTGTGAAGCCTTGGCGATAGCAGCGCGGGTCACACAGGTCTCTGGCCTCGTGCCTGTGTGTTGAGCTGAGCGTCTTACGACCGTTTGTGGCGTTTTAATATTGTAACTTATGCTTTACAAGATCCCCAATAATATCTTTTTTTACCACACTGTAAGATCCTTTCAAATTAGATTACACGATGCATTACATCAGAGCGATTCAGGCTGTCAGTCAGTATATCAGTAGCAACTTTATGTCTGAAGATAAAAAGATTAAATAAAAGGAGAAGAAAAGGAGTGCGGAGCTCGTGTTAGCTTGCTGAGCGAGCGAGCGAGCTGCAGAGTGAGCGTGAGGTAATAAGGATGATTTCCCATCCATTAGCATGCGTGGTAGCTTAGCAACTCGGTGTACGAGGAGACGGTCATGTCTATTTACATTATATTAAAGGTGCAGTAGGTAAAATACTTTTTTTTTTTTTAACAGAAATGTTTGAATATTCACAAAAGATCCACAGTGTGTATAAAATAGTTACCAGTAGACAAACACAAACGAAGCATTCTGGACAGCAAATCAGTTTTCCTAATGGGTTTCCTCGACTTTTGCTAAAACCACAACTTTCATAATTTTTATTTATATCTTCCAAGTTCTTTGTAGCCGCTATCGGGCATAAAACCTGTGGCGAGTCCTCGACGGGAGCAAACGAAAGTCTAACAACAACAATGGAGTCGATTCTTAAACTTCATAACTTGTACAAAGAACTTGGGCCTTTTTAAATACTGTGATTTTAAAGTTTTATCATTCTTTGTATTTATATCTGTCATGTGTAAAAACCTACTTTTGTGTGATCCTGTGTCATCCTCCTATTGGTTCCTTTTAGATTAGCATTTCAGTCTGAAATTTGAATCCAAATGTCTACAACCAATAACACACATTATGTGCCGTGTGGCGAATCCTTTTACACCCTGATTTTGTTTTCTCTCTGTTTTTTTTTTGTTTTTTTTTGGGGGGGAGACCTCATTGTACAGCTAGCCACTGCAGAGCTCAGCACCTTGCTGTTGGCTCCATGCACTATCCCGAGCGAGTGCTCGTCCTTGAGGATGCTTGCTCCTAGCTGATGGCACTGGATCTTTTAATCCTCCAGTCTCTCTCTCTCTCTCTCTCTCTCTCTCTCTCTCTTTGTTTCATTATCATCATCTGTGGGCATGACTCAGCCTTGGCTTGTTGTTTCTGCATCTGGAGCTTGAATTCAAATCATGAAGCATTATGCTAAGTCGCTGTTACTCAAGTAGATTGAGTCAGAGGTATGCATGGGTTTTGTCCGTCCTGTGTACATGAAAATGTAGTGCAACACTCGAGACCGAGCACAATAAACCTCGCTCGCTCGCTCCCTTCTTTCTGTTCATCGCTCATCGCTCAATTATCTTCAAGCGCTTTGATTTTAACTTCTCATGGTGGAGTTTGGCCAGGCCACAGGACTCTCTCTCTCTCTCCTGGACTCTGCTGGGCGGTTCAGTTAGTCACTGCGATGAGTCAGCAGCGCACAAGAGCACACGGGTGAGCCCTATGGGAGGAAATCCTCTTCAATTCCCTTGGGATCTACTATTCAAATCAGACACGTGGCTTTCTGCCCTCGGAAAAGCAGGCTCCTTTCCATGTCCTTCTGTGTTGTTATGGTCACCAGGTTTATGTTTATGTTGTGGGGATGGACTTTGGAGCTGAGCCTCTCTCGAAATTAAACCATCATGAGTCATTTGTTTCGGTTTGCTTCCATTTATCTGTTGCATTTAATAAGGTAAACAAATATTGATAATTCTTTACTATGATTATGCAGCCTTATCGTAGTCCGGTTGGTATGCGTCACACTTTTTAGGTTTAAGCTCACAGTTTGCAGACAGGGTCCATGAAGCTTAGCTATGGGGCACGGATAAAGGTTCCATGAGTTAACATACATTGTGTGTGTTAATGCTCCGGCTGAGTTAATGCATTTATCAGAGAACAGCAAGAGGTGAGCAACAAGTCGGGGGAGGGTGACCCTCTATGATGTCACATTAGGGAGAAAATCTTATTGACTTGTTTAAGTTGATTGATCTTTTGTCTATCAGTTGATGGGACAGTTTTCAAATTTTTTCTCTTTAATTATCTAAACTTGAGAAATTCCTTAAATATATATAAGAGCTTTTGCAGAAAACTAAATTGCTACCATTTTTGCAGCAGTATTGTTGCTTTTCATACAAGTATCATATATTATAATTCATGTAAGTAGATACTTATTTTGAGAAGTTGTTACAATACAACCACATATTGGACTGGAGCGGAACATTGGCAGGGACAAAAAAGGATCACTTCGTATGGGACATTAGTAAACATGAGTGCTGTCAAATTCACAGAAATCGGATTGAATCGAATTAACGGCCTACATAGAATTTACAATTTATAGCTGTAGTAAACGGAGTCGAATTGGATCTAGTTCCAGTTTAAATACAACTGTTAAACAAAGAGTTAAATGTTGGCAAATTACACCCATCATACCATTAAAACAACTGACCGGAGGAATGAACCACTTAGATAATCTTGTTATAGTGGCATCGGCCAAGGGGTGGCGTATATTATGCAACAGTCAGTTCTCTAATGTGATTTGTTGGAAGAAGGACAGATATGGAAAGCATAAGGATGACTGGGTCAGAGCATCCATCAAGTGGCAGGTCTTGCCTAAAATGGGCATGTCAGGAGGAACTGAAGAACTGCACCATGGAACAATAAACTGGGGAATGGTCTGATGAGTCACGTTTTCATGTACATCATGTGGATTGGTTGGGTCTGATTCATGGAGGCCCTGCTTAACTTATGTGACATTAAGGATCTGCTGCTAATGTCTTCATGCCAGATACCGCACCACAAATTCAGAGGTCTTGTAGAGGTCACGGCTAAACAGGTCAGAGCTGTTTGACTCCACATGGGGGCATAGTTTAAATAGGTGGATTTATGTATTCGTGTTGTTCATAAAGCAAGTCTGTGTATTTCTCTTGTAAAGAGAAAGAAGTAAAGGTTAAAGAGGTTTCAGAGTTTCAGAACGTCTGGGTAAATGTGTGTAGGTGCTTATGTGACCTTGTGTCGCTGCTTTTTTGTTCTATTTACAGACCTTTCACAACATCTCACCTGATGTAAAACAAGCTTTGGGTTGCTGTTAGACCTTAAACCTGGAATTACGTTTTGTTTTTTGCTTGGTTGTAATCTGAGGAACAGTATACAGCGAGGGACTGTAGTGTCTCGGGTGGGTGTGGACAACTTTCCTCTGTTGGACGCTGTGGCTGCTGTGGCATTGTCCAGATTCACACTTGTAGGCTCATGACAACATGGTGAAAGCTTTTGTGCCTATCAGAAGTCTGACAATTTACCATTTGACCTCTTCATCACTTACTCAAACAGCTAAAAAAAAATGTCTAATAAACAGTATAATGACTAATTTTAGTAGTCTGGTCATTGTGTTATGTATGAGTGTGTGTGTGTTAGCGGTGCACTGTACATTCTGGTGTGAGAGTTCCTCAGGTGCTGTATACACGTGATCTGGTTACTTTCTATTTTTAAACTCTTTATAATGTGTTCATTGGTGACGCCTGCATCACAGTAATGCTAAAAAAGGATGAATAGACAGACAGGTTGTAGAGAGAGAGAGAGAGAGCGCGGTATTGTGGTTTATTTAAACTTCATAATACTGAATGGTTAGATCGGGGAACCTGTTCTGACGTAAATCTCTAATAAATTATTAATCTCTCTGTAACCTCCACGATCCACAGATTAAACCAAAAGGCTAAAGGTCAGCAGAGGATCATGCACTGCTCACCGCGTGACTTCCAGGATATAATAGAAAGCACTGCTCTGAGCATGTGGTCAGTGAGAGTGCTGCTCCCGAGAGCTTGGTCATTAAACGTCTAGCAGATGTGCGCATGCGTGTAAACACGAGCACAAACTGAAGGAACCCTGCTGCCAGAACAACATCTGTGTCTTCTGTCTGTATCCGAGCGCCGATATGAAGGAAGCACAGCTACAAAGCCTGAACCAGGACATTATGCACATATGCTTGTCTAATCTTGTCATTAGTCTAAAATTGATGTCACTGTCATGCAGAGGATGATTACACACCGAGGAAACAGATCGCTTCAGATTTTATCATATTTCAGACTTATTAAGTTTTCCCCTGTAGCACTGTGAACAGCATTCCTGCTCATGATATTTGAAATGTATTGTAACCCAATAAGGATGTTTCCAACAGCTTTGTTTTCCACGTTTAGCTCTCTGGCTCTCCTCAGAAATTCCTGGTGCGAAGATGAAGGTTTCAAAACGCTAATAGAGCAATGCAAATACAAGGGATGCTTATATGGGAATTCTGGGATCATTCGGATATCCGTTATGTTTCATATGAGGGGCGTTGAAGTCAAACCAGGACTTGTGATGAAATTTCTTGCGAATGAAAGCACAAAGTCAGTTGCCATTTACAGAAGACTTCGAGCATAGTACGGTGATGAGACTCTTGGCCGCAGTAAAATATTTGAACGGTGCAAACGTTCAAAAGTATAGACTTTGAAAAGTACAGAAGGCTTGTACGTCTGTGAATGACAATCCCAGCTGTGGTGGCTCTGTGCCCACTACTGTAGTTGTTCTCATGAACGTTCAGTGAGTGGAACAACCGATCCTTGAAAATCTACGGATAACTTGTTGCCAGTTTGGGGAAGAAACGCATCTGTCTGTGGGAACTGTACACAAAATCAGTCACCAACACCACTTGTACATTGCAGGAACTCGGCTGGCAGTTATTGCCACATCCCCCATACAGTTCTGCCCTCACTTGAAGCCATTTCCATTGTACTTCGGCCATTAGAGGAGATTCTGGGATTAGACCTGAATCAGACAGGCTTCGATGGAGTGAGGGAACTTTCTACGCTAATGGTATCCAAGCACTGAACAGTGTTCTGTTATTCTGCACAATCAAAAGTCCCAGTTTGACTTGAATGCCTGTCATGACTAGTCCTGTCAATCAAATGTTGTGGGCAGGACTTTAAAGGTACTTCAGGTATTTTGGCAAAAGTTGCATCAGAGTGCAACACGCGGTTTTCTTTTCTGATGTTTTTTCCCAATTCCCGCTGAATAATTTAATCGAATAACTTGTGTCTTGTGAATCATACTTTATTTGTAATCATATACAATATGTAATTAAAAAAAATACAGTAAATTAGTGTATTGGGGATCGGAGTTTGTAGTTTGGGGTTTTGATTTTCCATTTCACTGCTTCTTTTTATGCCAATTTGGCAACCCAGGTTCGTCCACTCAAAAGCATGTAAATTACCTGCCAGCCAGCGTAACTAATGTTGGTGTTTGTGAACACAAAGCCACAAACTCTCCTTCAAAGGCAAGAATTTATTCAGTTTGTTACAGAAAATTCTATTCACATTTTTTTGCATTATAAACTCATCTTTCCACAACACTGAAAAAGATTATTTCTTTTTTTTAATGAAGTCCCACCCACATTGTTTGTTTGACAGGGCTACCTTGTTGGGTACAAGCAGGATTGGGAAGTGATTTATATACATTTGGTTTGTTCAGTGTATTATTTTCAAAATCAGTGTGATTAAAACTTTTAAGGATATTTAACCCTGTGTTGATGCTTAGACGTTATTACTAAGACTAGACTTTATTTATTTATTTGTTTAGTTTTTAGCTATTCTTTATAAAAAAACAAACAAAAAAATCAGTGTATGATTTTGTAATTTTCTCAAATTAAAATAACATTTGACTAAAATAAAAGGCAAGTTTTTATGATGTACTGAAAAGTGCAGTTCCACTTTCCTTCTCATTGTGTTTAGAGGTGAGCTGAGGTGACATTCCATATTTGTCAGAAGTGTGTGTGTGTGTGTGTGTGTGTGTGTGTGTGTGTGTTGGACACTTTTAGTGCTTTGCTCTTGGATGAATGATGGACATGCTAATTAAATGGACATGCCTTTTTCAGATATTTTCTATCTGAAGTCCCCTCCAGCTGAGCCACTTTAATATTTTATTTAAAGTAGCTTTTGATTTCAGGTGTCCATGATGCTGTTCAAGTTCAGTATCTAAACCAGACATTTGAAACCCATCAGCTCGTTGATTTGTGTCCGTGTTTGCGTTGTGGTGATGAGAGAAAGGCATGTGACGTGATTCTGATAGCCGAGCGCCTTGTGTAAAGCTTGCACTCATAACGAGCGTGTTTGTCTTTTACACCGTGGCTATAACCTCCAAATCTGTCCTTCGTTTGCGCAATTTCCCAAGTATAGCTTTTCCTCTGCGCAGTGCACACACACTGTTCATTCAGTGATGCTCTACAGGGAAATGACACACTCATCGCTCACTGCTGTGGCTTTTGCATCCTGCTTTGCATTCTGGCTTTGAGCTCTACGTAGAACCCAGGCAATGGACAGTGTATGAATGTACATGTGTATTGTGTATTTTGTACAGTTATTCTGGCTAGAATTATTTAATTAGAGTCTAAACTGTTGGGAATCACGTCTTGAACGCAGGACAAGCTAATGATTTCCAGTATCATCCAAATCGTTTACATGTAATTTTCCAATCCATGTTACTAATTATTGCCAAATAACTATTTTAAGATTTTACAAAATATAGTGGAAGTGGGTTTTTTTTAAATATTTTTTTTATATATTTTTTTTGGTCCCCCCCCCCATTGACCACAGGTTTTGGGAGTATGGTTCAAATCAAGTGAAGACAAGAGAAGGCAAATTTATTTATATTACACATTTCATGCTCAGTGCAATTCAAGGTGCTTTACAAGTAAAATGAACAAATACAAAGACCACTGAAGAAATGCATAGAATAAAAATAGAAGCATAGTGCAGGTTCACAGAGCAGGAATAAATATAATGTTGTTATTAAGGTAGGCAAAAATATTAAATAAAAAAAATGCCCCTCATTCACCTTTAATTTTCCCCTAATTGCTTTGTTCAGTTTCAATTTTTCCTTCTAGCTTTCAAGAAACTGCTACAAATCAGTCAGGACTAAAAACTAGCATGTGCTTTATCTGAGGCACAGGTGATTACATCTTTTCAAACACCTGGTTAACCTCTGAACTGCTGAACTGAACCTCTGAACTGCTGCTGATGCACACTTCCTGAGTTCAGTAATTATTTAGGCAGACTAGATCCTAATTACCTAAACGTCCTGTTCCAATGCACATAAATGATAATTGCAGGGTGGGCTGACAGCAAAGTCTTGAGTAGGAGCATCGCCCTTTAGCAGCAGCTTCATTTGCCCTCTCGTCTGTTCCAACCACTCAGCATTCAGCATCACCAGTTTACTAATCACCGGCCTGATCATCTGTCATCTGCTTGGGTTTCTCACTTTCAAGTTACATTGAAAAAATATTTTCCTTCTTCTCATCCTGTGCTAGATCATGAATGAACTGTGATTTTTAAAAACATTTTTTTTTTTTTTAGAAAACTGTGTTAAATTTGACATGCCACACCCAGGCCTGATTAGTACCAGGCCTGTTGAATCAAGAAATCACGTAAATAGAATCTGTAAAGCAGGCTAAAAGATCTTAAAAAGCAACACATCATGCCATAATCTACAGAAATTGACATGTAGGAGTATGGAAACGGTTACAAAGGGTTTGGAACTCCAGTGAACCACGGTGAGGGCCTAATCCACAAATGGAGATATACCATGGAATAGTGATTAACCTTACCAGGAGTGGCCGGCCTACCAACATTACTTCAAGAGCACAACAATGGCTCATCTCGGAGCTCATAAAAGATCCCAGAACAACATCTAAACAAATGCAGGACTCACTTGCCTCAGTTATGGTCAGAGTTCATGAATCTGCAGTAAGAAAGAGACTGGGCAAAAATTGTGAGTTCCAAGGTGAAAGCCATTGCTGACCAAAAAGAACACACTCATTTTACATTTGGTTATCCCAAGACTTTTGGGCGCATTCTGTGGACCGATGAGATGAAAGTTAAACTTTTTTTTTTAAACACAGCATTTCATAAAAAGAGCATCATACCAACAACGACAATGATCCAACACCCACCAGCAAGTCTAACTCTGAATAGCACAAAAAAAGTAAAGGTTTAGGAGTGGCTTAGTCAAAGTCCAGACTTGAATCTGATTGAGATGCTGTGACATGACCTTAAACAGACTGTTCATGCCCGGAACCCGGAGCATGGGCCAAAATTCCTCCACAGCGATGTGAAAGAATCAAAGCCAGTTATTGCAAAAACGTGACTGTAGTTGTTGCTCCATAAGATGGCTTTGGGGGTTTAGGGGACAATTACTTTTTCACACAGGGACATTTTGGTTTGAAACACTTCTTTTCCCTTAATAAATGAAATCATCATTTAAAAACTCCATTTATCTTTGTGTAATTTAAAAAATGGATGATCTTAATCATTTAAGTGTGACAACCATGAAAAGAAAAACAGGAAGGTGGCAAATACTTTTTCAAAGCACTGTGGATGCTTTTTTTTTTTCATCTTATTCTAATACGCTGTTGTTGGTTCATTCCAATCTGCATTCATTATTTTCCCACAACAGAATGCTTCCAAGTGTTTTGCCCAGTCTTGATAAAAACCTGAACCGAACATGACGTCTATTAATTTCTTTGACTAGGACGTGTCCTTTACCTTGTCCTTGTCCTCTTTAGAGTTGCTCCCCATAGCCGTGTGTGTGTATGTGTTGGGAATACGTTACAGGCACCTTGCAGTGTTGATTGCACATGAATGCTGCAGAACCAGTTGGGTGTGTAGGCACATGTGAGAGGGTGTGTGTGTGTGTGTGTGTGTAATGTATTAGGTTTGACTTTCACAGAGTTTGTGTGGTGTTTCGGGGTTTGTTTACAGAAACTGTTCTGAAATGTTGCTCTGTAGAAGTGCTGTACATACAGTAGCCCAAATGGCGTGTAACAATCATACATTGCATATCAGTGCAGAGTCAGCCTTCTTTTTAGCTGTGTGTATGTGTGTATGTGTGGCATTGTTTCCTGGTTGAAAGTGGTTCAAGTTACGTGACATTTTTATTCACACATCTTCAAAATGTTTTTTCCTCTGTGTGCGTGTGTATACACATGATGGAGACTGGCCCCGTTCATCACCAGTCCTACGAAGGCGTTTGTTCACACTTTTAATGATTAGTGCAGCTTTAAGTCACTCTTTTGTCTACATGCATTTCTGTATTTGTTTTCTTCACCTTTCCCCCATATTAATTGCTTTGCTAATGAAGACCATCATGTCACACATCTCTCTCACGCTCACACACAAAGCACACGAGCAAACAAAACCCGCTCAGATATCATGCTGTAAGTCATTCAAACATCTGTTTATAAAAAATAAATAAATAAATAAACATGAACAAATCACAAAAGGTCCTTTACTGTATCATGTTTCTCCACTTCTGAATTCAAATTAATTACAAATTATTCTGTTTTCTCGTGTACACCACAAAAAAAAAAAAGTTATGGTATTTTTAGAATTAAAAAAATGTCTTTTTTATTTTACATTTTTTATATATATATATATTTTTTATTTTGCACTTTAGTAAAAATTGGTCAGTCATCTTTAAGAAAACGCCTAAACAGTAGAACAGTAGAGGCTTTTTAGCCCGTAATAGATACCAAGCATGTAACTCGCAATGTAGGGGAAGAGTCTTTGTAAATTTATTTTGGCATAAATAATCCACATTTCACTTGCTCCAATATGGGAATTCTGAGCAGAATTTTCTTAATCGACATAAATGAGAGAATTTTCAACCTTTGTCTATTCAAGTAACAAAAATATAAACACCTGTTCATGTATTATCATGTTTATGTATTATACGCACTTGACTCCGAGTCCTGTAACGTTACCTTTTCAAAACAGTGAGCTGTATATAACGTTATAGATGTTTGATCCAAAGCAATACGTATATACACAGTTTTTTTTTTCCCCTTAAAGTGAGCGCCATTTTTGATCTGACATCCCCTGTGGAATCCGGAGGCACTCTAAGCTAAAAAAGATGACCCGAGTTCCTGAGTAGGATTTCTAAGACGAATTATGAATTGGATGTAGATAAAAAGCACATAATTTAACAAAGTAAAGTGTTTTAATTGTTGATATAGGACTCCGTTATGTCAGTGCTAGGTTTTTTCCACCACGGGAAAAGAAAAGGTGGTGACCGAGCCGAAGATAAAGTGAACAACTTTATTGAAAACATTTTTTTTTGTTTGATGAATAAATGTCTTTATGGGGGTGCCCTATTGTTGAAATATGATAACTTGAAAATGGTGACAGTAACTCATACAAGCCTATCTTTGTATGTTTTTCTATAACAGTACATCTTGCATATTTTTCTTCCTTATACAAACCATGCATTTTCTTCACAGAGCTAAGCTTTTACCAATGCTCGCTGTAATCGCACTATAACTCACCATGTGTGTTGTGATTTATAGACAATGTTCCAGTGGAGCTGCGAGACCCCTTCTATCTTGACCAGTATGAGCAAGAGCACTTGAAGCCCCCTGTGACGCGGCTGCTTCAATCTCCCGAGCTCTATTGCCGAACCTATGGCCTGCTGCAAGCTGAGGGCCAAGGGCCCAATAGGACTCCAAAAGACAACACCAGCCTCTTACAGACCCTCAGCCAAAGGGGCTTAACCCCAAGAGACCAGAACACCCCAGTGACTGAAGCAGACCTCCAACACAAGCCTATCAAAATGGTAAGTGGATGTGGTTTATAAACACATTACATGAGGTATACTGTACATATACAATGAGGAATGGTGGAAGGGAAAGTAGGTGAGGGTGTTTAATGCTTCGTGTGAATGTTTGGAGATGTTCCAGACAGACACAGGCACTGTCACTAAATCATTACACACGCGTTTAGATTGTTTCATTGCTTTTTAAAGAGAAAAAAAAGCTCAAATATCTATTCCAGGACCTGAGAGAAGGTTGAGGGAGATAAGGGTCAAGTGGCGGTGTCGGGTAGGCTGAATCTGATTTCAGGGATGAAGAGACGTAAAAAAAGCTCCTCCTCCACTCCACAAAGGTTAAGTGGCTCCATGTGTGTGAGACATGCCTCCGATTGGAGATCTGGGCTGAAGAGCACATGGTAATGAAGTATGTCTAGAAGCATCAGGGCTTTTTAAGGACAACAGACTGTGTGACGACATTGTTATGCCGTGTAGAGCAGGTCGAGGGATTTTTATCTTGTTTTCTCAGAGTTCTTTTATCACCCAAGATCAGAGCTGACAAAGTTTAATTACGGCCCTCCAAGCTCTCACAAAAACACTGAATTAGTCTTAAATTTTTTTTACATGGATTTAACGTGTTTTATAGTCTAGCTGCAATAAAACAGGCTCTGAAATTAGAATAGGATATTTCTGGAAAAACAAAGTGTTAAAGCGTGTGCAAACATTAAATGCTGTAAATTGACAAATTCCTTTAAAAAATACACCACATCTTTGGTAGAAAAAAACTGCTTGCATTTTCGCATTGTACTTGCAAAATCTGAGTATTTTACAAGCTTAGTGTTTCTTCCCCTTCCTTTTATGGTCTCTTGTAAGGTGCATTACTGCCCCCAACTGGACTGGAGTATTGGGCAGAAGACTGCAATAGTTTATCGCCTTCTATGAAACATAGTGTTTAAATAATTGACAACTTAAGTTACATTTCAATGTTAATTAAATACATATAGTAGTTTTTAAAACTTAAAAAGAAATCTATAAGAAATATAGCTGCTTAAAATAAATTCTATAAATGTCAGTGCCATGAAAATCACAATGCACATAGGTCAAAGTAGAATTGTCTCAATAGTCTACCTAGGATTCAGAGCTGTAGATATAAATATAAAAACTGAATAAACATACAAAGATTATTTAAGGGGAAAATTGTGCCTTAAAGAGAATAAATAAAAACTTGGTTATGTAACCACTCCTCCTCCTGTCAGACCAGAAATGACAAGATAAGAAATGTGCACATATGTCACATGTAGCTTAAATATCACATTTAATTAATTTGAGAGATTAAGTAAACAACCTGTGGCATACAAGTTAATAGATATGGGAGCTACCCAGGAAACTACCGGAGAAATATTATGCAGAACAAAACAAAAAAAGATTGGTTAATGCATTTTTAAACTGGTAAATAATTGATGGCAATTAATTTCTTAACGATTAATCATTAACATCGTTATTAGCTATTATAACATAAACATTTTTAGTCAAAAAAGCTTTATGGAATGTGCTGTTATAGGAAAATCAACAGTACCTCCCTTAGTGCTAGTCAGCTCACATTAATTTTGTCATTGATTATTCTCCTATAACAGCACACTCTGAGGTCTGAGGTGCTTTCTTTTACATATTAATCATCTGTTGCAGTATTAACAAAAATGTGTATTAATTCTTCTGCTTTTTAATGAAAAGGATCGAGCATAATGAAAGACCTCTGTGCTGTCAGACAGACAGTAATATTATGTTTCATTAAGTATATATATCTGTGTGTTTGTTTGAATATGTTGTTTTTTGAGGTTGTTGGGTTACATGCTGTGCTCAGCCGCTTAGGTTAGTAGGTACCGCAGTGTTGTGTCAAGGTTGCAGCAGGTTCACCGAGGTGTGATGATGAGCTCTGGACACTGTCAGGTCTGGTGTCTGTGTGTGTCTGTGTGTGTCTGTGTGTGTGTTTGCTTTCCAATGTTCCCGCCTGTGTCTGTGGTCTAAGTGTAACACTCAACTCCTCTGTGTCTGGCTGCCAGCTGTGGGTAGTGGTCAGAGAAAGTGGGTCATGCAACAGTAATGTTAAAATCATGTACATCATGTAGCTGCAGGACAGAGTGTGGAGTGTAAATGGTCCTGGAACAGCATCTGTATGCTTCATCTGCCTTTTCAAAGCTTTTACACAGCAATTATGTGATGAAGAAACAAAAAGCGATAATGTGGAACATGACAACTCCCCCCCCCCCTCCCCCCCACACACACACACACCAAAAAAAGTAATCCAAACATGCAGAATTTTTATAATGATTACAAAATGATGCTTGTAAAATAATAATAATAATAATAATAATAGATAGATAGATAGATAGATAGATAGATAGATAGATAGATAGACCTGTATTTATATTCCTTTATACAAATCAACAAATCTGTGGAAACATTAACAAAAGTTGCATTCTGATCCAACATTCTTTAACCAAAGACACTGTAGAAAGATGCTGAGTTCACCATCTTCAAGGACCGAATCAAATCCCTAATTGTTTCTTTTGGGAATCAAGGACTGGCAAAGTCTGAGGCATCCTGCCTAATAATACTCAAATACACAGATTCACAAATGCTGACTAAAAGTCCCCAGTCAAGTCCAGAATGTGAAGAAAGCAACAAGGTATTTGCTAATAGCTTGTTTACCCCTTTAGCTAGCTTAGAAATAAGTAAAAGTTACAATAATGTTTGGAATCTAGGATTTCTTTTCTGACTATCAAATTTTTCTAAAATATATTTATCTTAATATTAACAATACTTAAATTTAATTAATCATTACCTAGTCAGATTTAGGCTAGCTTCAAACACATTTAGCCATCTTTGCTACATAGCCGAATATATAGCCAAGGATATTTTGGCTTTTAATTATGTTTTAAATATACGTATATTTTATATTAATATGTTAATATATCTAGTCACATTAAAGTTTGAAAAGAAAATTGTTTTGCGATGTTAGCCTGTATCGCAGTATTGTCTTACTTTAGATTTTTGTGATTCAAAAGCTGATGAGGACAAGAACATTGTACAGGCTAGCTAGAAAAAAATGTAGACCAAATGCATCATGATTTGGTCTAAAAATGTTAGCTAGCTACTGTAGCAACATTAACAAGTATATAACATGGTGGCTAAAATGATGTACTGTATGTGCTATAGATACACTAGCAAACTAGCTAACTGTAAAACATAAAAAACATGAAACAAGTAGATCTAATCAAGCCTCTCTGACTAACTGCTCACTTGGCTACCTCTTTTTGTGGTAGAATCTGTTAGTAGATTTGTATGTACAATTAGTAAAAAAAAAAAAAAAAGTGTTTATTTTAATGTAATGTAAAGTTTAAATGACATGACAAAATTGGTGCTTTTTCATAGAGTCTTTTATGAGAAACAGCATGCACACAAAATATATCGGCTGGTTGATGACGGTTTGCTTATTAGTTAACTAAAAGTAAAATGTCTTTTTCCTCCCTTTCTCGTCAGATCTTTCTGATGAGAAATCAGCTTTGTGAAATGTTTTTCTAATGATGTGGGATATCCAAAATGTAGCCATTTCAGGTAAATGTTTTACATACATGTATGTGACTGGATAAACTTCAACAGAGGATCTGCTACTGAAAAGGTGCTGGTTCAAGGTTAAGAAAAGAGCCACTGACCTGGGTCTGAAACGGTACTTTAGAATCTTTTAATGCTCTGTGGCTGCATTTTGTCTAGTATTCTGTCCCTGATCAGAACAGTTTTCTGCTTTTGGTTTGAAACTATTTAAACCATAAGGCCTGCAGCTGAATCAGTTTTTGCACACAGATACATTATTTGAGTACAGCATGATGTTTGTCATGTGTTTTTACTATCATAAATTTTTTGAACTTGCAGTAAGTGATGTGATTTTCCTGTTCGTACATCAGACATTCAAAGTTGGGGTTTGATTGATTGTAGTGGCGTCTTTATAGTTCGGAGATGGATAAGAGAAACGCTCATGGCTTGAGATTGAGGTCTGTTTACCTAAAAGTATGCTTTCTTTAAGAGAGATACATTCTGCCTTTCTGCACCATTTCCAGAATCCCCATCTTACTTTCTGACCGTCTGACCCCGCTTGATCTCCTGCTCACGGCTTGATGTCTGAATGTTAGTTATTTATTATGTGCCTTGCATATACCTCCGACTCCACTCAACTAGGCGTTTAGGAATAGCTGCTAAGTGGTGCATTGTGGGTCATTTTTTTCATAGAGTCTTTTATGAGAAACAGCATGCACACAAAGTATATGTGCTGGTTGATGATGACAATTTGCTTATTAGTTAACTAAAAGTAAAATATCCTTTTCCTCCCTTTATTATCAGACCTTTCTGATGAGAAATCAGCTTTGTGAAATGTTTTTCTAATGATGTGGGATATCCAAAATTTAACCATGCTGTAAACGGAGATCTAGGTCACAGTATATTTATTGTAGATCGTACGTGGAGAGGTTAAGGACATGATGAAATCAAGGGCCTTGAGCTAATTGTTCACTCTTCATCCTTTTTTTTCTTCTTCTTATTGCTCGCTTTTCCCTCCCAATGTGTAGTCTGTAAATCCCAGCCCTCCTACCTCAGTGTAGATTAGTGCTCAATATTAGTGTTCCAGACTCCATCGTCTGGCTGTAGCGTGTATCAGAGCATGTTTTGCTTTCATTTCTTAGCAACATAGCATTGGAGATGGGAAACACAGCCAGACACAGCCCTGGTTTCCCAGCCATTTCCAGGCCAGGAGCGCAGGGGGTCTGGGTTTGATCCAGCTGTGCCTCTGGATTGTTTGTTTAGTTAATGCATGAGGAAACGACTTAATGAATGCCTTGACTGGTGCAGCCAAAACACTGCTGAGATACAGAATTGAATCTACTGCCTGAAGGCAAGGGTGGGTCATGTAACCACACACATACTACAATGCATTCTTCTAAGTACATAAAGCATATATGTTTAGTGTTTAGGAAACATGGAGGTTAGCATTTTTACTTTTACTGAGACCTTTTATTCAATATTCACTTTTTAGACATTTTAGATGGATCTACAAATGAAAATCATGGGAGAAAAATCATTCCATGCTTTGAGTCCTTTTTCATTTTTTTGTATTGGCCAGGCTTTAAACAAGCCAATTAGATTTTCCCTTAATGATCTTGTATAGAAAAGATACCCTACCCTAGCTTGTTACTCAATTCTTCTGTTGTCTGAAGGGGTGTGGCCCAGCAGTAATGCAATTACATGGACACTGAAACAGCATGTTTGAAAGAGAAGTGAAATAAAGGAGGGTTTGAAGTATGAGTGGTATTTCACTTTCGACCCATCATAAGGTATATTACATAATTAAATTAATAGTAAACTATGGGACCTATTAAAAACAGAATTTGAACAGTCACACTGTCACCTGCAGTTGTTAAAGAAATGGTTGACTATGAATAGATTAAACCTTGGTATTCCTCTTTGAGTTCACACTTTAACATTCTGTATTCATGTTGTATCACTAATCAGACTAGAGATGATAATTAAAAGGAAGCTTTTAAAATGCTTGTTGCCCTCTGGACTGCTTTCAGGTAAATGTTTTACATCCATGTGACTACCATACATTTTTTTGAACTTGCAGAAAGAGATGTAATTTTTCTGATTGTACATCAGACATTCAAAATTGGGGGTTTGATTGCAGTGGCATCTTTATAGTTCTGAGATGGATAAGAGAAACGCTCATGGCTTGAGATTGAGGTGTGTTTCCCTAAAAGTATGCTTTCTTTAAGAGTGATTCATTCTGCCTCACTGCACCATTTCCAGAATCCCCATCTTGCTTTCTGAACTTCTGACCCAGCTTGATCTCCTGCTCACTGCTTGATGCCCGAATGTTAGTTATTTATGATGTGCCTTGCATATACCTCAGACTCCACTCAACTAGGCGTTTAGGAATAGCACTTTGAGCTGCTAAGTGGTGCATTGTGGGTCATCGTTGGTTGCTATGGTGATTTGGCAGTTTGTTTTTCCTCTGATCCAGTGCCGGACCTCACTACCCTCTCATTAGGGTGAACTTGTGATTTGGCTTAGAGAGCTCCGAAGGGGCCGACATGGGTGGGAACAAATCCAAGCGACACACACACACCATCTCACTGTCTCTTATTCATTCCTCAGCTTTTGTGAAGAAATTGCTATGCACTAGCTTTGCAGAATAGAACCAAAGTACACACTTTTTTAATTTCTTTCCCTATATTTGAGTTGATCGTCAGGAACGGATCATACCTGAGTGTTTATAGCTCACAGACACATACTGTTCCTGTCTCACTCACTATTTAATTAACCATTGATTTTAGCTGAAGCCTGGCTTTTTATCGACGCCCGAGTCAGGAAGCTGTTTGTTAGTTCATTTCAGGCAAAGATACTGTTTAAATTTACCTTTTGAACACATCATCTTGTACAGTTTGACTTTTATAACTGTTTACATAGAAGATGCTAGGTGTTCCGGGCAGTTCACAGCTTCTTACTGGATTGGATTTTTAAATGTGTTTGTGTTTAAATTGTTTATATTTATTTACATTTACAGCATTTACCAGACATCCTTAACTAAACTGAGTTACATTAATCTTATTCATGCACCTGAGCAGTTAAAGATCCCACATTTTACTATTTCTTAAATAAGTTATCATGGGTCTCAGAGCCCCGCAAAGGGTGTTTGTTTATATACCCCTGACTTAATTCTCCTCTTTCAAACACATTGTTTCAGTGTCTATAAAAGTAATTAGCTACTGCTGAGCCATGCTCCAGCAGCAGAGCTAAGCAGTGCTGAGTAACAAACTGGGGGAGGAGATTTTCTCATATGAGGTCACATTGGGGGAAAATCTAATTGGCTTGTGTAAATGGTTATTTATTAATTTTTTTAACACACGTACTGGAAATCCTTCTAAATGTCTACAAAAATGAAATTTGCTAAAAAGGGGTACAACAGGGGATCTATTTGAACTCGTAGCGTCCTTTCAGCAGTCCAGTCTATTAACCAATGGCCGTCCACTGCTCGTTGTTATTACAAAATAAATAAAAAAATAGACCTAGAATGTCTGTAGATGTTTAACACTGAACTCAGGGTAGCTGTTTTTTGCGAGGTTGTCATGTCCTCCCCATGTTCTTGTGGATTTTATTTTTAATCCTTTATTAATGTTCTTTATTGGACATTTTGCCATTGTTAATGAGGAAAAAGTCAAAGATCACAAGAATGATTGCATTATTCAGTGTATTATGGCTGTGTTTTAGATGAAAAGCCCAAGTGCAGGTGTTTTAATCAGCTATCAACATTACACTACTCATACCATGACACATTACATTACTGAATGCTTTTCTGATAATTTGCAGCAATTAACCGAATAAATGAATTACTAACTAGTAACTGTACGTACAATTAGATGTTTAGTTATGGCACTTTGTTAGCAAATACACTGTCTGGCCAAAAAATATTTTAAGATTTAATTCAATCACATTTATGATAGATTACAGCCCACAACGTGGTAGCCAGTTTGTGTGAAAATGATTCCTCCCAGAACCACTCTTTCACAATCTGAATCCTGGAATATGTCCATGCCCTCAGGGAAGAAAACTTCCACAGATGTGATAAGCTGGTCATTCAGTACAAGTCGTCAGCTGACTTCATTTTATTGCCACATAACGTTGTTGAGCCTCAACCTGAGCAGGTCTCCAGAGACTTCTACAGCGGCCAGTATAGGTGCATCATTTCACGCGCTTCACTTCTTACTCTAATATCTCTGAATAGGGTCAATACGGACTCGTCAGACCATTACGTTTTTTTTCCATTATTCCAAGGTGCAATCTTTATATTTCCTAGCAAACTGAATACTTTTTCTTCTGATGAGTCTCACTAACAGGTGGTTTCCTTATGGACACACCTGTCTAGTCCCAAACCTCTCATCACATTGTGTGTATAGAAATGCTCTTACATGTACATTTGGCAGACGCTCTTATCCAGAACGACTTACTAAAGTATGGCTTACGTTTACTATTAAACATGGCTATGATTTTTATTGTTGATTTTTTTTACCATGCAATTTCGTGATCTCCTTTAATAATTTTCTCCACCTTCCTATTGCACAGAAGTTACTAGTTATTTATTTTAACAGCAGTTCTGACTGACATCCCCTGGAATTCAAATTGAAGTTTTATATTAAAGCACTTGTATAATGTTATTGTCTCTGTGCTAACAGACCATTCACAGGTTCTTGAATGTTGAACATTTTGCATTAAATTTAGCAAATCCATGTGTAATCATTGACATCGAGAAGCTTTCTGTCAGGAAGTGTTTCTGTATTTATGGAAGGACTGCACAAGTTATCCACAACATAAAATACAACTTTGGCATATATATATATATATATATATATATATATATATATATATATATATATATATATATATATATATATATATATATATATATATATATATATATATATCCTGTGGCATAAGAGCAACTATATAGGAAAGTAATAAACTCTTTTTATAAAGGCTTTTGAACTCTAGCTCGCAAATGTCATTTTCCAATAAAATTCCAACTCCAAAGTATTTTCCAGTTCGATTTGCCAGTTTAACCCCAGTTTCGATGTTATTTTGTTTAATATATTACAACTCCCAGATTAACAGCTTGCCTCCGAAATCTCTCAAGAAAATCCTGTGTAATGGAGCAGCAGGACCAGGGTTGAACCCGTTGTCTGGTGCCACCAATCGAGTGCGCTACATGTCACAAAATGGCGTGTGTATGTAGTGTAAACCTGCTGTAAAAGGAAGCATGGGTCTATACAGATTGCCTGCTTGCAATAGCTGAGGAATGTGTTCTTCTGACCCGCTCCTGCATTGAACATGGTTAATGATTATAGCAGAGGCACTGCATGTCTACAATCCAAAGCAGCGGGGACTCAGTGAAGTGTGTGTGCCAGCACCTCAGTCAGCAGATAGTATGACACGCAGCACAACCTGGAGTGTGTCCATGTTTTTTTTTTTGTTTTTTTTTTTTTTAAAGGGAAAGGGGGTGTAGTAAACCTCTGGCTAATTTCCAACTCACTATACAGGATTGTCCATCCTCAGAGGCTAGCGCTTGGCATGGCGTTCGCTGCTAGCGGAAATACACAGGACTTGTCCTTGAAGACTGTTTGCAAATGCTGGCTTGTACAAAACAGCGCAGAGTAACAGGCCCAATCCAAGATAAACTTTTCACTCAGTGTTTCACTTCATTCAGCTGTTCATTCCTGTTTGTAGTGCGAATCTGATTGCTTTTCGTGACTCAGTTCAGGTTCTACGTGGAATGATTATTGTGCGATTTATTAAAAATTTTATTTCAAAGTTTATAGGCTGTAGATTTAGTTTGAACTAAGAATAGTGCTTTCTGTATATGCGTTTACGTACAATAATCAAGCATGGCCCGTTCTTAAGAGTGGAATTAGTAGTGGTTGATAAATTTTTTTATTATTTATTTATTTATTTTTATAGCAGTACAGTGGAACCTTGGATTACGAGCATAATTCGTTCCGGAAGTGGGCTCATATTCCAAAACACTCGTAAACCAAATCAAACCTTCCCATAAGAAATAATGAAAACTCAAATAATTCATTCCATAGCCCAAATAATTAATACAGAAAAATATTTAATACAATATATAAAGTAAAAATAAAACAAATTAACCTGCACTTTACCTTTAAAAAAAGTTTTAAAAAATCTCATCAAATAAGTGTTTCCGTTTGTGAGTGCAGGCGCCGTGTATTTTTGTGTGTGTGTGTGTGTGTGTGTGTGTGTGTGTGTGTGTGTGTGTGTGGAATTAGCCCGTTCCCTCGCCTCGTCTTACACAGTAAAACTCCTCTTCCCTCCACCCACCTCGCTTTTTAAGTTTCACAACAAACACACACACAACGGAAACACTGTTTTAACGGGAAAAAAATAAATCTCCCTAATGACACTCGCGTGAGCGCAGACTAACGGGAATCACTGCTGTAAGGTTAAAAAACAAACAAACAAATGAACCAACACCTTACGTTTGAAAAGAATCGCGACAAGACAGAGTTTCTGTTTAGAGCAGAGTGTGTGTGTCTGTGTGAAGCCGGGGAGGGGGGGTGTAAATGCGAGTGTGTGTGTGTGTGTGTGTGTGTGTCTGTGTGTGTCGGTGTCAAAAAACTTGACACTCGTAAACCAAGGCATGCTCGTTTTTCAAGTCAAAATTCATTAAAAATCTTTGCTCGTCTTGCGGAACACTCGTAAACTGAGTTACTCGTAATCCGAGGTTCCACTGTAACTCTATAGACACTAGTTCTGACCCTAACATTAAATGACATGTTTTTAAATGCACTCATTTTTATATATTAATGATATACACTCACCTAAAGGATTATTAGGAACACCTGTTCAATTTCTCATTAATGCAATTATCTAATCAACCAATCACATGGCAGTTGCTTCAATGCATTTAGGGGTGTGGTCCTGGTCAAGACAACTCCAAACTGAATGTCAGAATGGGAAAGAGGTGATTTTAAGCAATTTTGAGCGTGGCATGGTTGTTGGTGCCAGACGGGCCGGTCTGAGTATTTCACAATCTACTCAGTTACTGGGATTTTCACGCACAACCATTTCTAGGGTTTGCAAAGAATGGTGTGAAAAGGGAAAAACATCCAGTATGCGGCAGTCCTGTGGGCGAAAATGCCTTGTTGATGCTAGAGGTCAGAGGAGAATGATAGAAGAGCAGCTTTGACTGAAATAACCACTCGTTACAACCGAGGTATGCAGCAAAGCATTCGTGAAGCCACAACACGCACAACCTTGAGGAGGATGGGCTACAACAGCAGAAGACCCCACCGGGTACCACTCATCTCCACTACAAATAGGAAAAAGAGGCTACAATTTGCACTAGCTCACCAAAATTGGACAGTTGAAGACTGGAAAAATGTTGCCTGGTCTGATGAGTCTCGATTTCTGTTGAGACATTCAAATGGTAGTCAGAATTTGGTGTAAACAGAATGAAACCATGGCTCCATCATGCCATGTTACCACTGTGCAGGCTGGTGGTGGTGGTGTAATGGTGTGGGGGATCTTTTCGTGGCACACTTTAGGCCCCTTAGTACCAATTGGTCATCGTTTAAATGCCACGGCCTACCTGAGCATTGTTTCTGACCATGTCCAGCCCTTTATGACCACCATGTACCCATCCTCTGATGGCTACTTCCAGCAGGATAATGCACCATGTCACAAAGCTCGAATCATTTCAAATTGGATTCTTGAACATGACAATGAGTTCACTGTACTAAAATGGCCCCCACAGTCACCAGATCTCAACCCAATAGAGCATCTTTGGGATGAGGTGGAACGGGAGCTCCGTGCCCTGGATGTACATCCCACAAATCTCCATCAACTGCAAGATGCTATCATATCAATATTGGCCAACGTTACTAAAGAATGCTTTCAGCACCTTGTTGAATCAATGCCACGTAGAATTAAGGCAGTTCTGAAGGCGAAAGGGGGTCAAACACCGTATTAGTATGGTGTTCCTAATAATCCTTTAGGTGAGTGTAGTGACAACTTGTACAGCGAATGTTCCGTTTTGCATAATCTAAGGATCACCAAAAATGTATTAATTAATTTCATACCTCAAACCTGTCTGTATAAATAAGATCTTGCCATTCCCTTCCAGAGAACAGCCCAAGCACAGCTGGGTGAAGCTGAACAACAAGACAGGGGAGGTTATCATCCTATATGAGGTCACATTATGGGGGAAATCTAATTGGCACAAATAGAAAAAGGATTGTTTTGTTTGTAGCCAGACAGGAGACCTATCATGTTGTCTAAAATGACTAAAAAGTGAATTTTGCATAATAGGTCCACTATAAAAATGCAGTGGCATGTAATGTTCTTTAAAACCATGCACAAGCCACAACAGCTTTAGGTTAATAAAATATTTTAATTTTCCTAATGTTGTGGAATGTTACCAATTTATTTCCTGTTCTCATTTATGTCCTTGTAGCGTTTAAAAAGTTATCCGAAATCAAATGAGATATAGAAAAATACAACTGAGAAACCGTGAAACACAATTAACTCCTCTGTCTCCTTGGAGAAAACTGCACCATATCAAAGATTATAAGTCAATCTTTGTTACATAACAGTTACATTAGTTTATTAATTTGCTTTATGAGTTGTCACTATAGAAACCTAATATAATATACCTTGCAGCTAGAACCACTGCTACTGTCTGAGCCGATATTGTTTGATGGAAAGATGACCAAACAATACTCTGTGTAACCCTGCTGTAGTGTCAGTACATGACCTCTGACCTCTGGAGCTTTTAGCGTGTGTTCCGTCAGCTAGTGCACTCCATGCAGGTCAAAGTGCGAGCGACGTTGCGTCTATGTTTAGATCTGATTTTGCATTACAGTTAAAATCGAAAGAACAGTAGCAGCGCGCAGGTGTTTGAATCCCAAGTGAAGCAGAGTGTGTAAAGCTCTAACCCTCTTATCAGGGCTTAAGAAGCTCTCCCTCTCTGATCTGCCAATGTTGACATGCTGTTGTAATGAGGCTCTATCTCTCCGTAATGGGACGGGAGGATGAGGGGAGGACGATTAACCACCCCAGGCTGTGGGAGGTTGTTCCTCTGGCTCGTGCAGGGTGGAGCAAGTGCAGTCGTGACCTGACATTCGAATATAGTGTACACTCGAAGCGTTTCTCTAGTTATTATTCGAAAGGGAGGAGTCATGAGCGCAAGTTTGTCCACCAACCTTCTGGCACAACACATCGAGACGAGAAGGACAAGGAAGTTTATTCCAGGAAATATATTAGCTGTATTTATCAACCCATCGCAATGAGTCATGCTGTAATGTTGTATAGCGATAGAAAGAGGAACATGCAAGAACACACACACACACACACACACACACACACACACACACGAGTAAAGCTGTGCACTTCATAGCCATATTGATCTGTTGCACTGTGACTGACAGCAGCTGTTTCAGGCTTTACATTGTGAAACCCAGTATGCAAACACAAACACGGTTTATTGTCCCAGTCTTTCACCATCTGTCTGTTTACGTTTACATTTAGAAGACGCTGTTATCTACAGAGACGTACGGAGATGCTTTGTCGTCTGATTGAGAAGACATGTTGGTGCAAATCGACCTGAATGTAAAGACACCAACAGGCTGAGAAAAAGCACCCAACGTTATAATATAAAAGCATCGCAGTTCAGTCCGTATGTGTTTTACATGCATAGTGAAAGTTTTGTTTACTTGTGTGGGCCATTCAAGTAAACCCGAGACTGCAAAATAGCAGAATGAGAGTACAAACACCCTTTATTTCTCTATATAATCCCCAGCTGTATAAAGCACTTATCTCAGCGTTTTACTAGTGCTTGGATGCCATAATTGGACTGGCCTCCCAGGAACTCCTTTAAAATTTATTTATTTATTTTTTGCCATTGTTTAATTTCAGTTGTTGGACTTAACATGCAGTTGACCTTTTATCTCTATTGCCATTTTCCCATGAAAATGACCTCTACATGTCCCCCTGTAAACCCCAGAGCCACCTGGTGGTAGTGGTTCCTCACGTCTCTCCAGACATCAGCCAAAGCTGTATCATTTTGAACATCCTGCATCTCCTTTATTGCATAAAGTATAATGGCTTGATGGCCTTAATGGTGCCTGTGTTTCATCCGTGTTCTGACAGTTGTTCCCCTCTCTCTTTCTCTCTCTCTCTCTGTGATTGGTGCAGAGCGCCCACTTAGCACTGATGGATGTTTTAATGGCAGTGGGAGCCATGGAGACGGTGAGGGCGAGCGGAGGAGTGGAGAGACTCGGGGGAGAAGATGACTGGGAGAGAACGCTGCTCCACTGGGTCAACACAGTAAGTGTTCAATGCTGTACAACCTCTCTCTCTCACACACACACACACACACACACACACACACACACACACACACACACACACACACACACACACACACACACACACACATTATGAAACAAAACACAAATATGAACGTCTTAAGATCTCAGAGAAAACACGCAACATGATCTCATGCAAAACTTAAAATCCACAAACTTGACAAACCTGATGGGGCATCATTCTTATATCCAGTTCAATATGCATACAGTACATGTTATGCACTAGAATGCACACCTCAAACACAGACACAGACACACACACACCCATCCTCAAAATAAATACACACACCTACATGTGACATGTAATAGCAAACAGGACTATAAACACATAGTGAATGCAACTTGCACTCGTCTTTATAGAAATAAAGACAGATAGAAATATTAGTGATGAAAGAAGTATTTAATTAAAAGTTAATCTGCTACTGAATTGGTGTGAAATAAAGATGAATGATGTAGAAGCTATTCTATCATCAGTATGTAATTGATTCTTTTTCCATTTCATTTAATCTCTCCCCACGCCCAAACCATTCCTCAGCCACGATCGCTGTCTTGTACAGTATGCACAAACACACAGCATTAAAAAAAATTCTATACATTTAATGTATATTATTTGTTAGAGTATTTTTCAGTTCCTCAAATCAGAAATATGATAAATTGAAGGCCTTTAACCTGCAAATTTGCGCTCACCTGCTGATCATGCCGTGTCCCAGAACAGAGCAACGCAGTCGTTATCTACCGGCTTCTTCATAATGTGCAAAAAAAGTTTGTTTTTTTTGTTTGTTAAGCCACACGGTGATCTATGAATCATTCAAGCGTACAAAACATCTAACTTAAGGCATGAACCAATTAGAATCGAGTGCAGATGATAACAGATGATCAGGCTGGTGATTAGTATACTGGTGATGCTGAATGCTGGGTGGTTGGAACTCTGCAACTCTGGATTATATTGGATCACGGGTGGTTAAAGGTTCAAGCAGAACAAATTACACAGGTTCAATGATCTCCTTATTGAGAAACGAGACATGACGGTGAGCCATGCATTGTCTGGGCCTCGCCAAACTCACAGAAAATTACAATTATGCAACATGAAGCTGCACACTATTGCACACGTTTTACCTGTTTCACTAGCAGTTGTGTGTGTGTGTGGTGCAGTTGCTGATATGTCCATGAGGACTGAATGGGAACAGTCAGTCATCTACACCACACCTGAGCACAGATATGATTACAGTGGAGTCATGCTTCATTTTCACTCCCTATTTCTTCCCATTTATTGTGAAATAAATACTGACGCTAACGGTGTTCTACTTGAGGTGTGTGTGGGGGTTTTTCTTTTCTTTTCTTTTTTTTGCTTAATGTATGATAAAATAATGTGGTACTGTCACAGTCAGAACAAAATCTTTAAAAAGGCACCCATCGCTCTGGAATAGGGTCGATCTGGACTCATCAGACTCATCACATGACCTTTTTCCATCACTCCAAAGTCTAATCTTTATGCTCCCTAGCAAACTGAAGCGTTTTTTTTCCCCTGATGAGTCTCACTAACGAGTGGTTTTCTTACGGACACACAGATGTTCAGTATCAATCATGTGAGTTCTCTTCGCATTGTGCGTGTGGAAACCATTTGACCTCCATTTGTAATTTTATTTTCCGACCCCATTTTTTCCACAGAGCTGATGGTTCAGTGCTATCCTTCGAGTTTTTGATAATGTGTGGAAGGATTTTTAACCCAGTTCCAGTATTATTAACCCAACTCCTTAGTTGTTTTCTTTGCTTGATGTAGCCCAATAATTTGACCTCTCTCAAATGGAAACCTTTTTCTAGACTTTTTATTGGCTATTCTATTGGCTTTAATTTTTAAGTCTTTAGTTGTTGAAAAAAGTTAAAATACTTGCCAATAGTACAGCGCTTAAATATATAAGATATTTGGCTGTAGAAAAATGACTACATTTTAGAAAACTCCTTAATTTTTGGTGACTAGTTTTCCAAATAGATATTTGATCCACAGGTTTGTAAATGTTAGCGATTTGTTCAGCAATTTAATAGTGGGTCATTGTACGGTGTCTCTGTCTCTCTCTCTCTGACATAGTTAAACGGGACGCTGAAGGCACGCACAGAGTGTGACCAAACCCAGCAGAGTACAGAGCCACAGCCTGTCCAGGCCTCGGTAAGACAAGCATACAGGTTACATGAAGTCAGAGTATCTCCTTCTTCTTTTTCTTCTTTTGTGCTCTGTTTTCCTTTTCCCCACTCTGGTAGACTTAAAAGCTCTCTTCTGTGCTCCTGTTTTCTATCTATACCCGCTTCACTCGTCTCGCACAGTGTCCCACTCGCTGGTACTGGAAACTTGTTCCTGTAAGTCTATCTCGCTCGCTTTTCATCTTCCATGCCATCACCCCTTTATCTCACGCAGTGGATCGTGACTTTAGTAATCGGCCTCCTTTCATTAAAAATGGTTCAGACAGTTTGGCAGAGACGTGTCGGGCACACACCCTTTTTAATTGGATCCAATTAAAGCTCAGATGATTCATGAAGAAGATTAAATGTCAGAGGTTGACCCTGCATGAGCGAGGCGTGTTTTGTTAGGATTGACACGGCCGTATGATGGAGATTACCGTAAATGTAGGTAAGCCACATTCCGCTGGTGTATCAGGTGTTGGCTGTTCACACAGCTACCTCTGTTCAGATCTCATCTCGTCTCCCAAGTCCCCGCTTGTCCCACTTTCCTCTAACAATGTCCTCGCTGTTTGCTCCCCATTTCAGCCGACCTCATTCCCGTTGTGTTTGGCTGAGGTGCTCTGCATGGATTCTCACTCTTGCACTCTCTTTCTAAAAACTGGATTTACTCAATAAAAAAAACGAGTTCTTTTATTATTATTATTATTATTATTATTATTATTTTTATTATTATTATTTTATTATATTTTTTTCATTCCCAGGTTAAACTCTGTATTGTGTGTGCATGTGTATTAGTGATGTGTGCATTTCTCATTTCTTCATTATTTTTACATGTAATTTTGATTATCACCCAGAGCTGTGTGTAAAATGATGTACCATTCACAAGGCCTGGCTGATGCTGACAGCCTTCACAACTTAAGCGCATAACTCCTCATTGCACATGTGATCACTTGCTGAATAAGGGAGGAGGCGATGATGAGGATGTGCCCTAAGCATAAACATGCATGAAGCCATTTCCTTGGTGATTGGCTCACTACATGCTCTTCCTACAGCATGGTATCAGTGCCTTTCTCTGAGCTGAGATCTAAATCTTTAGCTATGCAAACCATTTTTTAAAATAAACCATATTATATTACAAATGATTGCAAGTACCATTTAACTGGAAATTAATTTGCTTTATAGCCTCATGATTTCTGTGCAAGTTTTGCTCTTGCTAGTCTAATAAAGTAGTGGAACTAACCTTACGATGGGGTTGTTCAGTGCCATCATTTTAATCACATTGAGATTATGCAGAATACGCATTTCAAACCCAGCTCAGATAACAAAACCTCATTTGAGGAAGCTGATAAATCCCCATTTCCTGATGTGTGCAGCTCCGGTACAGGAAGGATAAGCTGCTGTCTAAGCTCCAGCCCTGTTTTCCTGCCGTGAATGAAGTGAAGGATCTGTCTAACGGCTGTGCCGTAGCCGCTGTCATACACTTCTACTGTCCTGGCCTGCTGCGCTTAGAAGGTAAAACCATACGGCTGTATTTTCATTCCAATCACTTGTCGTCATTTATTGTTCTCAGTCAGTCGTATCAAGTTCAGGTCGAAGTTCAGACCAAGTCTGTGAGTTGTAGGCTTTTTTTCTTCTTGTTTTATAACCATATTAATCGTTTCTTATATCAGTCCTCCACCTTCTGCTCTTTTATTACCCTGCTCTCTCTCTCTCTCTCTCTCTCTCAGATGTATGTATGAAGGAATCAATGTCTTTGGCCGACAGTCTTTACAATCTGCAACTCATTCGTGAGTTTTGTGAAAGTTGTCTGAAGAGCTGCTGCCCCCTTATGTTGGAGGACATGCTTTACAGCCCACCTGAATTACAGGTACACCATTATCTGCTTTTGGCTCTTTAAGGTTTTTGCATGTTATTTTGTTGGTAATTCTGCATTATTTCTTTTGCAGGTAAATCTGCTAAGCTTTCTGGCGGAGCTCTTGTATTGGTTTGAAGTGTCAAAGCCCGAGTTTGTTCAGCCTCTGAATGGCACGGAGCTCACAGGTTAGAGCCAGTGATTCTTTTGAATGCAGAAGGACTACAGTCCTTTTGCTCTAGGATATGGAAACCTTGCTCGTAGCACTAGAAAAAGTGTGTTTTTTATAATAAATTGTTATTGTCTTGTATTAAATGTTAAGTTTGGAGTAAATGTTGAGCAAATCATAGAATGCTGGAGTATTTAACTATTGCTCTTTCATAGGTAGCTTTTAAAAGTGTGCAGGAGATATTTTATACTTGTATGACGTTTCCTTCTCAGAGTCCTCTGGAAGGACAGAAAATGGCAACAGCAGTTCTGGCAGCAGGTATGCAAACACCCAGTATGCTTCATGCTTCTGATTTTTTACAGCTGTAAATCTGTTTAGCTTTTTCAATAAGGTTAACTATTAGTATATGTATCTCCTCTGTTTCACCAGCTCTCCCTCCTTATTTAAAAAGCCCTTCTTGCCAATATCACCAGCCACACCAATTCCAGGTAAGCTGAAGTATGATGGCGATGCAGTCTTTGATTGTTCCCCCGGTCTTGTTTGTTGTTTCATGTTGTCGTTTCATGGATCACTGGAATGTACTTGTTTAATGCATGCATGCATTTCAGCACCTTCTGTGTATATCTATCCATTAACATGAGTCTGTGTGTTTTTGTGCATCTCGGTGTGATCAGGCTCTCTGACTCAGTCTACCTCAATGTCTCATGTAGAGGCAGCTGGACGATCATGGAGTAAAAACCCTCTCAGGTAGGTCTCTGTTTGTCAGTTGAGCCATTTTATATTTTTGTATTAACTTGCAGCTTGGATTTTTGATCTTTTCTCCTTTCCATATGTGCCTAGTCGTCCTCTGTCATCTGCTGTGTCCTTCAGTATCCCTTTTGGTCTGGACAGTGATGTGGACATAGTGATGGGCAACCCTGTCATCATGCGCTCTGTCAGTTCGGATAACCTAAATCCTGCTGGACCGGCTGTGAAACGTGTCCATCCCACCCCTCCTGAGGACATCAGCAGGTCTCCAGGACCTAATGGCCCCCATCGTGCGTCTTGGGCCTCACGTAGTCCTGCGGTGCCCCTCTTAGCTGAAGAGAATGGACTCGATGAGGGTGACGTAGCTGGTTTGCCGACCATTGAGGAAGCCTTGCAAATCATTCACAATGAGAGCAAAATGGAGCCACGCTCACATCCAGAGGGCGCTCCTGATGGGTTCTATTTGCACTCACCGGATGACCCAGCCAGTCGTAGACATAATAGTAGCCCTTCCATCCTCAGCGACTCTGCTCCTTCTGGTGCAGGAATGCCGCACAGGCCGACGGGAAATGCGAAGCGCACCAGACGGACATCTGATGGCTCACGAGACGATGACTCTGTCCTAAGAGATGGTAGCGTAGACTCTGATGCCTCAGAGGATTTGCCAAAAGCTCAATCCACACCCACAACGCCAGCAGCTGGTTCTCGGGTGGCAAAGTCATCTGGGCCAGAGACCCCAGACAGCGGTGTGAAAATGACTAACTTTGCTGAACGTAAAAAGAAACTGGTTCAGGAGCAGCCGATTCCCAGTGAGGAAACACAGATGACCACCTGGGCAGCTAAAAAGATTCAGGAGAGCCCTAGCAAAAGTCCAGCACTCACCAATGAAATGTCCGAGCTTGGCGCAAGACTGGAGGAAAAACGCAAGGCCATCGAGGCTCAGAAAAGGCGTATTGAGGCCATTTTTGCTAAGCATCGTCAGAGACTGGGCAAGAGTGCCTTCTTGCAGCTAAAGAAAGAGCAGGAGGGTGATGACAAGGAAGAAGGTGCAGAGGTAGGTGGTGCATCTGTGGAGGAAGACCTAAGACGCATGTCATTAGATGAGAGGCTAGCACGCATAGAGAATGATGAAGAAGGTGATACAAAGCAGGAGAAGGAGCAGGGCGATGAGAAGGTACAAGCTCCTGCAGAACAGACCTCTAAAGACAAAACAGTTGCGGGATCATTGAGTGACAAGACTAGTGTTCCATTGGGTGATTATAACAATGCCGTGACAAAACTGAATGCAGCCTTGAGCTCATTGCAGAGTGATATGCAGCGCTTGTCTGATCAGCAGAACCAGCTCTTGAAGAAGAAAAACCCCTCTGCCAACCAAGCATGGGTCATCCCACCCAACATAAAGAGCTCCACGTCAGCAGCACCTCCACGTCTGTCCAGGGAGTCAACTCGTGACTTGACACCCAACTCTGCCTCATCATCACCTTCTCCATCTCGCAGAATCAGCTCTCAAGCAGTGCCCCCAAAATCACCTGGATCCCACCGTCGGGCTCAATCTGCACCTCCAAAAAGCCCCAAAAATCAGCATCACTCAAGGACCGCAGAACCAAAGGTGCCTGCTCTGACCCGGGTCATCACTGCCCCCCATAATGTGGACAGTATCCCTCATCGAAGGAAAGTATCCCCTTGGCAATGCAGAGACCAGACTTCATCTTCCTTCAGCATTGGCTCGCCAGTCCCCCAGAGCGACTCCCGTCCTCCCTCTCGCCCCCTCAGCGATGACCCGAGTGATGACCAAACGGTCTTCAGCCTGGAACTCGATGGAGGCTCCAACCATTTTCCAAGCAGGAAGGAACAACAAGGAGGCAGCAGCTCAGGGGCTCCATCAGAATGTTCCTTTGAAAGCGACATACCAGCATCTGCCTTCGCCCGCAAACCCAGCAGCCTGATCGAGATCCCGCTGTCCTCCTTGAGCGGGTTGGATGGAGACGATGCTGAACATGGCCCTGATGCTGCCTCTGACTCTATGAGCGACCAAACAGACTCGGAGTTAAGAGCTGGTGTTGGCTTTTTCTTTAAGGTCAGTGCAGTGATACAACCGTTTTGCTTGTATACTGTAACACGACATGTGTTTTAAATATTTTTTCCTTTTAAACCTTTTGCTGCAGGATGAGGCTCGACCAGAGGATGAGATGGCTCAAAGGAGAGCTGCACTGCTGGAAAAGCAGCAAAAGCGAGCAGAGGAAATGAAAAGGAAGAAACAAGAGCAGGAACGAGAGAGGGAGACAAGGTGAGATTACATTATCTTGTTAATGTATTTTAAATAGAAAAGCATATTTGGATAATGGGCAAGTCCTGGGTTTACACAGAAGTGTAGTTGAGATGTTCCCTTTTTTAAAAGACATTAGACAGTGAAAGTAAAGACTAATTGTATTTAATGTAGTAGATTGAAATTATTGAGCAATTTGCTGTTTGTGAGATTAATCATAATTGCAGTGAAAACCTAGCCAACCCCATGCCCTGTGTTGAAGCTACAGACCTGGGGAACTTAATGTAATGAGGAAATAATAATAATTATTACATAATTATTCTGTAGTTTTCATGTAGATTAATCCATGTAGTGAACACTAGTAAATGATGCCTTCTTGGCTGTACTAGTTGCAGCCTGGTTATAGTAGTTGTTAGTCACTATGTGACCGACCCACAGCAGGCGCAATTCCATGGATGAGCTTGAGCGCCCCCAGACACCCAGCACACCTCCCCCACCGCGAACTCCTCCAGCACACACTCCTCCTCCTGAAGTAATTTCGCACAGACGCGGAAACTTTACTCGACAAGAGTACGAACGCCGCCATCAGCTCAAAATCATGGAAGACCTGGACAAGGTACTGCGACAGAAACCCACCACTGTCCGAGGAGTCAAGAAACAGCGTCCCAAAACCGTGTTCCGAGACGATTCAGGCCTCTCTCGCAGCCCAGCTAAAGGCTTGCTGGGTAAGAATTGTTGCCCAAACAGTTTTATTATTTTTTTTCCCTAATTCTTTATTAACCTTTTGGAAGTTGCTAATCTGTTTGGGAATGCTTTTCTGTAGGTTCTAAACTAAACAAAGTGTATTCTCACTCCACTATGAACCTGTCCTCTATGGCCAATGACAGTGGGACACTTACAATTAGGAAATCCCCAAGGTAACGTACGGAGTCAAATGTATTGTGTGATCTACATATCTGTCTTCATCTTGGCCTTGTACCTGACTTTAAATACACAATGCACAGCACAGTTATCCAGTCTGAATAACTCTCACTTCCTGGTTCACAGTCGCTCTCACTCTCCAGCGAGATTGATGTCTCCAGGTCGTGTGGCCACACAGAATGGTGATAAAGACTGGGAGAATGCATCCACCCTTTCCTCACCAGCTTCCATTCCTGAGTATACTGGTACAGTATCATAGGATTTCACAAGAATTATTTCAGAGCTCTAGAATTTTGGGTTATAATCCTCTATAATAATTTTCCTTTCGTCTCTGATTATTCTCCTTTTCTGGTATAGTGCAATTATTATAACCTATCCCTAAAACATTCATATCCATTTTTTCTTTTCACCTCAGGACCCAAATTGTATAAAGAGCCAAGCTTCAAATCCAATAAGTTCATTATCCACAATGCTATCTCGCGCTGCTGTTTGGCAGGCAAGGTCAACGAACCACAGAAAAACAAGATCATTGAGGTGAGAGACCTCTCAGTCATCATCATCATTAGTTTGTCATGTTATTTTCCTCTCGTTGCATGCTTAAGTTTTTCACATCCATTCCTTAGGAAATGGAAAAGAGCACTGCCAACCACTTCCTCATCCTCTTCCGGGATTCCAGTTGCCAATTCCGGGCGGTTTACACCATGAACCCGGAGACTGAGGAGCTGGTGCGTTTGACTGGCATCGGCCCGCGGGTCATCAGCCTCTCCGTGGTCGAGTCGATCTACAAATATAGCTCTGACCGCAAGCAGTTCTCGGTCATTCCATCCAAAACCATGTCTATGAGCGTGGACGCTTTCACTATCCCTGGCCAACTATGGCAGACCAAGCGGCCTGGGACGCCCAAAAAACTCGGAACACCAAAGTGAAGCTGACCGAGAGTATCTGAGTTGTCCTGGAACTTTTCTGCCCCCCTTTTAGCGGCAGTACGGTTCAGAATTGGAGCTGGTGCAACTGCAGGATGGTGAGAGTTGTTGTTAAAACATAATCCTCAAAGACTTATCAGCGACGCTAGCAGCGTGCTCCAGATTGAAAAACAAAAAAGGAAGAATGCCATTTTTTGTTCATGTCGTCACAACTCTAAACAGCTTGTATAAAATTCCTTGTATTCGTGTACCTTTCATGCTAAAACAATAGATGAAGTGACCATCCTCCATTTCATCTCCTTGGTATGACCTAATTCAGTCATCTCAGATCATCAGTGTGGGATGAAGCACTAAATAACATTAAGACTAAACTGGCTGCTTTACTGGATTAAATCAGAGCATGGGCTCTGCCTCCTCTTTTATATACTGTTCTCTTTTTCTTTTCTTTTTTTGCTTCCTGTTTTGCTTTAATCGCAAAACAGTCCTAAAACTAGACTATGAATGTAGGGCACAAGCCAGCCAAGGGCTTCTCATTTTGTCTTTCGTCATGCGGGACTGGGATTTAGAAATGTTCCATGATTTAGGGTACTTGGTGATGCTTCTGTGCCTCTTGTGAACTGTCTAAGATGTGTGAAGTATGTGCCTCTCTCTCACACTCACTCCCCTTCTGCCTAGACCTTACTCTCACTTAAAGTAGACGTCTGGATGTTTTTTTTTTTTTTTTTTTAATTATTATTACAAAATCTTTTGTTAGATTCCAATGTATCTGAGTTGGTCACACAGGCCTCAGGCAAATCGGTTTTGATTGATCAAGAACATCTGGACTACAATCAACTCGAGATGTGCTTTTACATTAATAATAATAATAAGGTATTTCTATTCTACTCAGCTGTAATAAAAAAAAAGAAGTAGGGGGAAAATCATCTTGTAATGTATATTATGAATGCTGTTTATGTTGATTTTGGTTTTTCATTTTTTCGACAATGATTTGTATATGGCGAAGAGAACATTTGTAAGATATGAAAAAGCTGCCATGTGGCTTCAGCATTAGCAGTTTAGAGAGTGAGAGTGTGTGTAAATGTGTGTGTGAGAGAATGAGAGAGTTATGGAAGCTAATAAGATGGGAAGGGTTAAGAAATAAAGATTGAACATCTGCAGAAATGTGATTTCTCTTATTCAAAGGTTGAAAAGTGTCTGAGCGAACACAGCCGGCAAAACACTATAGAAAATGTAGTAATAATAATAATAATTATTATTATTAGAGTGATGCTGGTGTCTTAAAATTCTACAGTGATATCAAGAACGAGCTCAAATCAGTGTATGTTGGCTTTATTCGTTTTGTTTAGTGCGAGTGGCCCACTCTTCTTAAGCTAGAGGAAATGTCTTTTTTTGTTGTTGTTTTGTACACTAAAACCTGATCTAAGCACTAGAACAAGTCCCCTGCTTCCTGTTTATATTCTTCCTTTGCAGATCTGAAGTGAAGATGTGAATATTTTTGTACAGAGAAATATTGTGAAGGTGTTGAATAAGAGTATAATCGTGCGAAGTGAATGAAGTGTGCGTTCGCGTGTATGTGTTGGTCCATGTGAAAGAGTGATGTTATGTATAGTGATGAAACTGGAGTCAGTGCAATTGTTATGTCAGCAAAAGGTTTATTTATTCGCATGGGACTAGCTGGAATTATGATTTTCTCTTTAGTTTTGTTTCAGATTTTATTATTTATGTTGTGGTGAGGTGAATCATGTTTATTTCATACTTTAAAGGCATGTCGGCCACTTCCTTTTGTCATGTCACCATATTTGTCAGTCCAATCGTCCTGTCCTTCTCAATTTGTTCATCCTTACAGATCTGTCAGCTTCAGCGCCTGGATCTGTTTAATAAAAACTTTTTTTTTTTAAATCATCCTGTTCTTCATTTCTCATTCATTTTCATTTACTGTTTTGGGGTATTATTTGCATGCATAAATATTTTATATAATTTATATCATATAATTCTTCATTTCATTAAAAATAAATGCTATGCATTACATAAAACATTTCAAATGTTTTAAAAGCACCTCATAAGACTTTAGTTGCCATATTCTTAATTAAAATGTTCTTCTTTCATATTAGTCATGTTAAATTCTCGATTCTGAATGGCCACAAGATGCTGATTAATTTTTGTATAACATAAGCCGTGAGTGTAATTCCATTTACAAGTCAAATCTTCGATTTATATGTACGCAAATAGAAATCTACGAATAACCAGATTAAAGAGCTGATTGGCCGAGCTCGCTCAGAGGGGAGGGATGAGAGGTACAGTACAGTGCAGCCAATCAGCAAGGAAGATCTGCAGGGTTACAGACTTTTTTCAAATATTTTTTTCTTCGCGCCATAAGACTATATACATAGATTTTGAAGAATACCATACGTTTGGATGTGCTGTTGTATGGTGAAGAATCAGCCTTGTGATAACACTATCTTTGCTTTAGCAAACCACCTTGTTGTTGATTATGTTCCAAACATTGAAGCAAACTTTAATGTCAAACTTTTTTTTTCCCCTGAGCATGTATCCTTATTCCATACACATACTCTTTTCACATTTTTTTTTTGTAAATATAAAATGCCAAAAACATGACAGTTGGTTTTCAGGGCTTTATTTGAACTGCAGGAGTGTTTAGCAATACTGTCAGGGTTAAAGTGTTTTTTTGTTTGTTTTTTTTTCCTTGTCCTGAGTCAAAATGTTAAGGACCTTAAAACACTGATGTTGGTGAAAAAAAAAAAAGTGCAAAAAAGGACAAGCATTATTCCTCTGTACAGGATGTGCTTTATGTTAGTGTCAGGTGTGCTTGGCGTGCAGCATCTCGGTAAGCAGGGAGTTACAGGGCAAGTCCCCCAGCAGGTGGCGCTGGTACAGGTACTCCTCTACCTGCAGACTGATGCTGCGTACTTCAGGCAGCCGGAGCAGCAGCTGGCCGAATTTATCCGACTGGCCTGGGTGTGTGTGCAGAGTGTGGTCCATCAGAGCCCTATTCACCCGCTCCTGGGTGCGCTCCACCTGCCTGCGGTCCTGCACAGACTTCACATCTGTACCACACACACACACCTTTGCTTAAAAAAATTTGTTACAAAATGTTCTTTGCACTTTTCTTTAAGGATAATTCTAGAACTCTAAGTTCTAGAGTGTGTACCAGCTCCAGGTGTGTTAGATAAACACAGGTAATGAACTCAACATTTTCAGAAGTGTGTTTAAGTTTTAGAATCACACACCTGGGTTGAAGAGCACCAGATACTTCAGACACACAAACTCCTGTCTGTCCAGGTGAAGAGCCCTGAGCTTGGACACCATATCCTGTGCTCTGGACACCAGACTGCTCAGTGTCGCCCCCGCCTGCGAGAGCACCGTCAACACCTCAATCTGCAGAGGAAATAAAAGACACAGGTGGGGTTTGCACATCTTAACACCTTGTGTCTTGTTTTAATACAGTGGAAATGTTTGCATTTATAGTTACATTATGTGTATGATAGCCAAAAGTAATTAAAGAAGTACAGCTATTTAAAAAGAAATTTAGGGGGAAATTTTTCATTTTAATACAAAGAAATTATCTATCAGTTTAAAAAGTAATATATTGAAAATTATATAATTTACAGAGTTAACGATACAGTTCAATTTCAGATTTACAAAAAAAAAATCAGGTTAAAAAAAGTAATCTAGTTTAAAACATTAAGGTTAAAATAAGGTAAAAATAATTTAGATACAATATGTAAAACATCAGGTGAAAACATCAGCAATTGTGAAAGTAAAAATATAACCTCAGATTAAAGAATACAAGGAACAAAGAAGTTCAAGTAGTTGAAAATTCAGGTTGAGAAAATTCAGGCAAAACATTTGGGATACTTTATAATAATAATAATAATAAGAAGAAGAAGTAGAAGCCAGGCTCTGATCAATCTTGGACAATCACAACACATCCCTCATAATGGAGAGAGGCTTCAAAGCCTTTTACAGTATCGTTATCCAGTGATGTCTAAAAATATGAGATTATTATTGATGTGGAACCAGTCAGTAAAACCTGAACAATAATTTGTACTGCATGGCAAATAATGACCTGTTGCCCTGTGACCAGGTAGATGCTACCGTCTCTCCCATAAGCCACCTGGCGGCACAGATGATCCAGCACCAGCAGCTCACTCCAGCAGCTCTGCAGCAGCACCATCTGATCCTCCACCTCCAAAACATCACACACCAGGTACAAAGGTGACAACATGAAAAAATGTAAATAATCCTACTGTATAAAAAGCAGTAATTCAATAATTTGTATAACAACCTTTTGCATAAAATATAGTCTGAGGTATAATGTTTGCAGTTTTATAAGGAGAGTAGCTTTAGTTTTACTGAACATTCTGCAGAGCCAGCCACAATCAGGACATTGATGCACCTGCTTCTCTTTTCATACTGCAAAACCCAGCTTTTTTTTTTCTTCTAAAAAGTGTTTTTTTTTTACATAATATACTGTCTTTTCTGACTTACATATATTTCCCTATAAAATAACATTAGAATAATAATAATAAACAAAGAATTATTATTATTTTAATGAATTAATGTATTTATTTAGTAAGTTTTGCTGGTATGCTGACATTTGAAAATCAGAAATGTTTTTTTTTTTTGTACTGACTTAATGAAGTCATAAAAACACAGGAAACCTTTTGCACAGTACTATGGGTTTTATGTATATATACAGGTGCATCTCAATAAATTAGAATATTATTAAAAAGTTGATTTATGTCAGTAATTCAATTTAGAAAGTGAAACTCATTTATTAGATAGATTGATTACACACAGCCTGATATATTTCAAGTGTTTATTTCTTTTAATTCTGATGATTATGACTTTTTACAGCTAATGAAAGCCCAGAATTCAGTATCTCAGAAATTTTTAATATTGTGAAAAAGTTCAATATTAGAGACTCGTGGTCTCACGCTCTATTCAGCTAATTAACTTAAAACACCTGCAAATGTTTCCTTAGCCTTGAAATGCTCTCTCAGTCTGGTTCAGTACGCTACATAATCATGGGGAAGTCTGCTGACTTGATAGTGATCGCCTTCTGGACAACTGACACCCTGCACATGGAAGGTAAGACACAAAAGGTCATAGCCAAAGACGCTGACTGTTCACAGAGTACTGTATCTAATAGTGATGGTGGGGTGAAGCCTCATTTAGGTGCGCGGCTTCCCAGCCTGTAGTTGAAGCTTCATTCAAGTGGTCATTGTGCTGCCCTCTAGTGGACAAGATTTGTGTAGCACCTGGATCGTAACATCGTAAGATAAAAGATTGTGTGCATTTTCTTTCTTCGTATATTATATAAGAAAGTAAATTGTAAAGTTCATTTTGAAATGCGATTCGCCCCCCCACCCCAAATCATGATTTATGAACAAAAATCTCCAATATACTGATTCAGTCACGTGGTTCCGGCAAACAAGCAAGACTTCGTTGGTCACGTGACTCTCAGGAACCCGTTAAAAGGAATTACACTTGAAATACATCAGTATGTGTGTAATGAATATGTATATACAGTATATACTGAAATAAATAAACGTTTCAATCATATTCTAATTTATTGAGGTGCACCTGTGTGTGTGTGTGTGTGTGTGTGTGTCTGTGGAGACAAATCGAGAAAGAGAACTACCTTAAGTTCTTTAAATAAGGCACAGTTGCGCGCCCACTCCACCAGTCCAAACAAAGTCTGGTCGGCCATTTTACACATGATGCTGAAGGTGTTGAGGCAGTCGTGTTTTCCTCGGCTGGCCTGCTCTCTCCGCAGGCTGGCCACCACTCGTGAACACACCTGCGACTCCTCTGGTTCGCCCTGCATTAGCTCACTCAGAAAGGCTGTGTTAGATGCAAAGGGGTCGGAGGTCAGTGTTGGGGTCAAGGATGGGGATGGTATTGGATCTGAACAAGGAGTCAAAGTTGCCAGTGTGTGTGTGGAGCTAGAATTGAGCACAGGTGTGGAAATGGTGCACAGAGTAGCAGGACCATAGTTGAAAGCCATTTCTTTTTTTTCCTGAGGGAAACCGTGGAAGCTGGGGTGGTAGAGTCCAGCACAGGATAGCGATGGGGCGGTCAACGCCCTGTCTCTGCTTAACGTGCAGTCCAGAACCATGAGCTCTGGTTGGCTGATGCTGGGAGGAAGCGTGTGTGGTTGGTGAAAGGGGTCAGAGCTTAGCGGAGTTGCGAAAGCACCAGGCAGGAGGTGGAACTCATGTGGCTGTAAAGGTGCTTGAGGTCCTTCCAGTTTGATCCTGTAGGGACCAGGGTTTGCTTGGTGATATCGTCCTCTCTGCTGTTTCAGTTGCCTGTCCCTCCGATACAGAGGTCCGAATTTGTTCCGTCCGCCCCTCATTCGGTCTGCCCGTACAGCTGTGGACAATTCAAAACGACAGTTATTTTTAAGTCTTTTGCTGGACTACAGTACAATGACAAGCCCTTCGCATTCCACAGCTGTTTCTATTAAATATTTCTCCTGATTTTGACTGCACAGATGTGTAGATGTCTTTTGATTCATCTTAGCTAGAGCTGATTTCAGGGCCAGAAAAAGTAGACTAAAGCTTAAACTAAGGAAACTAGACAGAATTACAGACTTGTTAGCAAAATCTACACAGACCCGAGCCTGAACCGAACTAGGGAACATCAATCCTATTCAAATCTTTTATTGTCAATATCATCTTAAATTGAAATTAAATGCATAACACCAACACAACGGTGGTTTGTAGATTGATTGGTTATTGACTATAAAAAGATCATAATTTGTCAAAATCCTATATACAGCCTTCACCCATCTTGAAAGTACCTTCTCAGTAAATAAAAGCTTTTTGTACAATACATTTCCTGACTATTTTATCTCCGCCATCTAAATGTGCCCTTGTTTTATGGCTTTAAAGATAAATGGAGGACAGAATTATTCAACTTTCGCACCCTTTATCGTCGATCTGATGTTAAGGGCAAAGGCAACCATCAAACTTACAACTGTGACGCATCAATTCGGCACAGAACAAGGCCTGCTGATGATCACCTCTTGCTTCACCCCTTCATGAACCGATTGCAGTGACACGCACACAATAAATAACTCCCCAGACTGAGGAGGGGTAATAAAATGTGTTTGTAGAAGATAAAAGGAAAACTACAGTAACACATATTATCAAAATATAGCAGCATATTCAGTACATTATTTTTTTCATTAGTTATGGATTTTTGCAACTTGCCCTGTCACAAATGTCACATGTGTAAGGTCTTACTTGAAGATACAAGCCATTCTACACAGTTATTTTATTATTTTGTTTATTTTGCTGCGTAATGCCACTGAGAATTTGTATTGATTAATGTTTATACGAATTCTCTGAATGCTTCCTTTCACACCCCTTAAGCCTTAGATCCCTTGTGTCCAAGTGTGTAGTTGGATGAGGATCCCTTGCACTCCGGATACCCGTCAATGAGCAACAAAATTATATAATATTTTTCACAGAAATATAGTTAACAACAGGAGATAGAAATAGAGAACTGCTTCCTTTTGATTGCTTCTTTTCTTTCTTTATTTGCCTGAAAAGTCGACTTCATTGACATCCAGCAAGTTCAATGCACTCAGCTGGCACTGACGAAGCCCAGGCCTCAGATGCACCAAAAAACTACGAGTTGAATTTATCAGCTATGTGTTTCAGTGTCCTGAGACGAAGCTCTGGGAGCATTTTTCTGCCTTGCATGAGTGTAAATAGAGGAATGAGTGGCCTACCCTCTCTCTTCATGCCTACAGCTAGGCACTTCTGAAAGCGGCAGTAAGGGCATCTCTTCCTCTGTGCTGGGTCCATCGGGCAGCTCTGTCTCTCTGGACAGGTGTAGCGCTTGTTATTCTGCACAGAGCGCTTGAAGAAGCCCTGAATAGAGAGAGAGAGAGAGAGAGAGAGAGAGAGAGAAATGGTGAGAAAAGAAGCAGAAAGGAGTACAGTGGAAACTGGTATAGTGTAATGTCTAAAGAATTAGGGATTTTGAGTCTAGGCCACAACTATCTTCTATTTTGTTTAATATTGGTTAGTACAAACAACTGCGGTCTGACTTGCCTTACAGCTCTCGCATGTCAGAAGTCCATAATGATATCCAGACACCCGGTCACCACAGACAGGACAGGCTTCCTCTGGCTCTCCATGAATATCTGGGTCTGGCTTCAAGTCCCTAGCTGTGAGATATGACATGGATTTGAGTTCAAATGAAAGTGGAATGTGACCACATCAGTTGTCTGTCTCCTACAAAATGTGTGTGTGCTACATAGCCATAATTGATAAAGCATCAAGGCATGTGAGAGGGCCGCATTTTTTCCAAAATATCGATAATATTATCCATAGCACAAAGGATGACTTTCTTGTACCCTTTTTGTCCTTGTGTTAATTTTACAGTTTGCAAACCGACTAGATGTACACTTCCAGCTGCTGTACAGGAGAGTGTAAATATGCAAACATACTCTGGTATGGAACAATATCACTATTGAGAATGCTGACCAGCAGGGAAGATGGGACAATTGTTCCCGGGAGCAGTATGAGTCAATCATGTCTAGTGTGAAAGACTAAATCCTAAATCTAAATCCTAAAACTGCTTCAATTAAAAGCAACAATATATTGTCGTTGCTCTTTTTTGGCTTCTCACATAAGGGATAGCTGCAGCATCTCATCTGACCTACATATTTGATTTCCCTGTCGAGATATCAAACTTTAGTCTTACACAAGAAAGGCAAAAGTAGCACTAAATTGTATCATATCAAATAAATGACTTGTTTAAATGCACCATTGATACACTGGATGCAATTTTTAATTCAATCTGTTGAACCACTACATACATAAATTGGAATTAGAATTTAAACTCAAGTGTAAATAGACATAGTTTTAAATTGATGCAAAGGGAAATTATAAACAGTGGAGGCCAAAATGATTAAAACATCAAATGCCATTTATTATAGTACTGCCTGTGCAAGTTCTCACTTATCTGGCTGAAAAGTTGTGCTTATTAGAATCGGCGTATTTAGTTTATGGATGGGAAAATATATGGCAGGACTTTTACTTCCTGAAGCTGGAGAGTCCACCTCTGCACAAATTGACTAAAACTAGAGTGAATTGTGAATTTCTGTACATGATCTTTAGGAAGCAATCAATCAGGCATGGATTGGACGAATGAGAACTTTAGGTAGCACTGCTGACTTCTTTTTGACTCTATTCCCAGCCAGATTCAGCAGGTTTTGAAGAATCAATGAGTCCATACTAAATATTGATTTTTTAAATAGCAATTTAATTGCAATAAATAACAAATGATTCTTATTACCTTGATTATTATTATTATTTTAAAAAAGTGTCATTAAAACGTTGAATTTCACTTTTGTCTCCATATACTTTTGGCCATCACTGTATTATATAAATCTGTATCCAGTCAGTGTCTAGTATTCATATTTAATAAAATTATATAAGGAAATTAAATATGGAGTAAACACGAGACGAGTTCATACAGCACATCACATCACTTTTAATAAAGACAAAATGTCATATGTAATATAGTGATTAATCCTTGTGCTCTTGTGTCAAATTGACCCATGTGCATGACCAAAATAGATTTTTACAGCATGAACTTTTTTTTTTTAGCGTGGCTCAATGTATTTCCCCCATTATTTACACATTAAGAGGAGCTCAGGATTATTAGTCATTAATATTGTAGATTAATAGCGTTAGAAAAAGATATATATAATATAATTAATATAATTTATTCATGGATTAAAATGAATGTTATTGAGAGAAATGTGACTCAGTAAATCTGTTATCAAATTATTATTATTAATAATAATAATGAAAAAAAATGCATAAAATTCTTAATGTATGGTCTTCAAACAGAATGAAACAAAGCACATTTCAAGTTCCACGCTGACATGGCATAATACATGGATCAATGTACTCCAGTGCCAAATCAGACAATCAGACAATCTCTGGCACATGGACATGCAACTTACAGGTTGACGGTCCGTCCTGCATTGTCAGGTCCAGAGTGTTTCCAGCAGGGTGTATGGTTGAGGACTGGAGGGTCCTTGGGTGAAAACCTGAAATATTCATGGTCCAGACGAGAAGCTGGGGTATGCCAGGTGCAGATGCCCCCAGGGACGACGAGAGACACAGGCTGACCTAAGTGCAGAACAGCTGGCGCAGTGTGGAGGCCTGCTGGAGGACTTTGCTCCCTGCTGAGGGTAATAAACCTGCTTCTGGCACACCTTCACAGGCTGCAGAGAGAAAAAACTCACAGCACAATATAACACAAAAAAATGGTGTTCCTACGCATTCCACGTTGCTATACTATTGCAAATAGTACCATGTCATTTAATAAATTTGCATATATATCTTTTTTTATATTACTATAATATAATATTATTACAATAATATTACTATGCTGACTGACAGTGTACCTGGTATATTGCGCACTGTTATACTGCGCCACTATACTGTAAGCCTATTCCACTATAAGCCTTATATGTAATTTTATATTATATCTTAAATATAATATATTTATTCAAAGTCATATACTGATCATTATATTTAATTATTTCTTTCACAGTTTCGATCTTAAAACAAGCTTGAATTGATAAAGCCATCATAAGAAACTTGGATCAGTGAAAGGAAATCTAACAGTTCAAGGGTGACAGATTACCCTGAGTCAGACATCTGACATCTGACATAGATTAGCAAAGACTAGTTGTATAGCTTATGGCTTTTATCTAAAACAAAAGACGTTTGTTAATATCCTACAACAAGGACGTAATGGAATGGAAAATATGACTTACAATAACCACATAACAAAGATGAAAGAGGAAATGGATTAATTTAATAAAAAGAATAACATTGTATTGACAATACACGACTGAAACAGGTCCTATTTAATTCACAAGACTTTCAGTTAATATTATAAAGTAGACTTTTTAAAAATGTATTATATTTAAAGCTGTACTCATTTGCTAATCACAACAAGGTACAAGTAGGGATGGGGATCAGTAGGTAGCAGGGTCACATCAAAGCTCTGGCGTTTCAAGTTCCATCCTGAGCTCAGGTTAATGTAAGGAGTTTCATTGATTCTCCTTATCCCAGTTTTCTTTCCTGCTCCCCTAAAACATGCGGGCAAGTGGATTTTCTGGATTTGCACAAAAATATAGATTTTAAAAACTTTGTTAAACTCATCCATTAACATGACAAATTTAATAAGTAGAATAATGTATGAAGTCTGCTTAAATAAAATAAATTAATACAACTTCACATATAAGATCACATGATTCTTGGGTGTGCTGTGGTGTCTGGTGCTGTGCGTTGCAGGGTGCGGCCTCAGACTTGTGTATATGGCGCATCCCATGGGTACTTCGTCAGATTAGGATCTGGAGAGTTTGGAGGCCAAGTCAACTCTTTGCCTTCGGCTTGGGACGGCATTGATATTTTTGGCCATTTGTGCTGGCTTTTCCGTGGGATCAGACCAGGTGAGCTGGCTTTTAGTCTGCACGGTCTAGATTATTTTGTTTAAAAAAAAAAAGAATAAAAAAGAGAAGAGTAATACATTGAAACTTAGGGAACTTTATGATTTTTTTTACTTAAAAGTTTTGTTAAGTGAGGTCCTTTCCCTATAATTGCAATAATAGCAAAAACACATCCTTATAACAGCACAACCATCTAGTATAACCATCAATCCCAATTTAAGCTCTAAAATAAATGTCAAAGGCCTTTTCTGCTGTCAAAACTTAACACAGCCTTCTACTGTGAAGAAAGATAATGCACATTGCATTTGCAGTCTTTTTCTCCGGATTTTGTAAATTATCAAAAAAGCAGGACAGCAATTCTATACAATTCTAGGAAAAAACTCAGCTGTTTTACTGATGCAATACAACTAATGGGGCGTGTGTGACGTGAATAAAAATGAACTGACTGCATAGCAGAAAGCATGAATTAAATCTTGTACATTTCAGGTTATACGGTCCAGATGTTTGTAGAAGTCCTTTAATTTATTTACTTTATGAAGCACTGAATACAGCCTTGGCATGAGTAGATTAACATTTACCTGAAAACAAAAAAAGCCAATAACAATAAGCAATTTGTTTTAAATTTGTTCCAACATTGATTAAAAAAGTAGTGAAATGTGTATGACCTCCAGTTTAACATTTATTTTCTTTTTCCTTAACAATTTATTTAAAAGTAAAAAGGCAGACAATGGCAAAGCAAATATTTCACCTCTATATTGGCCCAGGCCCGTATTCACAAAGCTTCTTCAACCTAAAAGTTGCTCCTAGCGATGAAATTCTAAGAAAAATCTTAGAATTATGGCATTTTCTTAGAATTTTCCCTTAAATTTAGGACTAAATCTTAGTAAAGATAGAAAATTATTCACAAAACATCTTGGCCCTAAAAACAGCTCCTAAGGTAAAAACTGTTAAGAGTAGAAAGAAGGACTTTTAAGAGGCTTAAGAGTTTCTATAGCAGAGGACAAAATGGCGGAAGGAAGAAATATTCTCCAAACACTGAACGTAAAGCTAAAAGTAAACACTGCTCTTCTGTCCAATTTGGTTTTCTTGTTTTTTTACTTCCTTCCATCTCTCTTGGATTGTTGACTACATACCATCCAAAAGTGCAACTTAAACAGACTGTCCTGCAATCATGTAAATTGGTCAAATCTGAGACATTTGCTCCCATCAATCTGAAAGTGATTACAAGTAGTAAACTCAGTATGATTAATAAATGTAAGAACTTAAATATAGTAACTACTGCAAGGAAATTGGTTGTTTCAAAAGTAGACACATTTTCAACATCTGACTGTTTAATTATCTTATAAGATAACTAGCCTATAACAGAAACTTTGCATAAAGTAGCCTGTAGTCATGCTTATACAATGTCATTATATACAAACAATGTGATTTTACTGTCTGTTCTATTATCATACCATATATTCTATTTTTACAAAGAGCACATTTCAAGACCTTTACAGAGGTCATAGGTTATTTTTTATCAACCAATCACAGTGCTTGAATTGCTGCATCATCCCTAGCAACAGGGTCGACCACACCCCTCAATAAGATAAATGTTTTTGTACTTTCCTTACTCAGAGTTGCTCTAAGAATTTTTGTAAATCACTTTTATTCTAGGACTCCCAGCTAGAACTTTTTAGGCTAAGATAGGAGCTCTCTGAGAGAATTCTAAGAAGCTTTGTGAATACAGGTCCTGGTGTTTTTAAGACTAGAGACTTGTACTGTAAACAGATTCATTTTAATAGTGATACAATCCCATAATGATTTTTCTAAACTGTCAATACAATATGCATGAATGCAAAGACTGTACATGGGATGTGGCTGAGTTCCTATAATGTGCAAGTGCTGTTGGTGAATGCACTTGTGTACAGTTCACACAACATTCCAAGAAGTTATCTGTCAATTTTGAAGGAATATATACTCTATATTAGCTAATTAAAGAATAACACAAGAGGAGTTGAGTATTTTGCTTTGAAAGCACATTCCTAAGTGTTTTATTATTATTTTTATTCAAAACTTGCAATAAAAACCATTTTTATTTGCTGTAGAATAATATAATCATTCATTCATCTTCTATACCACTTAGGTTACTTTTTAAAGTAACTAATTACCTTACAAAATTACTGTATTTAAAAAGTAATCAGTTACATTACAGCGACACTTTATAATAAAAGTAATTAGTTAGAGTACTTTTGCAGAAAATGAAAACTCATTTGTGATTCCTCATGCATATTGTTTGAATCAAAACCTTTATAATTATTCTACCATCACCACTCCCATGGATTGGGAATGACTGCTGTCTGGCTCACGGATTACATAAATTGTCTGAATAACGGATTACATTTTTGAAGAAATAACTAAAACTTAAATGGCGAGCTAACGAGTTAGATTGCCCGTTACGTCAAAAAAGTAATCCAAGTACTCTAATACGTTACTTTGTAACACGTTACACCCAACACTGATGATGATGTGCAAAACAGCTAGCTCCTAAAATCACATGCATTATAACAATAAATAAGTGCTTTATTATACAACACTAGCAATTTAGCTAGCTCACTATTTACCACCTTAATATTTACTCAGTGCTACCTGTTATAGCCAACATCGTAGTGGTAGTCTGTCATAAGTTTGCATGCTATCCTCGTACATTGTGAGTTACCGCAGAGTATTTCGCAGTCCAAAGGCATGCATTTTAGACATGAGACAGTGTGTGTACCTCTAGTTACCCAGAGGTTAAGAGCTTGAGCTTTGTCGAGTGCTTCTTTCAGCTGGTCAGAATACATTGTAGTTATTGGTGACACCATCCAGCCTCCAAAGCTCTTAATGTACACGTTCATATCTGGCATATCTGTGAAGTACACCTGGACAAATAATGCAAATAATATATTCGTTGTTAGGGTGCATGATTTAAATGGTTTTGCCAGCACACTGACTGTGGGGATCACAGGCCAGTCTGTCTGGTCCAATCTCACTGAAAGCACAATTTTCCAAAAAATGTCAATGTAGGCAAAGAGACCAAGCCTGCTGAAATCCCAGTATCACAATCACCCATGGACTGCACCGGACACACAAGTCTGATCCACAACCTCCCCACAAACCCAAAGCCTAAAGAAATCACTGCCAATGTCCTGGTGGTAGACAGGAGTCATGCCTCGAGTGGCCAGAGCTGCCCTGGTGGCACAAGGAGAACCTACATGGACACAATACTGTGCATGTAATATTTTGTCTGATCAGTTTATATTACAGTTACTAAATTACTATAACCACAAGTTTCGCTTTGTGCCATCTGCGTGCTTGAGCAGTGATATCTGGTCATGACATTAGAGTGCTAAAATCTATTATATATCAATAGTTCAAACATGAAACAATACCAGCATGGTGACTTAGTGTTTATAACATTCTCCTCATAAAGTACCTCCAGAGCTGGGGGTCTGGTCTGTGTACATGGGGTTTGCATGTTCTCCTCATGCTTTGTGAGTTACCTCGGAGTATCTCGCAGTCCAAAGGCAAGCATTTTAGACATGAGACAGTGTGTGTGCCTCTAGTTAGCCAACCCTAGAGGTTAGGGTGCCAGCAACTTCCCCCCACAGCAATGACCACTTATGTGGACTTCTGCAAGTCATTTGCAACCAACCATTGCTTAGCAATGTTGGCTTAGATGCAAGGATGTATAGATAGTTGAAACTACTTTTTAACATTTTGAGCAGGGTCAAAAACCTGTGATTTACTGGGTTCATGTCATGTTTCAATATTTAGAGAAACATGGCCAAACTTTCCTAGTAGAAAAACAAGGCCTAGTTTTTGGAAAAGTTTTTGCTCTTTCTGTTCAGTTACTTTGACTAAAAAACGTGTTCCTAGTTTATTCTCCAAAGTTATTTTAAGAACAAAAATTCATTGAAATTATGATGGATGTTAAATCCATGTCAAAAGATTCACCTCATAATCGTCTCCATCACAGATCAGATCAAACAGCGGACACTCCTTGGTCTCTGTACAGTAGGATGTGGGCTCACTGGAGTTTCTGTGTCAAAGTTTACATAGAGGTCAAAGTAATGTTGCTTATCTGATAACTGCTTGTATGTTAATATGAGTTAGATTAATGAAGACCAACTGAGAACAATCTGAATGAAACAATAAATCAATATTGACTTACCGAGCTGAATAATTTCTCCATATTTCTTTCAAATTCTAAATCATCATGCACACTTAAAGTATATTTGTTTAATGATACTCTGTAACTAACACTGTGGCTGTAAGAAGCCTCAGAAACATTACTGAAAATACTGGATAGTGTTTTTTTGGAAATTATTTTGTAAGTTGCTCTGGATAATAATAATAATAATAATACATTTTATTTATAATGCACTTTATATTTGAGGCAAATCTCAAAGTGCTACAAATTATTTCTGCTCAAAAGCTCTAATAAAAAGGTAAGTTTTAAGACCAGATTTAAAATCATCAACAGTCTGTGGCATCCTCAGATACTCAGTGAGAGCATTCCACAGTCTAGGTGCCGCCGAGCAAAAAGCCCGATCTCCCATGGTATGAAGCTTGGTCTTCGGAGGTTTCAGACGATGACCTGAGACAGAGCGGAGGTTTCGTGAAGATGTATGTGAAGTGATAAGTTCTTTGAGATAGGGAGGGGCATCACCATAGATGCACTGGTGGGTAAGAAGGGCAACCTTGTATTCAATTCTGAATGAAACAGGCAGCCAATGAAGAGATTTGAGGATGGGCGTAATATGATCATATTTACGTGCCCGCATCAGGATCCTAGCAGCGCAGTTTTGAATATATTGCAGCTTTTGAAGGCTTTTTCCAGAAGTCCCAATGAGGAGAGCATTGCAGAAGTCCAGCCTGGAGGAGACAAACACATGGACTAACTTTTCCGCATCTGCAAATGTAAGTGCTGGACGCAGTTTAGCAATGTTCCTGAGGTGAAAAAAAGATGTCTTACACAGATGTTTGATATGGGCATCATACGTCAAATAAGAGTCCATTTTAACCCCGAGGTTAATAACAGATGTCGACAGTGGGATATTCTGACCGGAAAAGGTGATGCTAGTGATGTTGGATGTCCTAACCTGGTGTGGGGTGCCTACTAAAATAGCTTCAGTCTTAGAACTGTTCAGCTGCAGGAAATTTTGCTTCATCCATGACTTTACCTCCTCCAAACAGAGAGTCAAAGTGGGTGATGGCGGAGTAGATGAGGAGGTTGAATTTATCCTGAGGTAAAGCTGAGTATCATCAGCATAGCAATGAAATAAAATTTTGTGCCAGCTGATGACACAGCCCAGAGGAAGCATATACAATATAAACAACATTGACCCGAGCACTGAACCCTGAGGAACACCACAGGTAACACTGTGTGTAGCGGATTTAGCGGCTCCCAGGGCAACATGCTCCGTTCTTCCGGTGAGATAAGATGTGATCCAGTTGTAAACAGAGTCAGAGAGACCTACAGTATGACGTAATCTGTGAAGAAGAATGTTGTGATCAACAGTATCAAAGGCCGAGGTTAAGTCCAACAGAATGAGTAGTGATGGAGAGCCAGCATCCGCCGACATCAGCAGGTCATTCGTGACTCTTACCAGAGCTGTTTCCACGCTGTGACAGGGGCGGAAACCAGACTGGAATTTCTCAAACAAATCATTTTGTTTCAGGTGAGACTGAAGCTGTGCAGCGACGACTTTTTCCAGCACTTTTGAAAGGAAAGGGAGGTTAGAAATAGGCCTGTAGTTTGCAAGCACTTCTGGATCTAAGGTGGATTTCTTAAGAAGTGGCCTGATGACAGCAGTTTTCAGTGAAGGGGGAACATAGCCAGACTGGAGAGAGTGACTTATGATCCTGGTAATCAGGGGACTTATAGCACAGAGGTTGGATTTAACCAGAACTGCTGGAAAAGGGTCCAGAGCACAATTTGATGGTTTCATCTTTCTGATAATGACCTCAACCTCTTGCTGCGAAACGTCAGAAAAACAGCTGAAATGTTGAAAAGTCCCTGGCCGTGGGTCATCCATCAAGTCAGGCAGTGCAGAGGAACTGGAAATTGACGAGCGGATAGTGTCCACTTTTTTCCTGAAAAAAGTAATGATGTTATTGCATCTCTCCTCTGTAGCTTCCAGATGAGATTGAAATTGCGGTTTCAGGAGGCAATTAATAGAAGAAAACAGTTGCTTTGAATTTCCAGAGTTATTGTTAATGATATTTGAGTAAAACTGTGATCTTGCAGCTCTCAGCGCACTTGCATAGGCCTTTTGATGTTCTCTATAAACTTGCTTGTGAACAGCGAGTCCTGATGCCTGTACACGTCACTCAAGAACACGCCCAGCTGTCTTCATCTTCCGCAATTCACACGTATACCAAGGGGCTGAACATGAGAAGCAGACCGTTCTATGTATGACAGGGGCATGGAGATCGAGGAGACTGCTGAGGGATTTGTGGTAAAAGTCCACTGACTCGGTGACTGAGGAACATTCAACAGAGGAGAGATACTGAAGATCTTTGCTCAGAGTGTCTGGGTTGATCTTTTTCAAATTTCTGTAACATATTTGCCGTTTTGTTTTAGTGGGGGAACAAGGGAGTGACAGCTCCATTGAAATGACATTGTGGTCAGACATCCCCAGATCATATACCAAAAGGTTGCTAATAGGGACAGAATTTGTAATAACCAGATCCAGGATATGACCTCTGGAATGTGTAGGAACATGAACATGTTGTTGAAGATTTAGGCAAAAACTCAGCTGCTAAATGGTAGGAGGGGGTGTCTACATGAACATTAAAGTCACCAAGTATAATAGTGCTGGAAGAAGTGGTACAGAAAGATGTAAGAAAATCATAGATCTCTGTGATAAACACTGGGTTTGGTTTAGGGGGTCGATAAATAAGCAGTATTGTGATGGGAAGAGAGACTTTACATTTAAATGCAAGGCATTCAAATGAAGACAGCGTAGGCACAGGAAGTGGACACAGATCCAGTTGCTGTCGGTATAGTACAGCTAAGCCACCACCACGTCCAGTGCTGCGGGCTTTCTCCAGGTAGCTATAACCGGGAGGACACGCCTCATTTAATGCTAAAAAGACCTCAGGCTGATGCCATGTTTCTGTTATACACATAAAATCCAAGTCTTTGTCCATAATATGATCTTGTATAAAAACTGATTTATTTGAGAGAGATTGTGAATTAAAAAGTTAAATTTTTAACATTTTCGGTGACGTATATTTCTGTAATGGCCGTAATACACTGAGATCCACTCCGCGTTTTCTATCCAGCTTCGTGAGTGTTGATCTCGGAAATTTTCCCGAACTGTCTGACAGAAATCTCGCAGTGCTTCCCGCGGTGTATTCCGAGCTAGAAACACCTGGAGCGTCATTGCTCTGATGACGTGTTTGATGAGCGACATCGGTCCATACAGATGGAATGGATGAAGCAGGACAGCCAGGCTGATGGTAAACAAACTTTCGCCGAGTACTTCTATGGACGTAGCGTGTTCGGCGCAGAAGTCCGAGTTCTTTTATGACAACAATGCACGTTGGAATGGAATAATTGTTGTGACTTAATAACTCCGGGATAGTGTACTTGAGCTCCATGCCGGTCTCCGAAAAGACTTTCAGTGCTAGCTATCTTCCAAACACGGAAATAGCCAAACAACTGCAGAGGCAGAGAACCAGCCTACCAGACGTCTTTGCAGCGCTGAAAAACACCCAAAAAACTCCCCAAAACTCAAGGTAAAAACTAGATAAAAGGGAAAAATATATAATAGCAGTAAAAGTAACAAAAGAATCACAGCAGCAGGAGAAGCGGCGAACAGCCAGCGCCAGTGTCTTCTCCTCAGCGTGGATAAGTGTGTGCATAATGCATAAACGTAAATGTAAACTATAACAAAACTACAATATCTTTATGTGGTGCAGTATGGAGACCCGTACCACGAGATGTTATGATGTTTATAAGAGCCCTAACGCAGAGCTTTAGGGGGTCAATGAAATGGGAGGTGGTGAGAGTGCTTATGACAGGCACGGGAAGACCTTTCCGTTTGGAGATGGTGTGAGATTATTAATTAAGAAACTTAAAAGGAAACAAAAGAAAATTGAAAACACAACATAAACAGAGCTCTGCCGTCTATGCGAGAACGACTGGGGCTCTGGAAACCAAAAAGAAAAACTTATATCCTCTCGGGGCTTATGCCCTTACCAAAGATTTATTTGAGAGAGATGTTTTTGTGTCTTCTTTTGGACTTTTATACTTTAAGGTGAGAGCGCATGCTAAACTGATGCGTGTCGCTCTCTCTCTCGCAGGGGTCTTTGCCTCTGTTTCTCCACTTTCTGCACGCTTGTCTTTCTTTCTTTTTCTTTCTCTTTCTTTGTCTTTGGCCCTGATGCCTTACCGGTGCTACCTAAATGATCGCATGAAGTGCCGAGGTATCAGGAGCCTTAAATAAACACGCCGCAAGGTGAGGCGCATTCACGCTGATTGCGGCATTGCCTGGCAACAACGTGTCTATAAATGGCCTTTGCCTGTCCAGAACTCCGCATGGTAGCAGTTTGCGGATCTGCCCATTTTGAACAGTGCAAAGCATTTTCGCGCCCAATCTGGACCCAACAAAACTCTTTGAAGGGTTTGGGGTCCAGTTTATGCTGACCGGGGAGCGCTTGATCGAACAGGCTCGGTGACACAGAGCCTGGTGCTCCACTGCTTGGTCACCATGGGTGGCTGTATGGGGGGGGAATAAGGTGCGTGTTGTAAATGGGTTTGATGCGGGCCTATGACGGGGTTTTACATCCCAGTAGCCCTGAGGGGCAGTAATAAGGGGTACTGGAGCAGGAAGCGCTGGGACTGGGGGTTGGGAGCCCTTAAGGCAGCTTTGGGTGCACTGACCTCCCCAGTTTGAAACAGAATGGGTCGACCAGTCAATATGGGCGTTGTGACGATATAACCAGGGAAACCTCAACACTACTATTTATGGCACCCAGGTAACCAGAAACCAGATTTGCTCTGTATGTTGTCTGAGCCATAGTATGACTGGGGCTGTCCTCTGTGTCACACACCCTGACGTAATTGGCTGGCCGGCCAGGGAGACCAACGAATGGCGGAAAGGAGCGGGCTAACTGGAATGCCCAGTGCTGCAGCTAGCTTCCCGTCAGTAAAATTACCTATTGCCCCCAGAATCTATGGAATCAGAAACGGCGCCTCCATTCGGGCTCTCTGGATCTCTGTCTTTGAGAGCGTTGTGGTAGGAAGAGCCCTGCATGATGCGGGCCTGACTTTTGGGTCGAAACTGACTCCCTCCCCTCCTGGGGTGACCCCGTCTGTGGCTTGCTGCGCCACTCGCCTATGTGCATAGGCTCTCCCATGTCTTCCAGCTAAAGATCTTCAGGCTCAAAATCGGGGATCGAATATGAAGCCTCAGGCTCAGGCATAAATGCAACTTTCACCCGTTCAGATTGAAGGTTGCAGCTGTAATATTAGTGCGCATTGCAGGATAAAGGCATTGCACCTCTCTGACTCACCCGCATCCTGCTGTGGAGGTGGTAGTCGAGTTTCAGCCACCAGATGGGGTAGTTGAGCCACTGATCCATGGGCAGAATCGACTCGCGGCCCAATGTAAACCCGGAAGTAACGCGCGCCTCAAACTGCCCCAAAATTTGCTTGAGGTGCTTATTAATCCCACGCATCTACGAAATTAAAATGGTTAGTGCTTCCTCAAGCTTAACAAGCACTCACTGGACCCTCAACTATTTCCTGCACCCTCTCCAAGCCTGCGGGCTCTTCTGATGGTGCGATCATTCTGTGGTCTGTGCGCTTGTCTTTCTGTCTTTCTTTGTCTTTGGCCCTGATACCTTACCAGTGCTACCTAAATGATCGCACGAAGTGCCGAGGTATCAGGACCCTTAAATAAACACGCCGCCAGGTGAGGTGCTGGGCAACCTTGTGTCTATAATTGGCCGCGCCGTTGCCTGTCCAGCTCTCCGTTTTGTAGCAGCCTGCGGATCTGAACAGTGCAAAGCATTTTCGTTATAATTTTCAGCTGAGATTAACCCTTAAGATTGTTTTTATCGTTATTATAAGTAAAAGCATTCACAGGACATCCATAGACACCTAGTTGAAACAGAAAGGTTTGACTCTTGACTCTTCCCTAACTCTGGCTTCTGCTGTAATTGACATCAAAATAATCACTCCTGCCAAAATAATCACAGATTCAAGTCAATTTGAAATGGCATCTCATTCAAGAACATCAATATATTATTTACACTATTTACACATCATGCAAACAGTAAAAATGGTATACAGACACCTTTTAAAGTGCAAAACTATACCTGCTAGAATTTAAAAACAGTGCCATGTGGTCTAAAGAAAGTTACTTACATTGTGGAGAAGAAGGCCCTCTGCTGGGTGGTGTGCAGTTTCTTTATTTAAAGCTGCATGTTTTAAAAGCCTTATGAAATGTGTTACGAAACTGGTTATGAAAGCAGAGAGGTCCAACCCCACACACACATGTTTGCGGTGTCCACATTTTCTGACATCATACAACACTCAGCAGCCTCTTCTCACTCTGGTCGCACAACTGTGAGAAGGTGAAAGTCAGTTACCTCTTTATTCTTCTTCAGTTACTACTTTATCCTGGTCTCTTGGATCCTGAGGCTTTCTGCGCAAGGAGTGGGAATACCATGTTATAAAGTATCACAAATATCATAGAAATATATGATACAAATATCAAAGAAAAAAATATACATATAAAGCTTATATATAAATATAACACAGCCCAACGCGCATGGGGCCAATTAGGCAAAGAGCCCAAAGCTGCTGACTCAGTCTCCATATTCCCCAGATCACAATCTGATCAATAACCTATGGATTGCACTGATTGCCAGGTCTGATATATGGAGTCCCCACCCAGCAACATACAGTACCTAAAGGATCCACTGCCAACATCCTGGTGCTAGACACAGCACACAACCAGAGGTGATGCAAGGAAACCAAGGCACAAAGAACCAAGGTGGGTGGTTGTTACCAGTATAAAGTTTGGACATGCCTTCTAATTCAATATTTTAGTTTATTGGTTTATCTTTTTACATTCTAGAACAATACTGGAGATTTCAAAACAATGAAATAACACGTACGGCATTAGGCAATTAAGTAACTATAATAACAACAGTCAGTTATTTTAAGACACGAATGTCAGCTGTTCTGGAATAGTTCTTGCAAGCTCAGTATTGTCAAGTGCATTTGCAAAACCCATCGAGCACCATGATGAAACTGGTTCTCATAAAGACCATCCCAGGAAAGCAAGAGTCAAACTTACCTCTGCTCATTTACCAGCCTCAAAAATCACCAATTAACAGCACCTCAAATTAGAGCCATTATAAAGGCTTTACAGAGTATAAGTACCTGACACATGTCAATATCAAAGGAGTTTATTGCGTTTTTGGATGCCTTCAGCATTGTTGGAAAGATCATGTAATTAGCAGATGTGCCCAAACTCTTGACTGGTACTGATACATAAGTAAGAACGAGGTCAGTTATAATAGTAGGCCAAATTAATCACAATCAATTCCTCAAATCAAGCTGTTTTGAGGAACTGAATGTGATGCATTTGCTCTACTATTACAACAATGGTCAAGCTTGAGTGATGATACTTGCTCTGCAATTTAAAAAACAATTTAAAAAACAAACTTCACATCAGAAGTTTTGGCTGCACTGCTTTTTTCTTCTGCTTCCAGAAGTTTAGAAGACTGTGTTTTGGTTAGTGGTTACAAATATGGATATGGATTGCATACAAGATTTTATCTTTGCTCCACAAAAGGGGGGCAGTTGTAACACTGTGGTTGGGGGCAATAACAACTTTTGTTTGTTAAAATTACCTTGGAATTTGTATTACGAGTAACTTGGTCTGCAAACGTTTTGCAAGGCGAACAACATTTTTAAATAAACAAATTTTAACTTAATAAATGAGCGACAGCTTGATAAATGAGTAGTACGCATGGGCTTTGTCTGCCATGCGTAACATGATCCCAACTGAGGCAATGGATTTTCTCTCTCATGCGCTGCAGGATTGAGGGTAATCGTCTCCCATGCTCAGTCTCAGTGCGCATGCAGTGATTCTGTTAGTGTGCATGTGCGAAAGTGTCATTAGGTTCCTTATTAAAGAAGTTTCCCAATAGAACAGTGTTTCCGTTAGTGTGTGCTCTTTTCAGCAGAAAACCAAAGTCTCACAGAGGAATGGTCAAAAGAGCTAGGTATTCCAGGTGTGTAAGCATTTATGTGTAAGCAAATATTCAGGATATGATTTTCTCATGGGTGGAAGTGGGAGTGTGGGGATTGTACTGGTACTGATAAGAGTTTGCAAGATGCAGTGCGCAGTGGTGCGTATACCTGACTGACCTATATCTTACCTGTAATTGATCTCTTTTAATAAATACATATTATTTCCCTTGTTGAGGTTTCTTAGTTTTTGTTCATTGTATAAATATAGAGGACAAGAACAAGATTGGGAAAATATTATTATCTAACTTTTATTTCCTCTAAATTCTTACATAAATGAGCCTGACTGTTGCCACATGTGGCTACAAATGCAGCTGTTGTGCTTTTATCCACAATGCTCATCTGCTCGCATCACAGCAATAAGACTGTAGTGGAAAAACAGCACACTAAACTTTACTGTTTCCTTTGCCTGAGCTGCACAACATTCATATATACAACAATATATACAACATATTTACAGGGGTTGCACAATGAAACTGAAACGCCTGGTTTTAGACCATGATAATTCATTAGCATGATGTAGGACCTCCTTTTGCGGCCAATACAGCATGAATTCGACTTGGGAATGAAAGATACAAGTCCTGCACAGTGGCCAGAGGGATTTCGAGCCATTCTCCTTGTAAAATAATGGCCAGGTCACTATGTGACGCTGGTGGAGGAAAACATTTCCTGACTCGATCCTCCAAAACACCCCAAAGTGGCTCAATAATATTTAGATCTGGTGACTGTGCAGGCCATGGGAGATGTTCAACTTCACTTTCATGTTCATCAAACAACCCTGTCACCAGTGTGTTGGTGCATTATCATCCTGATACACTATATCGCCTTCAGGATACAATGCTTGAACCACTGGGTGCACATGGTCCTCCAGAATGGCTTCGGTAGTACTTGGCAGTGATGGAATGCCATGATATTGCAGCCCAAACCATCACTGCTCCATCCCCATGCTTCACTCTGGCCATGCAACAGTCTGCGTGTATGTTTCTTTGGGGCTTCTCCACACTGTAACTCTCCCGGATGTGGGAAAGACAGTGAAGGGGGACTCATCAGAGAACAATACATGTTTCACATTGTCCACAGCCCAAGATTTTCGCTGCTGGCACCATTGAAACTGACGTTTGGCATTGGCATGTGTGACCAAAAGTTTGGCTATAGCAGCCCGGCCATGTACATTGCCCCTGTGGAGCTTCCCACGAACAGTTTTGGTGGAAACAGGAGAGTTGAGGTTCACATTTAATTCTGCAGTGAGTTGGGCAGCTGTTTTTTTTAAAATGTTTTTTGGATACAGTCTGGGTTAGCACCGGGACATCCCTTTCAGACAGCTTCCACAGTTACTCCTGTTGGATGTGGTTCATCCTTCTTGGTGGAATGCTGACATTACCCTGGATACAATGGCTCTTGATACATCACAAAGACTTGCTGTCTTGGTCACAGATGCGCCAGCGAGACGAGCACCAACAATTTGTCCTCTTTTGAACTCCCATAATTTTGTGTGCATTGCAACATTTTAAGCAAAACTCAGCTATTACTCTGCTCATTAAACCTTCACACTCTGCACATTCCACCAGTAAGAACAATCAATGAAGATTGGCCACCAGGTTGGTCAAATTTAGCCATGAAACCTCCATATGTAAATATATGAAAATTATATTCCAATAGATTTTGTTTTATAGTTCAACTGTAATATTTTTCATCCTAAACAACACTACATTATGTAAATCTAGGGTAATTACTCCAAGTTGAAACACAACAAAGTGAATTCTCAAGCTCCAAAATCCAACCATTTTAACAGTACAATGAAATAATGTACAATTTCTTTTTCTTTTTCTTTTTTTTTCATCTGAATACCAACTAGAGCATGACCTGAAATGCAAAATGCAGATAATCCCCAATTATAAAAAAGCAAAAAACTCCCAATCCCAATAAATACAGACAAAAGAAAGCCACAAGTGTGAATGTGTGTCTCTTTGTCCACAGGTGTGACTTTGTATAGTGTTAATATACGTCTCTATATATTGTAACACACTACAGTACAGTATGTTAAAGAAAAAACACTCATGACCTCTCATAAGCATGAAATTACTATAGCCCGTACCTAGCTGAGTTATTTATTTATTTAAGCAAAACATGCTGGTGTAGCGTTATTAACTACTACATGAAAATACATTTCGGCTGACATTTTAAAATTTTAATATAATTATTTTGAAAGTGTATGAAAGTGACAGAGCAAGATGACATCCTTGATGTAATGATAAAAAATATGTAGACAACGCAGTAACTTCCGATGGCACGGTGTCTTATATGCATGACGGGTCTGACCATTAAACCATATTTAGTGACACAGTGAATGAAGCCCTGCCCCATAAACACTCAGACACTGACACTGTACATATCTCCAAGATGACAAGCTTGATTTCATCATGAAAATATGGTGACAATGCAAGAACTGCAGTTACCTGAAGCAGACACTGCTACCCCTGGCGGGACTATACAACATTGCAACCAGCTTATTAGAACAGTGCAAGAGGGCGTTTATGGGGCAGGGCTTTGTTTACTGCGTCATCGCGGGGGCTCAGAGTCCGTGCATGGGAAGGTCATGGATCTGCCACAGATCGGGGAGGGTCCTGAGATGGAGCTGTTTGAAAAAGCTCCTATTGTATATTAATCCCAAAGGACTAAGCATAAACTCAAAATCCCAACTAAACACACAGTATACCAATGAACAATATTTACATCAATCCCAACCAACAAACACAAACTCCCAATTCCAAAAAAACAATATGTTTATCAATCCCAACAACATGTGCATCAATAGGAACCAACAAACACAAAGGCACAAAGACAATACATATATTTATCCCGAACATGCACAAATTCAGAATTCCAGCAAAAAAAAACAATATACCAAGGGACAATATGCATACCAATCCCAACCAACAAACACGAACTCCCAAACCCAAAAAAAGACAATACATATTTAATTTCCAAATAATAAGCACACCCTCAGAATCCCAACAAAAAAACACAATATACCACATTATACAAACAGACAATATGTGTATCAATCCCAACAAACAAGCTCTAACTCCCAATCTCTATTAAGGACTTGCCTTATCAGCCCTAATAACCTCAAGCATGCTCATGAGCTCATAACCAGTGTATAATATGTATTGGTAATGCTGCATGCATTGAGTGATATGCAAACAGTCAGTCATTTTACAGGTTATGGTTTGGTTGCACATTGACATGCAACACAATGACAGAAAATGTGTGCCGACTGTGGATAAAATAGGGCAGGTCAGCTCACCAATGGTCATACCACTTTCTGTTCGGATATCTGAAGTATAAGTATATCTAAAGTGTGTTTAGCCCAAATCCATAAATATTCTGCCAAGCAGTGCAAAGTCTGAAAATACTACCAGTTTGTTTTTCCACGACTACCACCGAGCTGAATACACATGCAGTGTAAGGTTCATTCAACTGTTGTTAGCTAGGCTTCAAACAGTGAAGCTTCTTTTTTAGAAACAATGTTCTACTGAGACCTTAGCCATTACCCCTAATGTAACAGTAGGGTTGACACCTGGCCCTGATAATAAAAAAGTTGTCCTGATAGACACTACCAGTCAAAAGGTTGGACACACCTTCTAATACATTCAATACGTTTTGTTTTGTGATTCATTTTCTACATTCTAGAACAATACTGGAGATTTCAAAACATTTAAATAAAACATATGGAATTATGTAACTAAGTAACAACACCAACAGTCATTTGTCGACACAAAAGGTCGGCATTTCTGGAATACTTCTTGCATGAACTGTATTGCCAAGTGCATTTGCAAAACCCATCATGCGCTAGGATGAAACTGACTCTCCCAGGAAAACAAGACTAAAACCTACCTCTGCTGCAGAAGAGAAGTTCATTTAGAGTTACCAGTCTCAGAAATCACCAATTAACAGCAAAACTGATTAGAGCTGTTACGAAGGCTATGCAGAGCATAAGTAACAGACACACCTTAATATCAACTGAAAGACCAAGGACTTAGAAGGTGTGTCCAAACTTTTGACTGGTAGTGTATGTATGTATTTACATGTAAAATGCTGTTCATCCTGTATTTCTGTACAAGACATGTCATCATTAAACTAACTCTTCACAATGAGGGGAAAATCATCAAAGCTCAAACAATGTTATGGGGCAGAGAATGAGGTGCATGTATCTGAGACTGGTGGTATGATTCCTAAAAAGATTAGGAAAAAAAAAGATTTTGTATACTGTATATTATTATATTTGTATATTATGTTCTGATAAAAAAACACCTGCTACTTGTTTTATACAGTAATTTGGTTCGTTCTTTAGAAGGGTACTCAGAAGAAGAAAACTGATGGTGTTATGACATCTTCATATATAGTATATTATGATCATTGTCGATATCAATCAATACAGAAACCAATACAGAAAGATTTCAATCTCCAGTCCAACTTTAAAAAAAGCCACCAATCCTAAAAATAAATATAGTTGCAAGCAACGATGACGGGCCCAAGCACCCATCGCCACCCCGAGGGCACCGCAGAAACCGTGTGTTATTTGAGTGTGTTAAGACCTCGAAAAAGCCATCGCCACCCGGTTGCACCCGCACAACTTGCACACATCACACACTATACAAGGCTAATGTCAGTTTGGGCCCTAAATATTTGTTGAGTGCGTTAGTGTGTGTGTGTTTGTGTGTGAGGGTTACTGTGAGGGTTAGTGTGTGTGTGAGAGTGAGGGAGAGAGGCGACGTTCAAATTAACATTTGTAATGTGTGTGTATGCATGTATGTTTGTGTATGCATGCGTGTGTGTGAGATGTGTTTGTGTGTGTGAGTGTTAACATTTGTGATGTTTATGTGTTCAATAGGCTGCAGATGCTGGAAAATAAGCATCACACTATGATGTTCCTGAATGTGATCTCACTGAACGTGATGTCACTGAAGGCGTCACTGAATATAATGTCACTCAATATAATGCCACACAGAAAGTTATTAATAATTTTTTGGTGTAAGTTTAAGACATTATCACGGCTGGCCCGTTTGAGATATCAAAAATCCCTCTGCAATTTTGCTTCCTCAATGTCTTTATATCTCTTCGGTTTGGTGGCGATCGTATAAATTCCCTAGGAGGAGTATATCAAAATCCATCGGGCGCGTTTTTGCAAATGACCCAAAATAACCGGCCTCCTGTTGAGTTGAGCCCAGGACATGCAGTGTGAAAGTTGTTTGGCTCGATGAGCTCTAAATGTGTACCGAGTTTTGTGTGCCTACATGAAAGTGTGTATGAGCTATGCAGCAAAATCTCGTGTGGGGGCCCCTGGGGGCACCGAGACTCTCAGGCATCCTGATGGCGGCAGATTCCAGCCTGTCTGCTAAGTTTCATGAGTTTTTGAGCTTAAGACCCCCGAAAAGTCCAAAAGGGTGGAAAAAAAAATCCTTAGGAAAACAAGAGGGTCCTGCGCACCTTATAGTGCTTGGGCCCTAAATATATCCCAATTACCAACGCCACCACATTTTCGAATCAAACAAACATAAAACTTTAATAAAAATAAAAATTCAGACAATCCATTCCTTAAAAGGTAAACACCCCAGTCACAACAAATCAACAACAATAAGAATGTCAATTTAAACATATGAGCTGATTGAGAGGAAAGATTAAACTATCACACAGAAGGCACAAACATGATTTATAGACATCCCCCATCATCCTTAATAATGATTTACAAATTTCCAGAATTCTGAAATAAGTGGTCAGTCTCAAGACACTTGAGTGACCTGTTCGATTGACCTGTAGGCGTGTTATCTTATCATTTGCAGTTCCCTTTAGAGAGAAGATCTCACGCCACGACATAATATCACAATTAATGATTAGCTCAGAAAATAATATAGTGTTGCAATCAAATCCATGTTTAGATTCTTTAAAACAGAGCTGTTGAAGTTGAATTTGAACTGTTAAAGCGATGCACACTATAAGACAGTACAGTGCCAATTAATTCTGCATTTTATACCATAATAAAAGCAAATGGTACATGGTTTATGAGAAAATATGAGTACAAGTGTGAAATACACTGTTTGGAGAAAAGACCTAGATTTTGGCCCACATTTTTTAACACAAGGCCTCCAAGGCTTTTCTGTGCTTCAGCTGGTATAGTATAGTATATGCATTTTAAATTAACAGCAATATACAAAACAATATCTGTTCAAGAATACAACAGACTAACCAATTTTCAATAGATAAGACCGTAGCAACATATATTACTTGCTAAATACTCTCTTAGTAAAACAGACTAAAACCTGTGGTCTTTATAGAATCTCGAAATGTATGAAAAGTTTAAGATCTTTGGTGCATATGTACAATCCAAGCGAACAGTGTTATGTACGTACATGCTAAAACCCACTTCATTCACATACTGAAGGCAAACCTTTAAATGAAAAGTTATTAAAATAGAGAAGCAAACTGAATATATGTTGTGGGCTGCATATACCAAAATCATCAGTATCAACATCTACTATATGTATGATGTAACTACATATTAGAGACTATTTTGAAGGCTATTTCACTTTAGTAAATTGTGTTAACTAAGTTTTAAGAGTTGAACAATGATAAGGTGCACTTAATTTGTGACAAGGCAACACATGACACACTGATATTTCCTGAGCTAAACTGCCCTTGATGGGCGAGCGTATAGATTATTAACTGACTCTGGAAATAAATAATATTTGCCACAATAGAGGCAATACAAAACATTGCTTATAAATCAATTAAGCAAGTTCACACACATTTAAAAGTGTGAACGAAGCTATTCTCTTACGTTTAGAGCATGTACAAATCATGAGCCAGAAACACTCAAATTAATCTTTAAAAATCTTTAAAGTTCCTGAAAATGCTGGAGAAGTCACTGCTTCTCTCAAACTAAGATGTGTGCCATCTTTCACATTGTATAAATTTTACAATAACTAGTTGTCTCTTGGCCAGCGATTGAGGGCTAAGGACACAAGCTCTGGACACAGACTATGACGCTTCATTCAGCTGCTGGTGCTGCTGCCAGAGTCATCATCATTGTCGCTCTCTTCCTCCTCTTGAATGTCGTCCATGATGATGTCGTACAAATCCTCCATCAGGCTGCCTTGACTCAGGCATGTGTTCACTGTGGAGCCACTGCTGATGTGGGGATCGCTGGGGTTCACTACATGAGGCTTACCATTCTTCATTCTGCTTACCGGGTGAACACACTCTGTATCAGGAACGTAAATATCTGTGACAGACAGAGACAAAATAGCCAATGTAACACTAAAAAAGTAAAATAGTTTGTTAAGCGGTTGTTGTTCTACACGCATTTCATCTTCAACAAGCATTAGTGCAGTGGATCGGGGCTGTCATACTGCCTCAAAGACAAAGCTGTAAGATATGGCATGAAGAGGCGAACCATGAAGTCGAATCAAAGAGTCGAATAAAAAGCCAAATCAGAGACTCACTCACTCATCGTCTGTAACACTGTATCCTGTATTCAGGGTCGCGGGGGCCTGGAGTCCTAGGGCATGAGGCGGGGCACAATTTGGGAATGCCAATTAGCCGAATCTGTCTTTGGACTGTTGGAGGAAACCGGAGAACCCAGAGGAAACCTAGACCCAGACTTGATTCGGCTCTTTATATGTCTCTTTGATGAATTTACTCTTTGATTTATTTATTTTTTTTTCAAAAAACATCCAAAACATATTCAGCATTAATACATCAGAAGCAATTTTTTAAATAATAAACCACATAAACCAAACAATCACCATCCAAATTAACCAATGTTAATCCGGAGTTATTAAATTTAAATGACTATAAGTATTTTTCGTTTCACAAAATTCATAACAGAGTTTGATGAAAAAAAATACATGTTTACATTAAGCTAAATAAGTGTTCAACGTTTAGTAACATGCAGCAATTTAATTTTAGATTATGTATGTGGACTGATTCTTAGTCATGCAGGTGTGTTTTGTTAACAGAAACAACAACAATTAATACAAAAAAAAAAAAGTATTAAGTATTTACCCTGTCTGTTGTAGCAGTCCTCAGCCAGGCAGCTGTGCTGGTGTCTTCTCCTCAGCCCCCGGTCCATTAAGCTTTTGCGCGGTGGCAGAATGCGAATTGGCTTAACAACGCAGTGGCAGCTATAACACGGTGATCCCCCGTCCATTCGACCAAACCCTCTGTCAGGAAAACACAATCAGTCAGGAAAAAAAACAGGATTTATTAAAAAAAAAAAAAAAAAAAAAAGGTAAACAGACACACACATGCGTTCTCATCCATGGATTGATATCAATGAATAATCAATTAAGCAACTGAAAACTGAATATTTCATTTAAGTTTTTACTTAAAGATTAGACATCTGGAATTTAGAAGTTAAGACAATTTACCCTTGATAACAAAGTCACTATCTATATCAATTGTTCAGTATGGACATTCTTATAAAGAAAAAAAGTGAGCTGAGTATGAAAATTAGGATATCTAAATGGAAGTGCGTTTGAGGTTATTAATATAGTGTATAAATATTTTTCTGACATAAGGAAAGAAAACATTCAGGAAGAGAGAATTTGCATTTTATGGTTCCGCTGTAAAAATCTGCATCTTTTATGTTATTATGTAAGGGAGATAAGAAATTTAATTACACTCACAAAATATATAGTGTGTGTCTAGTTAGACTTAACAAATTTGTCATGATTAATATTTGCTGAAAATGACAAAGAAAGATTGCTGATAGATAGAAGGTGAAGCTTGTGATGCTTTTACTTACTTGAAAGATCGCACACAGCCATGACACGTGAACTCTGCGATGCCCCACATTTTGTCTGGCGGCACAGGATCGTATTTCTGTTTGCATCGCCGACAGCGAGACACCTGCAGAGGATCAGAGATCATACTTGCTGATTCTACTGACACTATCTTAGATGAGCATCACATCTTATCTTATGCTTAGTTTATAGTTACATAATGAAAATCAACACAAAGGAAAGTTGAGGGAAAAAAACATGATGTGTGACTGGATAAATATAATTAATCTTGAGAAAAAAATATCTATTAAATTTTTTAAGCATTAGTGCAGTTCTCAATAAACATCTTCAGTTGATGTTTTACCATCAGTCAGCTGTAAGGGGTTGATCTTAATTTCTGTGATCTAAATTCTACTATGTCCTTATGTTATGTCGTTCATTAATCACATCGATTTGCAGTGTCCATGGATATAACTAGCTAGGAAGACACCAAGGCTTAAACAAGGTGTTGCTTTCTGCACTTGCTAAAATAAAAAATATAGAAACCTATCAGCGCTAATTATTGATTGTCAGGGAGTGTGTGTGTGTGGGAGTGGGATGCCACTCATCCCAGACAGCACGGACAATTTTGTTCCCATTGGATCTGTGACATTAAAGAGTAATAAGATTTTCTGTTATGCAACTTGGGATCCCGATATACATAATACACACTTTCTTAATAATTCCCGTACTTATAATCTATTTTTTAGCATCGGATATTCATGTTGTATATGTTTATTGTTTATATAATCTAATATAGACATTCTACCTCAAAGTGATGATATCACAGATCATCATCTCTTAGTATATACTCTACCTGTAGAACAGCGTAGCTGTGTCTCCCCACGTTATCAATTCAGTAGAAATATTAATCCGACTACTAAAGACAAATTCACAAGTAATCTGCCGGATCTGTCCCAATTTCTTATCAGACCCCTAAATGCAGACGATCTAGATGAAGTGACTAGCAGCATGGGCACTATTTTTTCTAGTACATTAGACACTGTTGCTCCTATCAGATTAAAAAAAGTCAGGGATAAAACACTTGCACCATGGTACAATAGTCACACTCGCGCCCTAAAGAGAGCAACCCGTAACCTCGAACGAAAATGGAAAAAAAATAAATTAGAAGTTTTTAGAATCGCGTATAAAGGTAGTATGTGCAGCTATAGACGGGCTCTAAAAGCGGCTAGGGCCGAGCATCTGAGCCAACTCATAGCAAGAAACCAAAACAATCCCAGGTTCCTATTTAGTACAGTGGCTAGCCTAACAAACCCTAAGATGCCTGCAGGGAGTATCCCATCACAGCTTAGAAGTGAAGACTTCATGAACTTCTTCAATGAAAAGATTGATAGTATCAGGAAGAAAATAATGGAAATTCAACCTCTAACAACATCTCATGATCCAGTCCAGTCTAAAGCTTCATAATTAGATTTTCAGTGCTTTACAGGTGTAGGACAGGAAGAGCTGTATAAACTTATCACCTCGGCTAAATCAACAACATGCTTGTTGGATCCAATCCCAACTAGACTTTTAAAAGAAGTGATAAATATAACTGGAGCGCGCCTTCTAAACATTATCAACTCTTCATTATATCTAGGTCATGTCCCTAAACCTTTCAAGTTGGCAAATGATATAATAAATTACAGACCAATTTCAAACCTTCCGTTTATATCAAATATATTAGAAAAGATAGTATCAGCCCAAATATGCACATTCTTGCAGGAAAACGATATCCTCGAGGAATTTCAGTCAGGTTTCAGGCCCCATCATAGTACAGAAACTGCACTAGTTAAAATTGCAAATGACTTGTTTTTAGCTTCGGATCAAGGCTGCATCTCAATTCTTGTCTTACTTGATCTTAGTGCTGCATTCGACACTATAGATCATGATATTCTCATAGATCGCTTACAAAATCACATTGGTATTCAGGGACAGGCGTTAAAATGGTTTAGATCCTACCTGTCTGATCGATTCCATTTTGTAGATCTGAATGGAGAACAGTATGGTGTAATGCCAGTGAAATATGGGGTGCCACAAGGGTCAGTTTTAGGACCACTGCTGTTCTCAATATACATGCTTCCCTTGGGTAACATCATTAGAAGACATGGAATTAGTTTCCATTGTTATGCTGATGATACTCAGTTATACATTTCCACAAAACCAGACGAAATACCCAAATTGTCTAGACTAACTGAGTGTATTCAAGAGATAAAAGATTGGATGACCGATAATTTTCTTTTACTAAATTCAGATAAGACAGAGATATTACTTATTGGCCCAAAAACCAGTACACACCAGCTCTCACAATTCAGCCTGCGTTTAGAAGGATGTACTTTTACCACCAGCTCGATAGTGAAAGACCTGAGTGTAATATTAGACAGTAACTTATCCTTTGAAAATCATATCTCCAACATCACAAAAACAGCCTTTTTCCACCTTAGAAATATTGTCAAGCTTAGGAACATTTTATCTGTATCTGATGCAGAAAAGCTGGTTTATGCATTCATGACCTCCAGACTGGACTACTGTAATGCATTACTGGGTGGCTGTCCTGCATCCTCAATTAACAAGCTACAGTTAGTCCAAAATGCAGCCGCCAGGGTTCTCACTAGATCCAGAAAATATGATCATATAACCCCAATATTATCATCCCTGCACTGGCTACCTGTTCAGTTTAGAATTAATTACAAAATAGCATTACTTACGTACAAGACTCTAAACGGTGTAGCTCCCACATACCTAACCAGTCTTCTGATACGTTACAATCCACCATGCTCCTTAAGATCAGAAAACTCCGGACTACTGGTAGTTCCCAGAATATCAAAATCTACAAAATGAGGTAGGGCTTTTTCATATTTAGCTCCAAAACTTTGGAATAGCCTTCCTGACAGTGTTCGGGGCTCAGACACAGTTTCCCAATTTAAAAGTAGACTCAAGACGCATCTCTTTAATCTGGCATACACATTATTTATTTCTTTACCTCATACTCCAGTGCATCTATCCTGAATGGCAACCACGCTAATTCTTTTCACCTGCTCTTTATTTTTCCACCCATCCCGAGATTGTGCCAGCTTCAGTAGACAGAGGCCAACCCTGCGCGGATCCTGAGGCATCCAGAGAAGGACCTGCTCCAGCTGGATTCTTCTTCATGTTGGTTTGGAACTACACATGCTGCTCCCGAGCTCCCAGTGATCCAGACCCCATCTGCCCTCTGCACCTGCTGACTCATGCCTGAGCTGAACTGGACTTTGTGTTAATTTAGATAACTTCTGTTATATCGAACTTTCAGCTGCATAACACACATGATGTTATACAATTTCTGTTATCACCCAGATGAGGATGGGTTCCCTGTTGAGTCTGGTTCCTCTCAAGGTTTCTTCCTATTGCCATCTCAGGGAGTTTTTCAGGGAGTTTCGCCGTCACCCTTGGCTTTCTCATCAGGGACAATGTCATTATCTAGACACATTTTTCTTACACATATATACATTTCCATAAGTCTTCTTTTCATTTCATTTTCTTTTCATTTCTGTGAAGCTGCTTTGAGACAATGACCATTGTTAAAAGCGCTATAGAAATAAAACTGAATTGAATATAATGTAAAGTAACCAGATGATGGATCAAACTTTTCAAAACTGGTGCAGTTAAGGTTGCAATCTGGCTGAGCAAATAAAGAATTAAATAAAAATTGTTTCGTTGAGCATAATTGGATAAAATACTTGAATAAAGCAATAACTCCAAACCATCAACACAGTTTATGTCAACATGTACTAAAGATACAGATCTTTTTGATCTCTGCAGCACTCCACCAATCAGGACTGCATGGTAGAGTGGCCAGACGGAAGCCACTCCTCAGTAAAAGCCACATGACGGGCGCCCTGGAGTTTACCAAAAGGCACCTGAAAGACTCTCAGACCATGAGAAACTTTTTTTCTTTCTTTTTTTGCTGAAGCACCTTTGGCACCAAGACTTTTTGAGTATGATACAAGATGTTTTCTCTTCTGGAAGGTTCTCCTCTCTCCACAGAGAAACACTGGAGCACTTTCAGACTAACCATCGGGTTCTGACTAAGGCCCTTCTCCCCTGATCGCTCACTTTAGCCAGGTGGCCCGCTCTAGGAAGAGTCCTGGTGGTTACTAACTTCTTCCATTCATAGATGATGGAGGCCACTGTGCTCATCTGGACCTTCATTGCTGCAGAAATGTTTCTGTACCCATCCCGAGATCTGTGCCTTAATAAAATCCTGTCTCGGAAGTCTATAAACAATTCCTTGGACTTCATGGCTTGGTTTGTGCTCTGAAATGCAGTGTGGGACCTTATATAGACAGGTGTGTTTCTTTTAAATAATGCGCAATCAACTGAAATTAGCACAGATGCACTCCAATTGAGTTGCATAGCAAAATGTGGAAAAAGTGAAGTGCTGTAAATACTTTCTGGATGCACTGTATTTTTCTGCTTTAACTTTGAGTACAGAATTCTGAGCACTTCTTACCCTCTTTCTCTCCGAGACGCGTCTCCACCAGCTCTTGTCGCACGACTTGCAGGCGAACTGGTGATCGACGGAAGGCATTTGGTTTTGCTGCGCACGATCAAACATGCGCTTATTCTTCTCTGTTAGAGGCAGGACCCGCAGTTTCTTCCCAAGCTCCTACACACACACACACACACACACACACACACACACACACAAATGCATTTAAAGGTGATCCTGCTAATATCTGTTGATGCAATGTCTGTCATTGTGCAGTAGCCTTTTGTTTTATATGAACATGTGTTTTCAGTAAGCTGCATAGGTGGATGTTTGCTGTCTTGTGCAGTGTTTCTGTGGAGTCATTGTAGAATTTTAGGTAACTGACCTTCATCTCTTTGTCCTCATGAGGCCCTTTATTTGCTTTAGACTGGACAGAGACACAGAAAACAAAGAGCACACATTAATGTAGAGGATCCATTCCTGGTGTCTTTTTTTGCATGAGGCTTGTAGAAATGACAAATGTACAAATTACAAACACCCCAGGATGGCCCTCAATAAATGACTAAATGTGTGTGTGTATATATATATATATATATATATACACTGTATACACAGTCTTATGCAAAAGTTTAGGCACCCCTTGATAAGTAACATTTTTTTGTCAATTGTTAAATGAAAAGATGTTAACACAGTCTATCTTGGAAATTAAAAAAAAAATGCACAATATTTTTAAACATTGATGCATAGTTACTTCTTATGCCTTAAATTAAAAAAACTAAAACTAAAAACATCATTATTATGGCACTGTGGAAATGTTTGGGCACCCTAAGAGTTCCAGAGTCTCAGAATCTTTTTACGTTTCAGACCTTAATCAGCTCAATAGATCAGATGCATGGAGAACAGCTGTCATTAGTAAATGCCAATTTCAAAGCTTTACAAATACTTTGACTCTTCAAACCTTGTGCACACACACACTTGCGGACACTCAACAACCATGTGTTCCTCTAAGCAGCTGTGTAACTGTGGAGGTCAAGATGAGATCTGGAAGACCAAGAAAACTCTTGGAGAGAACTGTTCGTATGCTGGTCAGAAAGACGATTCAAAACCCCCATTTGACTGCAAAAAAAACCTGCAGGAAGATTTAGCAGACTCAGGAGTGGTGGTGCACCGTTCCACAAGACCTTCATGGAAGAGTCAGCAGAAGTTTGCAACAGAACATCTATAGAAGCCTGATGCGTTTTGGAAACAAGTGCTGTGGATTGATGAAGTTAAAATGGAACTCTTGGGCCACAATCAGCAAAGGCATGTTTGGAGAAAAAAAAAGGAACAGCATTTCATGAAAAGAACAACTGGCCAATTATTAAGGATTGGGGTGGATCTATCATGCTTTGGGGTTGTGTTGCGGGAAACATTGCAGGGTGAAGGGAAGAATGGATTCCACTAAATACCAGCAAATTCTGGAAGCAAACATCACACCATCTGTAAATAAGATGAAACTGAAAAGAGGGTGGCCTCTACAACAGGACAATGATCCTAAACATACCTTGAAATCCACTATGGAATACCTCAAGAGACGCAAGCTGAAGGATCCAACAAGCGATGGCCATCACAATCCCTTGATTTAAACATCATTGAAAATTTGTGGGTAGAGCTTAAATGAACTGTGCATGCAAGATGACCAAAGAATATTACAGAACTAGAAGCCTTTTGCAAAGAAGAATGGGAGAAAATCGTAAGTAGAAGAACTGAAAGACTTTTAGGTGGCTATAAAAAGCGTTTGCAAGCTGTGATATCTGCCAGACAAGACGTCACTAAGCACTGATTATGAGGGGGCCCAAACTTTTGCACAGTGATACAATAATGTTTTAATTTTTTATCTTTGTTCAATTTATGACATAAAAGGTAAATATGCATCAATGTTTGCTGAAAATATTGTGCATTTGTTCCATTTCCAAGAGAGACTGTGTTAACATCTTTTCAATTAAAAAATCACAGTAATCTGTTATTTATCAAGGAGTGCCTGAACTTTGGCATAAGACTGTATACATACATATATATAGTTTGAAATATCACATGCATTGCATTCACATTAACTAGACCAGACACAGGATGTCTTACGCCCATTCTTATTGTCTTTTGACTTGTGTCTACAGAAAAATGTCGCAACCCAAAATTCACAGGATGTTGTAGTCACTTCCTGAAGTCAGGGTTGATTCCGAGTCAAATTGTTTTCTCATCACAAGTTCATTTGAAAGTGGAACGAAGCCACCTTGCTCAGACCGGATGTTTTGGTCTGTACCCGAGCATAATTACTGGGTCCATACCTGACTAAAGAGCCGACCCAAGGGAGAAAACACAAAGAAGTTTTTTTTATGGACTATTTGCTGCATATGTGAAAGCACATGGTTTGGAATTTTGTTTACATTTTTGTAAAGTTCAGGAAGCACACTGTTGACTACAAAAGAAGAAATGCCCTACTTTCGTGGGAAACTACACGCAATAACAATAACAACAATGTTAAGGCAGTGTAGCTTTTATGAAACGTCATATACACCTTTGATGTTCTTTAACAAACTTTTCCTTGATGTGAATGTTAAATACATCTCCAAAATACAGTACTGTAAAAAAATTTCTTCGGCACTGTATTATCTTTAGTACGAATTTTTATTTTGTATATGTCTCTCCTGTCTTCATTATTATGTTCAGAAATGAATTGGAGTTTAAGATTTCCAAACATAACTTTTTCCAAACATAACTGTAACTTTTGAATAAATAAATAAATAAAGTGAAATATTTGCATGCCTGTAATAAAAGCAACATATTACATCACAAACCAGTTTTCAGATGGAAAAAAATATATATATACTGTATAATATACTGCATGAAAATAGTAGGGAACAAATGTGACAAAGTTATCAGAAGAACTGTAGCATATTCTCCAGCATGCTCAGTAAAACCTAACAGCTGTTATTTAAAAACTGCACAAATCTGTATCTAACATTACCGATTATTTCCAAGCAAAGAAATATTGATTGTGTTTATTTTTTTACTCTTTAGTGATCTTCCTTTTATGTAGAAATTTTTCAAAAGCATCTTTGCTTATGGTATATTTTTGTCTGTGCCCAAGCCGTTTGCACTGCACTGTAAGTAAAACAGCTGTTTTACTGAGCATGGTGGAGAATATAGGTTCTTCTGGTAACTTTGTCAGACTCTCTCCTTTCTGCTTCTAGGGCTCTAAAATGCCAAAAGGTCCTGTAATGGTACAGTGGATAGAGGTTTGCATGGGAACTGAAAAAAAAAAGATTGTGAGAGTGGCTGGTTTTATTGTAATGGTGGTAGAGAAGAGAAATGAGTGACTGACATATTTTGGTTAGATTTTGGGATAAGCAACAAACTAACTTTAAAATTTATCAATTAAATCTAATAACTGTAGGATTGGCATTAGACTTCCAGAGATTTACCTACATGCTTAGAGCTCCTAGGATCATTACTGGCTCCTGAGTTTCTGTCTTTTCTTTTCTCCTGCAACATAAAATGTGATGCTCAAATCTCTGGCCATAAGTGAAACACACAATGAAGCGATGGTTAGAAGGACCAATGATGCGAATGTTACCTTTTCTCTTTCCTCATTCTGCAGTTTCTCGATCACGCTCTGTCAGTGAGCAGGAAATACATTTGGTCATGCAAAACAAGCGTTTTTGCATAATGGTCTTTCGGTATCTTCAAGCAGATAGGATGAAACCTTCCTTACCTTTATGACTGGATCGTTCTCCAGAGACCATCTGTCCTCGGCGTCCAGGTCTACAAATAGGACAGCAAATGAATTTGAAAAAAAGGCGTGGAATGGATTGTGGGAAAGGGATGTGCATCGTTTAGTACATCATGCTTCTGAGTCAGCAACGAAGGAGAAGCAGAACAGGTTCAGAACAAAGAATGAATTAATATACCTTGCTCTTTCATTAAGATGATCACTTTTGCTACCATCTGGTAATTGTTCCTGTATCGGCGCATGAGCAACACTGCCTGGTCGATCGGAATGTTTCCGTGAAACATCTCTCTCAGTCGCCTTACGCTTTTTTCCAACTGAGTCAATAGAACAAAGCACAGAATTTATGTCTGTATATAAATATACAGTATAACTCCATTACAATAATAATAATAATACATAATAAAATCCACAATGAACAACTTGCATATTAATCTTTATGATTAACGTAAGATTTCATTTGTAGTGATCTTTCTGAATTGACATTTAAAGTTTAAACTTTACTCATCAACATGTTGCTTAAGCCATTCATCACAATCAGAAGTGAAAGGTAACTTCAAATAAATCTACTTAGTTACTGTACCTCCTTTAAGTAAGTTATTGTATTTAAGTAAATATTTGATGTATTTGTACTTTACTTGAGTAATTTTATTGAAATAAACTTTTCACCTTTACTTACTACTACAGGAAACGTGTGTAACCATTATGCATAATTACATTTCCTAAAGTTACAAGGGTTTAAAATTGGAAGAAAAGCTGGTTGCAGACAGTCACGAAAAACAGCATGTTCACAGTCGGGACACAGACACGCACACACATACAGTGAGAGGGAGAGAGATTTTCACTATGACTTAAAGGCTACTGAGAGCTAATACAAGCTCAGTACTCTTGATACTTATTATATTACATGGTGAGTACTTTTGTTACTCATGTAGGCATATAAATTGGGGACTTTTACTTTTACTTGAGTAATATTTTTGGACAAAGGGTATGCTCTACTTATACTCGAGTACAGGATTTGTGTACTTTGCCCACCACTGTCGACAATGCAGTTCAACTATCTGCTGAAAGCCTTTGCTTAATCTATGGATAAACAAAGTGATGCAGCAGCACTTTAAACCTTTTGTTTCACCGTCACATGTGTACACGAAAGCTTACAAGCTTCTTCTGCTTTTCTGCAATGCCGACTGAAGCATTGTGTTTGGGGATTTTATATTTCCATAAAGACCAAAACTTATAAAAGCATCAATATTTGCACAGCTGTACTATATATTACTGTATATCGCCTATTCTTAATACTTACTGTACCTTCTGTACATAAGACACTCCTGGCAGTTATCTAAGGGATTGTGTTGCCAACTTGATGCCCGATTTTCATTAACACACTACGGGAAATTTGGGAATGCCAATTAATCTAATCTGAATGTCTTTGGACTGTAGAAGGTCCAAGGTCTTTAAAACCAGGGTACCAACAGGAAAACCCACTAAGCACAGGGAGAACATGCGATCTCGCGATGCAAACACAGATCCTGAGGTGGGAATAGATATCTCAACCCTGAACGTGCAAGTGTACATTTGCAAGGGTTATTTATTGTAAATATGCCTCGTGTGCACTTCTGGTTAGATTCCAGATGCATTTCACTGGCTTTGTATATGTACTTTGCACAATAGCAATAAAATCTAATCTAATCCAACCATGTAGTTTTTACAGGAAAATAAGAAAAATGCATCTTTAACTAACAAATTATCTGTAGAATCATGAAACACATCACAAACATTTCAGCATAAAATATTGAATAAGTGTTAGGGTGGAGTTTTAGGTTAATAATTACAGGGCGAAGTGCAGAGACTTTACAGCTGTCTATTTTGGCTGATCCTTGCCCTCATTGTCCTGGGTGTGCAAATAAATAAATGCAAATGGAGCAAGACTTCCTTTTTTCTGGTCTAGTTATGACACAATCCCCTTAAAAAAAAAAAAAAAAACACTTTATACCAAAACTACAGATTTTAAATATAAAAACGTGCTTGTTTGTATAAAATATACACATAATGATAAAGTCTTTTGGAATAGGTACGTTATAATAAAAGTTACATTAAAATAAATATTTTATTAAATTTAATTAAAAACTAATCCATAGGTAAACAAACCAAGCAAACAGCAGTCTTTTTAACCCCTGTACATGTCTGTGCCAATAGAGATTAAGCTTATTAAAGTGCAGAATAAGCTTCATGCAAGAAGTGAGTACAGAAACAGATCATTATCTCCAAACTCTTCACATTATACATCACAGCTCTGCATCTTCTTGTTGTTATTTTCACTTTTGCAAGTTGCTCTGGATTAAGAGCGTCTGCCAAATGCCTAAAGGTACATGTAAACATAGGGTGAGTTTTTTTTTTTACGTAAATGCTTAATGTAGGAAGTAGTTCCTGCATTTGTTTCATGGTAAAGTCTTTTAAATTCGGGCGTGACAGCTGCACCTAACCGCACGCGATATACTGACTGTCAATATCGCACCATGACCGAAAAAACTTATTATATTTCATACCTCCACTTCCTCGTGAAGTCGACTCATGTCTTTAGCCCTGTTAAAGTCGTTTTTACAGCAGAAACATCAGAAAGATTGCGTCCAGAAGCGCAGGAGGTGCAGGCGGCCCTGTTTTCCTGCTGCACCGCTCGTCACTTCACTTTCGGTTTCTATTCTCAAAGCTGCTGGTTTAGGAAACCACCAGCAGGGGGCAGAAAAAAACAATTAAAAAAAATATTATGCTGTTGAGTAAAAACACCGATCCGCCATAACATTCTGACCACCTGCCTAATATTGAGTAGTCCCCGCTGTCTGCTACCATGACAGTGATGCATTATGTGTTCTGACACCTTCCCTATAATTAACCTACTGTATCTCAAATTGAGGAAAAGGTTAATGTGGTTTCCAATAAAGAGATGTCAGAACACATAGGTCATTAGTGTTTTGGTGGCAAAAGGGGGATGTACTCAATATTAGGAGAGTGGTCATAATGTTATGGCTGATCAGTGTAAGTTACCAGACAATCAGGTAGCAGTGGTAGAATGCATAACATCAGGCAAAGGAAGGTCAAGAGCTAAAGTTATTGTTTATACCTAACATCAGTATGGTAAAATAAATAAATAAATAAATAAATTGTGGTCTCTGTGAGATCTGTGAACCCTTGCTTGGTTGAGTGCCAGATACGGTGGTTTAAGTGTTTGAGAAACTGCTGATCTCCTCGGAATTGCACATACACTCTGTAGAGTTTCACCTACAATAAACATGGAAGTTACATGTACAAGTAACATGCATTAGCTCTGCGTTAATAACACTTTTCTGTGTTTTACTCACTGCTACGTAGCGTTTCTGTGATTCCACTTCCTCAATAAGTTCCTTGAGTTCAGATGTTTCGAGAGAGGTTTGGTGCGTTTCTTATTTTAGTTCCCTGTTTTTCTTTTCTCAGTTGTTTGCTATTGTTCTGTTTGTTTAGAAGTGTTTCTAGGTCAGCAACAGGTGAGATGCTGGGATAATACTAAAACTGACTGTTTACAGTTACTTCTTTTTATATATATATATATATATATATATATATATATATATATATATATATATATATATATATTTTTTTTTTAATGTGTTTAAATAAAGACATGCCTGTGCCTACATTCACCCCCCCCATTGTTTATTGTTTATTTAAGGGTCCTGATGCCTCGGCACTTCGTTCGAACATTTGCACACTATTCACATACTAGGAGACAGCACAGCATGCTGTGTGTTATGTGCAAAGGATTTCCTATGTTTATTTAGAATTTTAACAAAGTCTAGTAAAAATGATACAATATTAGAATACTTGTTACCAAATTACAGTACTCATGATATTGTATTGGCTGGTCCCATCTATCTATCTATGGTCCCATAGATAGAGGTTACAGTGCGGCATTTCCAATAGCATTTTGGGTAATGTAGTATTGTATTTGGACATCAACAAATTATCACTATTAAGAAATAGTAATTATTTAGTGGCTTTTATAAACGCGTACACAATCTTTTTACGATAGTGAATAGAAAATTAATGCATGCAGTTACTTCCAGTTCCTGTTGTTGACCTGAAATTATTGGCCAAAAAAATTAAGAAATCAAACAAAATAATGTACTGAAGTATGTAAATCAGAATTTATTTAAATCTTGTTTAAAGGCTTACACACTGACACATGCAGTTTGTAGTAGGACTTTCTTACAGTGAAGTCTTTAACATCCTTTCATTTTTCAGATTTTTTTGTTGCATGTCAATAAAAAAATATCCATTTATGTATATGTATTTATATTATATATTGTCATGGGTCTAGCTGGTCGTTCTGGCTAGACAGGCTGATGGTGTCATTGACGTGGGCATGAGGATAGGCATGATGGCAGATGTCTATTTATTTTTTTTCTGTAAACAGAGTCTTTATTTACAAAACTCAAAACAGACACAAAAACAAAGGAAGCAAAACAACAAACATAAACTAAAACTAGGGCCCAGGAAAAACACAGGGAATGGCGTGCTAACACAGGGACAAGAACTGAACACAGGGAACCAGGAGCTGACACCAGGGAACCGACAGAGAGAACTGGGGATGAGGAAACATGGAGCTGGAGCTAACTAAAGACACAGGGGGACTGGAGACAGGACTGGAGACAGGACCACGCGCACAGAGACTAGAGACCAGATGGGTTAGTGGTTAGTGAGGTTAGTAGCTACATGGAATACTGGGGACACTGGATGCTGACCTAACCAGGTTAGTATCTAATGGGGTTAGTGGCTAACCGGGTTAGTACTGACCTAATAGGGGAGAACTGAACACAAAAGGAAAGGCACACATGAGGCTATTCCAAACTAGCGGCTAACCGACTAGCAACCAGAACCACTAGCAGTCAGTCAATCCCACTAGAGGCTAGCCTACTGGAGGCTAACCCAACTAGGGGCTAACCCTACTAGCAACCAAGGCCTACTAGCGGCTAACCCTGCTAGCGGCTAGGCCCTCATGTGGCTACACAAAACTAAACAAACAAAGAACTACACAAGAAGACCAACACTGGGAAGACACAGAACAGTACTTACACTGTACACAGGAGGAGACACAGACTAACTAAACATGAAACAGGACGGCTCCATGAATCCATTAACACAAGGAACATAAGGAAAACTAAACTAGAGCCCTCTAGAAAAGCAAAGGTTACAAAACATAAACCCAATATAAACTTAAATAAACAAAAAGGAATGCCCACATGACGGTAGTTACAAACAAACATACCAAACAAACAGACAAACAATGCTCGACCCAGTTTCCCAGAACAAACTGCTATTTATAGAAGCTTTAATGAGCCACCTCAGTTCAGGTGAGCACTCATCACCTGACTGAGGTGCCTTCTGGGAAACTGAGTCAACCAACAAGAACTACACAGACATGAACAGTGACCTCTGGTGGAGGTTCTTAACATATATATACATTTTACCTGTCATGGCTATTCATTTCAGTATGCACCTAATGAAGTAGCATAGTCATGTTTAAATTATTGAAAAATAATACACAATGTTATTGTAGGTCAAATGCATTATCCACCACTAGACAACAGGGCATTCTGTAGGAGCTTAAAGTTGTACCAATGCAATGCAATTTCTACAAATATTTAAAAGAAGATTACAAAAAGCACAAATCTGGATTAATCCTGAGTCATTGCTGGTCCGCACTGTGCACTGAGTTTCCTAGAGGCAAAAGTGGTGCACTGCACTGTGTCTGAGACAGGAAGTGGTCACTGAATGTGGTCTGGAGCATCATGGGAACTAGAAGGGTTTTGGTGACTGGCTGTGGCTGTGGCTTACCAAGAATGTGCTGATTTTCTGGTCTGGTTTGTTTTCTATAGTCTGACCTGAGCTAAAAGGTCTGGTCTGTCTGATCTGTCATGTAGCTGCATATATGCACACCTGTGTAAAATGTGGCAACATGGTGGCTTAGTGTTAGCACTGTCGCCTTGCATCTCCAAAGTCTGGGTATGATAGTCTGTGTGCATGGGGTTTGCATTTTCTCCCCGTGCTTTGTGGGCTTCTTTTATGCACTCCGGTTTCCTTCCACAGTCCGAAGACATGCAGATTAGGCTAATTGGTGTTACCAAAATTGCCCGAAATCTGTAAATGCGTGTGTAAATGTTGATTGGAGGTCCCAACATGTTTGTAAAATAGGAATAAATACAATGGCCACCATTGGCCTCCACTGCCCCTTGTTGGAACTAGATGGATGGATGGATGGATGCACACCTGTATAAAATGTGCGGGTTAGTACTTACAGGTTGAATGGATTGCCTTTTCTTTTTTTTTCAAGTCAGTCTTAGCGATGATGAGTGATGTGGAGAAGAGAGCAAGCAGAACTGGAGACATCAGCTGGAAAGCTGGAGATACTTAGATGATACTTAGAGTCTGTAGATACTTTGATGTGTTGGCTATATAAGGATTATTTTTCCCCTAAAACTTAATCATTCTAATTACTAATAATTTCTGGACACTTTGAGGGATTCAAACTTGCAAGATCAAGTGAACACTTTTGTTGACCCAGATGACAGTTTGTTGTTGACTCAGTGAGTAATGGTGGCATGGGGATGATTGGACCGCTAGCCTGCCAGAGTGTAAAGGACATGCAGGATGTCTTTAACACCAAGTGCTCTGACTAAGTGCCACCGACTGGTGGAGTTGCTGCCGAAGTGAGATGAAGTGGCCACATTGTGGTGATGAGCGGTGTCATGGATGTGCAGGGTACGAATAACCTGCTTAGCTAAATATATTTATTTTCTTTTCAGGTTATCGTTAAACTCTTTTTTGCACAAAATTGTATAGAAATGTACATACGTAGTAGACAGAAAAGGAACATGATTGACATTTTGACCTCAACTGATCAGGGTTTTATCTGTTTCACTATCTAAAAACCTGATTATGATCATTAGTGTGTGAGGAAATTGAACAACCACTGTGGATATGTACTGTAACACAATGCCATGCAGAAATATAGTGAAGTAAAAAGTAACAGTATTTCCTGTAGGAGGTAATGGAGTAAACATAAAAATTGTTCACTAATCCAATTCAAAACTGATCACACATGCACACACCACACTCTCACACAGTCATTTACACACCAAGCACGAGGAGAATATGCAAACTCCACACACACATTGTACCCTCGACCATGGAGGTGTGAGGCTGCAGTGCTAACCACTAAGCCACCATACCGCCTTCCATCATACATATTCTTACAGTGTATATATTTTAGTCTAATTATTCTTTTGTCTTATTCTTACATTTTCTTTATTGGTACCGGACTTTAAGAGCTACCTAGCAAATTTTATTGTTATTACTACACTCACTCACTCACTCACTCATCGTCATTACCGCTTAATCCTGTATTCAGGGTCGTGGGGAGCCTGGAGCCTATCCCAGGAGACTTAGGGCAGGAAACCGGAGTACCCGGAGGAAACCCACCAAGCACGGGGAGAACATGCAAACTCCATGCACACAGAGACGGGAATCGAACCTGGACCCTTGAGGTTCAAGGCGACAGTGCTAACCACTACACCACCAGTTATTACTACAATGACAGTAAAAAAATCTATTTTAAATTCTGCTCTGTATATTAGGCACGGATCTCGTCTGCAGGATGACAGAGTTTGAGAGAAAGGTCTCCAAGTATGCATGAAACATGGACCTGTATGGCTTCCTTGTGTAAGAAAAGTGTTTTTCTTACTCAGGCAGATGTTAACTGTAATTCTGAACCTCTGTACTGTTGCAGCAAACAGTCTAGCTGATCATACACAAAGATCCTCCGTTTTTGTTACCAGAACAACACACCCATGACCTCAATAAAGCATGCAGACCTACAAGATGCGTGACTCTAGATGCCTTTTATGGGATAATATTCCAGCATGGGCGTGTGTTTAACACCATCCATGGATTCATGCGCTTCTTTCAGGGGAGGACGAGGAACATGACATATGGGCAGGAACAAACAGAAATAGTGACAGAAGTGCCTAGGCGTGTCTGGTCAGAACTCTTTCAGGAAATAATTGGTAGAAATGGGGCACCTCCCAGGCACCTTGCCACCCTCAGGGTGGTGACGTTTACGTCTAAGTCTCAGTGAAAGCACAAGGGCCGCAGAAAAACAACTTTAATTCTTGATTGATTTCTTTTTTTCATGTTAATATCCTTTCTACAGTACAAGCAGGACGAGTTATGAAAGAGAGGGGTGAAGAAGTGTGAAAGCGCACAAGAAAAGACACGCAACAGAAATGTAGTTCCCTACTGTTTTATTAGAAGTAACTTATTTTACAACTTTATGCCTGTAGAAAGAAACAATGTGAAAAAAAGTGTTTATATACAATGATATTTAAACTACTTTTAAACAAGTATAGGAATTAATAATAAACACAGAAAAAATATATCTATGGCTGTTCTAGTAATGCAAGACCAATATATAATCAGTCACATCCTCGTTTAAACAAAATAAAAAAATGAACAAAACAAAAAAAGCTAATAGAAGGTACATTTACTTTTTGTCTTTTTTTTTAGTACATAATCATTTTTTTAGAAACATTAGACTTCTCTTACACACATAGACCTAATCGAGACAACCGTATGTACAAAAGAAAATGCTGAAATTTCAAAATATCCAGAGCGCTGAGGAAGACTGACTGAGACATGACGGAAGGCCTGAAAAAATGTCTTTAAATGATTAGGATTTTTTTTTTTTTTTAAATCCCGATAGATTTAACAAATACATTCCCAAATCCATTAAACACACTATCCACTCAGTGTGTTGAAATGAAGCCTGTTTTCTTTTCTTTTTTTTTTTATTATGGAAGGATGAATGCAAATATGATTTCTCATTAAAAAAATTAAATAAAACAAGAATCCAGATTTGGCTTCAAAAACACGAATAGAAGATCTTACACTTGGGATGAGATTTTACAGAGAAATAAGCGCCTGTACCTGCAGCTGACAGCAGGGGGCAGCACTACATAGCAGCGTTCACTCCACTGGCGTGCGTTCAGGCCACGCAGGGCAGACGCCATCCTCAAGGCCCGGTTGGGTGGAGGCTGCTAGATATGCAGACTACACTGCATGCTATATAACACCTCCCTGAGGAGTGACAGAGCGCTAGCAGCCCGCTAGCCACCTCTTCGGACCATGACACACCCCTGATATGTACATGCATACATACGCAGAGTTCACATGACTAACACGACATGTCGGCCATGAATATGATCGGACCCTATGAAAATTAAGCGATAGGACCAAAAAAACAAACAAACAAACAAAAAAATGGACCAGGGGTCACAAGCTAACTGAGGAGGTTCTTCTGGTCGAGTTAAGAAGCTGTAATTGTATGAAATGAAGGGCTCTGGTTGGCAGTGATATAGCGTCACCGTGAAGCGACAGGAAGCAGCAGCCTATAAAAACACAGCTTATCACGTCATAGTGATGTCCCAAAGGTAACCAAGGTTATAAGGAACAAAATTTTAAAAAAGCATTAAAAAACATAAAAAATAAAAATTTTTTACAACCCCAAAGAAACAAAACAAAACAAAAAACACACAGACTATAAGGGCAGCCGGTGGGTTTACATACAAGTGACCTCGGAACGAAAGCTAAAGGAAGAAAATGAGAAAACGCCCCTTTGTGGGCTAGGCTCGATCGAAATTAACACTTGAATGCTGACGTACTTTATTATAAGCAATAAAATTCCCCAAACAGCAGCTATCAATTTAAATCTTACAAGCTCTGCCTTAGAAGTGCTTCAGAAATGCCTTTCGACATTATTGCCCCACATAGATAGATAGATAGATAGATATATAGATAGATAGATAGATAGATATATAGATAGATAGATAGATAGATAGATAGATAGATAGATAGATTGATAGATAGTACTCCTACGGAATGTATCGTTCGCTGTAGGTCAGTTCATCAAATAAAAAATATATCACTAACTTAACAATTTCAACATGGCTAGGTAATCTGTGACGCCAAATTTGGTGAAGTAACACTGGCCTAAATAAATAATACCACATAAAAAGGTGACATGTCCAGCTCTTTCTGTCTTTCTGTAAGTGACTTCGGTGGTAGACGTAGGGAAAAGGATGTAAGTAACGAATCATGAGCTTCTGTTGTGAGCGTAACAGCTGTGAGAAGCGGAGACAGACAGAGCCACAGGACACCCACAAGGCAGTTTTAGAGGAATGCAGTTTTTGAGACAATAAATAAAAAAGGAAAGAAAGAAAGGATTTTTCCTTCAACTTTTCACTTAATCTACTTTTAAAAAAGTTTGTTAGTGTCAGGAAAAGCGTCCCCAAGTCTTTGAAATGAAAGACGTGGTTTTTCTTCTTCATATAATTTTTTTAATAATAAAAAAAACATACACACACAAGTCCATCTGTGACAGAACGTCTTACTTCATTAAATTGTCTTTTCTTTTTAAGACAACACAATTTTCCCTTTACTCATTTTCTCTGCAGACGACACACGGCAGACTGTCCAATTAGCAGACACCAAGTCAATCCTCATCCAATTAAAATCTTGGAAACGGGCTGACAGATTTTTTTTTTTTTAAAAAGAGAGACACTCCTTCCTGAAGTTCTGCTCACGCGAACACTTGCATCTTTCCACTGGCTTCAGAAGCGTGAGGAATTTGGGTGTGAGAAGAGGCAGGGGCAGAGACTGTCGGACTTGGGGTGGAGTCAGACCAATCGGAAACGCAGTGAGGGGAAGGACTTGACCATGCCTCTGGAGACTCAGGGGATGGGGTCAGGTAGGGGTGCTCGTTCGGCACGTGCAGGTAATGCTTGGGAGTAGCGTCGATGGTGGAGGTGTAGCTACGTTGAGAAGGAGGTGTGGGGTAATCCTCCAATCCTGCGCTTGTGGTGCTGCTGCTGGCCTGCACTGCGGGAGCCTGGGAGACTTGTGGAGGAGCAGTCTGGCTCTGTGAGACAGCAGGGGTTTGGGGCGGCTGCTGCTGGGGCTGCTGGGATTGTGCCTGACTCTGCGGTTGCTGGTAGAAGGTTTGAGGAGGCTGCGGAGTGGGAGGTGTCGAGGCACCCAAGCTCACCAGGGCCTGTTGGTTGGTCAGGCCGTGAGCATGGAGCTGCTGTTGTTGCTGTTGTTCTGCGATCGAAGGCAGTTTAACAGGGCTGATAGTGGGCGTACTGGAGACTGGCGTAGGCTGCAACATGGGCTGCTGGGTGTTACGGAAAACCTGCTGCTGGTGCATGAGTACAGTGGCAGGCTGCATCGCTCCCGGTGTCCCTGGGTGTACCAAGTTCACCATGGGCTGAGGGCACTGTGGGGTCTGTGGAGCACGGCTGTGCCAGTCAAATGGCACGCTCACTGGGCTCACCAATCCCATGCCCAGGGTCATCTGCCCAGGGTTGAGAGCGTAGGCGTGGGTGGCATGACTTAGCTCGTTCAATCCGGCTAAAGAAACTGTGAAAGGACCACCGGCATCCATCATACCACTGTGCACCATTGGAGTATTGGGCACTGAGTGGAAAATCCCTGGAGAGGGCATAGCAGCTGGAGACGCTGGGTTTGTCACATAGCCGGCGTTACTGGCACCACCACGTGGCGAGTCCAGCGAGTCCACAGGCGATAGCGTCACTGAACTGTCCAGCAATGCACTCTGCATGTCTAGCGTCAGCTTCTTGTTTCGTGCCTTTGCGGCTTCCTTTAGACTGTTCCCGTGCTGTCCGCCTATTCCTTTGGCGCCTGGCCGGCGGTTCTTCTTGCCCTGTGGCGTGTTCTTCAGACTGGGCAGGAAATTACCCGGTGGACACATAAGGGGAGAGAGAGCATGGCCGCCTGCTAGGTGGTGTCCTGCGCCAGCATGGCTCTGCGGGCTGCGTACGGTGTTGTACTCATCCAGTAGCTGAACGATGTCGTGGTGCATGCGCTCCTGAGCGATGTCACGAGGCAGTCTGTCCATGTGGTCTGTAATTTCACGGTTAGCAAAGTGGGCCAACAGGACCTTCACTGCCTCACAGCTGCCCTCCCTCGCAGCCAAGAAGAGTGGCGTCTCCTCCTGTAGAACAAGTCACAGTTGAGTTAAATAATTTTAAAAAAGCATGTATGGAAAGCTAAGAGCCTAATCATGGCTGAAGTGATCATGGGACTATTCTACCTTTAGGTCCTGCATGTCTTTATTGGCTCCATTCTTCAACAAGGCGATAGTGGCTTCAACATTATTCACAGCTGCAGCCCAGTGCAGTGCAGATTTACCTAAATGAGGACACAAACATGAACATCTCAAACCAATGCTGTTACAACGGACTTAAAATAAGCAACTTTCAAGCTTTTTTTCAAAACAACTGTATTGAATATACTGTGTAATAAAAAAAAAAATTCCTTCCGTACTAAAGTGTACTTACCGAGCTCATCAACAGCGTTAACATCGGCGTGGCAGGTGATGAGCTCCTCCACCATTCCCTCTACCGCCAACCGAGCGGCCAGGATCAGAGCTGTGGAGCCGTCGTACATGCGTGAATCCAAATCTGTCGCCCGTGTCCTGATTAAAATCTGAAAAAAAAAACGTGGACACCATATTTGTCTGGACTACAAGAGATCTTTAGACTTTGTGTAAAATACACGCAAATGATTCTATTTTCCTGATTATACACTCATCTGAGATTACTAGTTAATGCCTATAAGCATGTACACTTGTTCTTTCTTAAGCATTAAAGGTAGTGTCAGTGTTTTGGCAAGTCCTCCTTTTCATACATTACCCCCAATTGACATTTAAACACAATTCCAAAGGCAAACTGCTGTACCTGAAAAACGCCCTGAGCATCAGCAGCGACGGCAGCGTGCAGAGGTGTGCGACCCGTATTGTCCTGTGCATTGGCATCGGCCCCTGCGTCCAGGAGGCGTTTAGCAGCATCAGCACGAGCATAACGGGCAGCCAAGTGAAGAGCTGTTTCTCCGGTCCGGTCCGTCTGGGCACCCAGTGATGCCCCCTGGTAGATGAGGTCTGATATAATGTTAGCTGAAGACTCCTCTGAGTCATCGTCCTCGGCCACTTCCTGCTCTAGTCCTCCACCGCAGAATGAAGCCAGCATCAGTGGAGTAAAGCCATCTAGACACACACATACACACACACACACTGGTCAGTTAATCTATTTCAGGACATATTGTGAGCAATAAAGCTTGATTTAATGTTGTGGAATGTTTTTGCAGGTTCTATTGATGAATTCGACACTACTGCCGTACCTGGTCCCCGTACGTTAACGTCCATGCAATCGCTGTCAAATTCACCCTGTGGCGGGGTGAGGGCCATGGACGGGGGCATACGGATGTCTGCGGCTGCCAGGTGGTGTTGTGTCCACTGCCTGCTGTCAACGGCGTCCTCGCTGTCTGAGAGAATACTCGGCTCCTCCACCTGTAGCACACACACAGAGATACACAAATGACCTCACATAATGTTGTGGACATCTTTGATACTTTGATACAGCTTTTGTACACAGTTCTGAGGGTTTCGTTTCTGGTTTGATTCCTTCTATCTGTATTAAGTCAACTAGATGAAAAGGTGAAAAGGTATCCTAAACATTCGATTCTGGACTTTTCATGCCTTTAAATATTTCTAAATAAAATTCAAATAGCATTCACATTAATGTGATCTGAGGCTGTAATTATAGTATGGCCTACTTTTAAAAGATCTCACCTTCAGTCTCTTGGCCTCAGGACAGTCTGCGTCTATCCACTGGTCACTGTGGTCTCCCAGTAAGGACTCTTCCACCGTCTTTGGCATGTGCCTGAAAGACAAAGTACATCCCATTAACCCCTGTTTGAAAAATGTTTAATATCAGCGCTATTAAGAGTGGAATAAACACTCACTTCATGCCTAGAGCGTCTTGTCCTACAGGTTCTCTGCGGTTCTTGTTACTGCTTGTGTCTTTCTTAAGGAAGAAGCCTTCCGGGAACCAGAGTGTGCTGTGTTCACGTTTACGTCTAGCGATCAGCATTCCCACCACCACGATGACCATCAGGAAGAGCGCCGCAACACCTACTAGGAGCAGCTTGCCCCATTCAGGCACCTCAGTCGGGTCGTGTATAATCTCACCTGAGAAACACGCACAGAAGGATTATTCAAGTTGAAAAAAGGAACTTCAAGCCCATGTGTAAATATTTTTTTACCCTTTAAACAGTGAATACTGTACACAGCTTGTTCATTTATTAGAAAAAAAAGCACTCACTGCGGACTTCTTTGAGCGGATAAGGGAATTTCCCCAGCATTTCCCGAGCAGAAAGAGCTCCCAGATAATCTGCTGCACTTTCAGCTGTGGGGAAACAGTTATCCGAGTCCTGGGAGCACAGCCGGTTATCGATCTCCAAATACACGATTGATCTGCACGATAAACATGCATTGTTAGTGAAACCAGACATACAAGTTAAAAAAAAAACAGTGAACCCCTGTGTGTCTTTTGTGCTGAAGGGCTCACCCGATGACCTCATTATGAGGCTGGAGCTCCCGCTTGAGTCGTGCCTCGCGCCGCGTGTAAGGCTTGATCATGGCCTCTCCGTTGTGGTCAAGTCGGAAGCGAAGGGACGTGCGCAAGATGCTACTGAGCTTCTGCAGGAAAGCTGTGCCTGTGCGGAGCAACTCGTCAGGCGGCAAGAGCACCACGATGACCAGCACGCCGCTGGCCAACTCTTCTGGAACTGTTCTAGCGCAGTCCAAACCATCCCAGCCGCACTCTTCATTATTACAGCCCTGATCGCAGCGGCCGTCGGCGTAGTGGTCCATGCAGTACGTCTCATAGATGGGGCTGGGGGTGAGATGCAGGAAAGGTTAAAAAACTCTTTTCGGTTTATAAGCTAGAACTAATACAGCTTGAATGTGCAATATGCAAAAGGGTCCACACATGTTATTTCATGAACATGAATATTTATTGAAACCACAAATCTATCTATTTCTGAACTTTCCCAAGAACTTAAATTATAGGCTCAATTGTTTTCGCGTAATTGAGGTTTGGATTAATCCTGCTCAATTGAATTGAACAGTTAAGTAAGCTATAATACTGTCAATATTAAATAACTATAATAACTCGATAATAACTAACTGTGATAATAACTAATTGTGATTTCCACTGCTGTAGCTAAAAATCCCTGGCTATACTTCAAGGCCTGCTCTCAGAAGAAACAGATTCTTACTTGCAGACTTTCTCTTTGGTCTTGCAGTCGAAGTTATCGTAGAGGCAGTCGACCGTGTTGCAGGTTTCATCACACTGGCTGTTGTTAAAGGCACGCCAGCAGTTCAGGTCAGTGCAGCGTGCCCATGGCTTTACGGCCAGCGAGCAGTCTCCGCCATCCCAGTGGCAAGCAAAGGAGTTGCACTCCTTGTCACATACGCCGTCATTGGCCTTTCCATGGCAATCAGGCAGCGGACATATGAGCACTGGGATCTCTAGTATTTGATGTTCCCGCTCACAGCGCTTCCCTCTCCAGCCTGATAGGCACTGGCAGCTAAAGAAGGGGAAGGAAGGCTCTTCTCTGCAAGTGCCTCCATTGCGACATGGCTTGGAGAAACAGCTCTCATTAGCACGCTCCTGGCACTGCGTACCCGCATAGCCATGTGGGCATGAGCAGCGGGCGCCACGCTGTGTCTGAGTGCAGCTACCACCATTATAGCAGGAGAGCTCACGGCAGGACATGCTGCGCTCGCAGTTCAACCCGGCGTAGCCCTGAAATGCACAAAGAGTGTTCAGAGATCTAAGCATTCCAAGCATGACTAGGAAGAGTACGAGGTTGAGGACAGACACTTACCAGCTGACAGGTGCAACTGTATCCTAGTGGAGAGCTGCTGGACATTGAGCACACGCCACCATTCTTACAAGGCTGAGAATCGCACACGCCGAACCTGTTTTGACATCCTTGTCCTGCCATGCACAAGTACAACCATTCTTATTAACATCTGTCCATATCTTCACTACACTCATACTTAAGTCATGAATCATGACTACCTGTCTCACCTGTGAAGCCAGGCTTGCAGACGCACTGGTAATCATTTGGCAGCTGGATGCAGTCCAGGCTGTTAGCCGGGTTACATGGGTTTGAGCGGCACTCGTTGATGTCGCCTTCACAACGGTCTCCGGTGAACCCAGGAGGACAGTTGCAGCGGTATCCACCCACCCGGTCAACACAGGTGCCGTTGTTCTGGCACTTTGGTATGCCACGGGGCCATGTCGGTGTGGAACAGTCATCCTCGTTTATTTCACACAAGACACCTGGGGAAAGGATTAAACATTAGAATGTGCACTCAAGTACTATCTGATGGTGATGTGAAACAATAATGATCTGACCTACCCCTTGTGCCAGGAGGGCAGGAGCAGATGTAGTGGCCCACCAGGTCGATGCAGGTTCCTCCGTTTTGACACGGATAAGAGCGGCACTCGTCGATCTCCCTCTCACAGTTCTGTCCGTCATACCCTGGCAAACACTAACATGGAGACAATGAAGTGAGTGAGTGAATTACCGAATCAACAGTTATACTATATAGACTATATATTTGATCAAGCTACTCACATCACACGTGTATCCTCCCACATAGCCTCTACAGGTGGCACCATTGAGGCATGGTTTGTCCTCGCAGTGGTCCACCTGACTCTCGCAGTAGCTGCCTGTGTAATCGATTGGGCACTTGCAGTAGTGTGTGTTTCCAGTGTTAACGCAGTGACCACCGTGATCGCAAAGCTCATCTGTCTGAAGACCTACAACACAAAATGATGGAATGGAGTTATTGAAAAGAACTCGTTGAAATAATGATACCAAGTGTCCATCTGATGTTTGATCACATACCTCTTTGGAAAGCTGCCACCTCACAGGAGACTCCCGGGATGTCACAGTAGCGTCCAGACCAGCTTCCCACACAGTCGCAGGTGAACGAACCGTCCTTGGGTCTGCACCGGCCACCGTTCTGACACGGGTTTGAGCGCCTACACCAGTCCACAGGCACCTGCGCAGTAAGCGTTAAATAAAACATCATTTACAGGTGAAAGTTATCTGCAAAAAAAACAGCTTTAAGTTTTAGTTATTAAGACAAATTTCTTGTGTCGTAGTTTTGTCGTTACCTGACAGCGGTTGCCAGTGTATCCTTTGGGACAGGAGCAGTGAAACGTCTTCACACCATCGTGACACACTCCTCCGTTGAGACAGGGCTGTGAGTCGCATTCATTCACTTCTTTCTGGCAGTGCTCACCGGTGAATCCCGAGCGGCACATGCAAGAAAAGCCGTTGATCTTGTCCACACATGTTCCACCATTAAAGCAAGAACTGCAAGACACACAGGTACCAGAACAGTCAGAACTCAATGAGATTTTTAAATCTCCAGGAAGTAATTTAGCTTCATATAAACTATTAAAACGATGATATCTGAGGTGGTCGTCCCACCTCTCTGTGCAGTCGGGTATGTTGGTCTCGCAGTGGAGGCCAGTGAAGCCTGGTTTGCACGTGCAAGTGTAGCTATTGACGTAGTCGGTGCAAGTGCCTCCGTTTTTGCAGGGGGCGCTCTGGCACTCATTCACCTCAATGGCGCAACGGGGGCCTGTGAAGCCAGGCAGGCAGGTGCAGTAGAAAGTGTTAATGCCGTCTGTGCAGGACCCTCCACTGAGACATGGGTCTGAGGATGAACAGAAAGAAATCAACTCCTACTGTGATCATTAAGACTGACTCTGACTTTACACACCAGGGAGGACATACAAACAAATCACTAAAAATTTCTAAAGAGAATTAAACTCACCACAGATATTTGCATCAAACATGATGTGAATATTGCTTTTAAAACATGCTTCTTAACCTATGACCAATAATGAATCATTATTAAGACACTGTAGAGACAAAGGAGACACTCTGCTGTACTCACTTGGCAGACAGTCGTTAATGTCAGTTTCACAGTTAGGTCCCGTGTAACCGTTGCGGCAGGAGCACACATATCCGCCGAGCGTGTTGGTACAGGTGCCGCGGTTCTTGCATGGGTTAGAACTGCACTCATTCACGTCAATGGTACATAGCTGGCCTGCAGAGACAAGACATAAATTAGCAAACCTCATGCAGAAGAGAAACTCTGACATCATCATTGTTCATCGAACACACCTTGCCATCCGGGCGGGCAGGTGCACTTGAAGCCAAGGTAATCGCGAGAGTGAACACATGCAGCGTTGTTGGCACACGGGTTGGGCGAGCACGGCTCCTCAGCACAGGTAGGTCCGCTGTAGGGTGGCTCGCACCGGCAGGTGAAACTTGCTATGCCGTCCACGCAGGTGCCGTGATTCAGACAGGGGCTGGACGCACACTCGTTAATGTTTTCCTGACATAGATTACCTGTAAGAGATACAGATAAGGGAGATCATTAAAGGTCACATCCACATGCAATGTATCGAACTGTCCAGCAGGAGGCGATATGGCTAAGCTCTGCAGAGCTGTCACAAGCAGACATTTTAATCCCTCTGAGCTAATGGAATTCACACAGATCCTAGGGGGCTTTTGTATTCACAAGGCAGGCTGGCTGTCTGAGTTTAGGAGTGAAATTTCTTAGAAAGACTGAACAATTTTAAGACATATTTTTTTTTGTAATTTTCTGTCTGAACTAAAAAAATTGCAGCCGAACACATTTATACGCTCACCTCTAAAGCCCTGACGACATTTACAGGTGAAACCGTTCAGCTGGTCGACACAGGTGCCACCATTCAGACACGGGCTGGGCAGACAGTCATTGCGGTCCAGATCACAGTTCTTTCCTGTCCACCCAGGCTCACAATCACAGCGGTACCTGCAAGATCCAAGCCAGAAGGAACATTTACTCTTTGCGTGTCTGTGTGAAAAGTTTGACCAAAAATGAGAACGTGGTGAAATGTGTTGCAAACTAGCAACGTTAGCATTGTTAAGCTGTACGAAGCATTACTACAGGGATTGCAAGGGCAGAAAAACAGAATTCATAATAAATTAACTAAAAACAGTATCGAAAACAGCAGTAGTATGCCAAGTCATTTCAATATAAAGGGATCAGTACCCGTTGGGATCTTCCCTGCAGGTTCCATGCGCACAAGGGCTGTTGCTGCACACATCTACATGAGAGTAGCAGTATGGCTCATGGAAACCGGCAGGACACAGACAGCGAAACCCGTTCTCCTCGTCCACGCAGGTGCCTCCGTTGCGGCAAGGGTTTGATGAGCACTCATCCAACTCCATGTTACATTTCGGACCTAAACAGAAAGTGTCCTCATATCTTTCACGTTTTCTGAGTCACAACAGAGTAAAAAAAAAATCTTATAAATCGATCTCACAGGAGACTTACCAGTAAAGCCAGGTTTGCATACACAGTCGTAACGGTTTATGCCGTCCTTGCAGATCCCGTAGTCGCATGGGTTGCTGGCACAATCATCAAAGTTGATTTCACAATTGGTGCCTGCATGCAAATATTATTATGTAATATTGTTTACAAGACTGATGGATGCCAAAAAAATTACTGACTGAAGCAGATACTACTGAAGTGCTCTGCACACAGAAAGTTGAAAGACACTACTACAAGGTGTGCTACAGTACTTTCAGAGATATGGACACTGGCATCTTTCTTAAATACCAACATTTAGCAGGATTTTAACAGTTGAAAAATTCTTGAAATGGGTTAAAAGTGTTTGAAATTAAAGTAATCAATCAGAAAAAAAAAAATTCTTAACATATATACTTAAGGATTTAATGGTATTCCCTACCTGAGGTGCCATGCTGGCACTGGCAGATGTATTTGTTGACCAGGTCCACGCACTTTCCACCGTTTTGACAGGGGTTACTATGGCACTCATTGAGTTGGTTCTCGCACCGGTAGCCAGTGTAACCCGGCACGCAATTGCAGGTGTAGCTGGCGATGCCATCTATACAGGTGCCATGGTGGCACGGGTCGGGCTGGCAGTTATCGATGTTGCTTTCGCAGAGTCTACCCTCAAACCCTGAAGATGGCAAGAGACATTTAGTGCAGTCAGTCAGACGTGCTAGCTTAATTAAAGTAATTTAAACATCAAACATACATTTAACATACATTTACAGCCTTATTAAGATTGCTAAGTCAGATATTGCTTAATAAGGACAGGAGGCAATTATAATTATATATTAACATTATATTAAGCCGATATGAACAATTTAACTAGCTACCAAGCCCATACATCATTTTAACCAAAATGTTTTATACCTTAGATAGGTAACATTTTAAGACTAAATCATGTTCTTATTCTTTAGCTAACTTTTCCTTGTTAGCTTTTAAATGTCAAAAATCTAAGAAAAGCTGAATAAATATACTGTCATACAGGTTAATTATTAGCTGTTATCATCACATCACTTTTTTATTTACTTTAACTAGCTAACTAGCTTGTCATTTAATAATTTGGTTAATGTTTTAATTTAATTATATTAACTACTCTCATTATAAATTAGACAATGTTACATGCTAGCTAACACTTATTCAGTTTAATCCTCCTAGGTTACATGTTTTGCTATCTAGCTTACACACTGTCACAATGTATGTTTCAATGACATGACAAACTTCACTCAGAGGAAGTTACAATACACAAATGTGATTTCTGGCTAAATATACGGTCACACATTAAATATTTCAGTTATTTATTGTCAAACAAAACAAGAGCCTAGGCAAACACTGCCAAGTATTCATATGTGCTAATAAAAATGGCTAATGTGTCCACTGCTGAGGTATCACATTTGCACTCTAGTCGTTTATGGCTGTGTGAGGGCTTTGTGGCTGTACGTCAGAGTGGATTTCCTCAGTGGAGTTTTGTGGTGACTGGCTGAGGCGACTCAGACGTGACCTCATCTTCAGCATTTCCATGAAACAAGCTGTCTTAGGCTCTGCTTTCCCTTTTTTCTTGCAGCACTACAGCGTTTTCACGCACTGTCTCAGCGATTCAGGCGCTGCTATTCACAGTTTGGGTCTACAGTGTGAAGACTTCCTTTCTTTCTCTCGCTCCTTTACTTCTTTCCCAGATTCTTCTTTTTTTTTTTCAAACTCCAAAAACTTCCAATCCTTTTCCTCATTCTCTGTATGTCCCCACCACCCCACCCCACGTTTCCCCCCAAAGTTCCTTTCTACTTTCCCCGTTTCCTTTTTTCTTTCTCTCTCACTCTGTCTGGTGAAAGGTCCTACAGTGCGGCGCCCGGGTTCCTGTGGTTTCCATGCCAACAGGTTGTCAGGCAGAGGCTAGAGCAAGGAGCCAAGGGCAAGAGACTGAGACACAGAATGAGAGAGAGTGCGAGAGAGAGAGCGCGAAGCTTTCACAGGCTTCACAGAACTGCTTTTGTCCCGAAGAGCGCAGCGACAATACCTCGCACCCCTGCTAACGGGACGACCCAGAACAGGAACACGAGCCAGCAGAATACCAAGCAGCTGCTACACTTAGACAATATGCATAGGGTTTCATTTATAATATAATTATATATAAAATTTTATATATGATATAAAACTATAATATAAAGCTATATAATATTATTAATACTTTACAATATACATTATATTATATATAATATAAAACTGATGTAATTGAGTGAATGAAAAAAATCCTTTAAAGTTTTAATCAAAACAGTGGTGCTACACTACATTGATCTCTATTAAAATTGTATCACTTCCTTTTGCAACAAAAATAAGTATGCCATATTATAAGCAAATTAATTAATTTATCTATTTATTTACATGTTAATGCGTTCCTTAATGCAGCCCATATGACTTCCCTTTCAGAATGCTCGCTACAATAAAATCCATCTGTGTACTGTACAAATTCACACATGACCTCATTAAGGACATTGTGTATGTACAAAATCCAGACCCTGCATTCCTTTAGACGGACCTGAATGTTTGAGGCCATGCCATACGGCAATGTGTCGCTCTGTTATTGTACGATGTAGATGAACAGATGTCGGGGTGAAGTCAGAGTGTAACCCCCATCCTCAGCAGCTGCTGGCCCTGGGTGACCCTGTGATTTCAGGGTGCATGGGCGGGGGATGAGCGGGAGTCAGAGCCTGCTGTCGAGATGATCATGACCGCATAATGTCTGACCTTGAGCTCAGACTCAAAATCATTTCCTGGCCCTGGTCCATGGTACTAATATATCTTTATATTCTTAGAAATATGTTCGGTACACACACGCGCGCGTGCAAGCATGGACACAGATGCTTACCTTCTGCACAACGGCACTCGTACCCATTGGGCCTGTCGATGCACTTGGCTCCATTCTGGCAGGGCGTGCTGGCACACTCGTCGATGTCGATCTGGCACATGGTGCCTGTGAAGCCTGGGACAGGCAAACACAAAGGTCAAAGGTCAAAGTGAGGCAGAGGCAGACAAGTGTACATGCTACGCTTGGCTACAGAGGGCAGAGGTGCCTGGTCTAGGTCTGAAATGCCTGGACAATGCATAAATCACCAGCGAGGGCTCAGAAACATTTTGCAGTAACCAAAGTGTGTGTTTAAGAGTCTGAACAAGTAGCTGTCCAAAACTGAGAGCTGTCCTTATTATGTAGGGATCAAATTTAAGGTATTCTACTCTTAAAATCCCTCCCTAAACACACTCTAACTAAAAATATTCTCAATTTTATTTTATTTCCAATATGCAAGGACAAAAAGTAGGATGGTTGATGCAACATTTTAACCAAAAAGTCACAGAAGATATGCTTTAAACGTAGGTCATTCCTAGCTCCCTAAATGTCTTGAAGTTTATAGTCTAGTTCCAGCAATTTCTAAGTTTCATTCTTGTAAATATTCTGTTGAGATGTAATTCAGGACATGCTCTTTTTTCAGTTCATATTTAACAAAAACATTTTTGTGCCTGAGAAAGCACTATAACCTTTACACATATCCTGATACTGATCCAACTACCTAGACTAATCTCGACTGCCTGGAAACGAAACACAGTGCTGTTTTTTTACGATGTTAGCACAAGGCAGGACACCAAATCCACCTGCTTTTTAGAAGGGAAAATATATAATCTGTATCTAAGCTCTCTCATTCTCTTCTCATCCAAAGTAACTGAATTTAATGTGTGGAATTTATGCACAGCCATATACTAATAAACATTCTAGCCAGAAGGCTGTTTGCACTGGGCTCATATTTCTGCAGCAATCACTCTGCTTTTTCTAAGAATGGTGTGGCTAGGGAGGGATATGCACTGAGCTTTAATCACTTGCTGGCATTCGAAGGCTGGGAAAACCTGCTTGGGGTGAGTAAGTGCAACCTATAGGCTGGGGCCCCATGGAAATGTCCATTTTTGCATCTGCAGAATGCAGCCATGTTGATTAACAGTGTTGTGATGGGATCTGTGGTGATGCTTAGGGCAGAAGGTTAGAAGAAGGAGGCGGGGGGGAGAAACTAGAATTGTTTTCTTCATGCGCCAAAACCCCCCTCTATGTCCTAACCCAGTACTCACACAAACACCACCAACTCAATAGCTAGATGGGGGGTGCAACGGGGGGGTTGTCTGCCCCAGATGTAAATTGCGGACCTGGAAAAGAATCTCATTAGCAGGGCTGCTGTTCCCCCACTTACCCCCAAAAAACCATAGAGAGAGAGAGAGAGAGAGAGAGAGACCCCCTTCTTCTGTCCTATAGATGAGTGGGGGCAGAGGAGGGAGGAGGGGGGCACAATGGTGCCTTTGTTGTGGCACACAGTCCTGCTGCCCCTGAAGGCCTCGCACTTATGAGTAATTACACAGAGCACCATCAGGCTGGCAGAAGACGCTCCGCCAGTCTTATATTAATTGACTGATACGTTCCACAAGTGGCGCTTTGGGAAATATTTCTGACAATTACCGGTTGTTCTCTTACCTGGCTGGCAGGTGCAGGTGAAACCGTTGACCAGGTCTCTACAGATGCCATCATTGACACAGGGATTACTCTCGCACTCATCTATGTCCACCTCGCAGTGTGTGCCAGTGTAGCCTAACAGAAACAGAGATCGAAAAACCTTGTTACTCAAACAACCATGATTGCAGATTAAATGATTAAATGACATGACATCCACATTCAGGATGCTTTTGCTCACTGCATCTCATCCTTCTGCTAGCGTTCTGCTGTAATGCTTACGAGTAACGACTTTACAAACAGTAGCTTCTTTATTAAACCCGAACCACTTTACACTGATTATGACCTGCTTCGACCTCCATAAAGATTATGGACCATGGAAGCCAACGCAGGTCAAAAACACAGCAAAGTGGTTTGGAAAGCATGTCACGTAATTATCGTCCTTACGCTTAGCCATGTTGTCTTTTACAAACATGAACGAAGCAGAACCAAGTAACAAAAGCACAGAATCAGAACCAGCTGACGATGAGGACGCAAAAGAGCAAGAGGTGTCTGTGGAAATGAAAAGTTTTTTTTCCTCTTTTTTTGGGGGGTGGGGGACGGGGGGGAGATGGGGGGAGATGGGGGTTGGGGAAAAGCGATGGGAAAAAGTTTGCTCTCTCTCTGTGTGCACGAGGGGCACGGAGAGTAGCACAGAGAGGCCCTATTGTTGCCGTTCATTCCCACCACTCCACTGCTCATTATCATGCAGCACACTCTCCTCCCCCCGCTCGCTCTCTGCTAGCCCTATAGACTTCACACTCCCAGCCCTCATTTGTATATTCCTAAAACCCATAGGACGAACGTAATGGCTAAGCATGGAACTCTGAACGTGTGTTGGATCCAAGAATGTCAGTCGGTTATCCCATGATTTTTACATGCCTTTACTAGCATATACTAGGACATACGGTCGCAACTAGACCACCCACCCCCTCCCCAAACACACAAATTGCTTCCCGAATGAGGTTATTATGTAATACTTTCTTAGCATTACTCATTGCTCCCTCATGACTTTGATGAGTGCTACATAAAGCCTGCTCTGGAGCATGTGATGTAAAGGCTCAGGGCGTACCAGGCATGCAGATACAGGAGAACTGGCCTATACGGTCAAGGCAGGTGGCGTCGTTCTGGCAGGGCATGGACAGGCACTCATTAATGTCGATCTCACAGCGAGGGCCAGTATACCCACGGCCACACTGGCACTGGAACGATCCTTCTGTATTCACACACTTTCCAAAGTGTTCGCATGGGTTGGCACCTGAAAATATAAATGTTTATTGATTGGTTTTAGAACAGGGTTTACTAAGTAATTCAAAAAAGCAAGTGAAATACAGTAACACGGGGAAGCCCGGTAACAGCAAAAAAAAAGTTATAAGTATATACATTATATTTTTTTATCTGTCGTTTATTGCATCAGATTCCGTATTGAGCTGGTATGTCTCGCCCAACATATGAATTCTTTAACAAAATGGTAATGCTGGCAGAGGGGGTATAAACTTACCGATGGAACACTCGTCCATGTCCTGGTTACAGGCCCCACCAATAAAGCCAGCTGGGCATGTGCAGATGGCACGGCCGTTCAGCGGGTTGGTGTCACACACTGCCCCTTCGTTACAGGGGTTACTGACACAGGCGTCATCCAGGTGGCACAGCAGACCTGCAGAAATACATCCGAATAGCTCATTACCTAAAACGGAATGATGGGTTAAACCATCTTTGTTTAAGTTTATGTAGTTAAACATACCGGTCTTGCCCACTGGACACTCGCAGAAAAAAGACGCCACACGGTCATGACACGTGGCTCCATTAAAGCAAACGGCGGTGGCACAGTCGTCGATGTTCTCACTGCAGTCGTTGCCCGTCCAGCCGTTCACGCACACGCACGTGTGGCCGCCATTGGTGTTGAAGCATGTGCCACCGTTGTGGCAGGCGTTCGGCTGCATCAAGCACTCATTCACATCCTCTGCACAGTACTGACCTGATGACACAAACGCACACGGTTAAGGCGTGAAAAATCCCAGATGTGCACAGTATGTGCAGTAGAAAGACAAATACCTGTCCACTCAGGTGGGCACTGGCAGTTGTAGGTATTAACTCCATCTACGCAAATCCCACCATTCATGCACTTGTGTCCAGGACAGTCATCCACGTTCATCTCACAGTTAAGGCCACTGAATCCTACAAGATAAACAACGCCAGATTAGTGAAAGAGGTAACATATATTGCATTATAATGCATTAGTACATCACAAGTAACAAGTAGCTGACTCCTGAAGAAATGTTTTCGTGGCTGCAAATTTCATACATGCATGATGTATATATTTATGTATATGTATTATATAATTTGTAATCTAACTAAAGGGTTTCCTTTGGGGTCATTTGAGTGTTTAGTTTCCTCTAAAACAATTTTTGCTTATTGAAAATAACTATTGTTAAAAGCGCTATAGAAAATAAAATTTGACTGAAATTAGTTAAGTCACTATAGTATGTCACTTACATACTACAAGAGCTCCTTAAACTCTTATTAGCTGTGGTGCGGCCTTCCACAGTCATGTATAAATCATCACTTATTCCAAATATAAGCAGTCTTCGAGTACCATGATGTGATATATGTGACATTTCGCCCTCCCCTAGGTCACACCTTATAACTCTAACTGACTCAGACTCTGCAATGATGACTAGCCAGGACGTTAAAAGGTCTAGTGGGTGTTGGAGTGTTTACACTCTATCCTGGCAGTTCCCACAGTAGCATCAGTCCGGCCGGAGCGAGGGCCACCCTCCCTGCTGCGATTGCTTGTTTTAGATTCGCTCACAGTTTCAATGACTTCCTCTCTGGCAAGGGCCATTTCCTGCCTGCTCCCCAGAGGATCGCAAGAGAGTCATAAACTAAATTCCTCCCTGATGTCAAGCAGCCTTGCTTCTCCTCACACACACACACATACCCACTTTCTTCTTTCTCAAAGCTATTTAAAGTAGAGAGACATTTGACCCGTAAGACTCCTAAAGCAGCGGCAATCTTTGGGAAAGTCGTCATGCGAGCCCAGAGGGTAAGGATGTCTGTGAGTGTGGGAATGCAGTCGTTTAAGTAAAGGCACGTGTTTATTCGTGAGTACCTGGAAGGCAGGCACATTCGTAAGTGTGGTCCCCGGTTTGATGGCAGGTTCCCCCATTGAGGCACTGAGATGGCGCGCAGGGCTGAGTAAGGACCTCACACGTGCGCCCGCTGTAACCAGGAAGGCACTCGCAGCGAAACGAGCCATGCGTGTTCACACAGTTGCCTCCGTTTAGGCACTTTCCTGGCTTCCGGCACTCGTCGATGTCGTTGCGACAGTTCTTGCCCTGGTAGCCTGGTGGGCATGAACAGTTGTAGTGGTTGTTCCAATTGGTGCAGCGGGCACCGTTGGCACATGGGCTTGTGGCACAGGCATCGATCAGAGAGCAGTCCTGACCTATGAATGCACAGTGAGACAGAAGGCTTCAATCTTATAAATAAAATAAAGTTATTCATAAATCCTGGAGTAAAAAAGAAAAGTCAGACTGTGAGACTGATCTAGGAATGGATCAGGATTTTTTATATCACCATCCAAAATGTATTGTTAGTATGTTCTACAGTATAGTTTTAACATAATCTTTCTTCACTTTACTTACATTTTCTAATATGACGTAAGGCCTAAGGCATACTTTCCTCAGCGCATATCCTAAAGATGCATTGGATTGCGTTTGCATGTTTAAATATTGCATGAAACTATGGCATTTAATAAAGAGCAGCAGAGTAACTTGATCTTAATCACACACTTCCGTTGAGGTTTACCTCTAAAGCCTCTCTGGCACACGCAGGTATACTGTGGGACACCGTTCCCCACTTGACTTTTGCAAGCTGCTCCGTTAAGGCACGGCAAACGATGGCATGGGTCCAGGTGTTGGCACAGCTGTCCGATGTACCCGGGCCGGCACCTGAAAGATTGAGCATGAAGAATATCGAATAAAAATAAATGAGACAGTGAGAAATCTGGCAAGCAAGCAAGCAGGGAACGTTGAACATTGCTTAATGCAGTCAGGAGCTCCACCTCTGAATGACAGTCCTGCCAAGATCTGACACAGACCGTCTGCCTTTTTCATTACCGCAACTCAGAGTGTATATTAATACTGCCTGAACTGGGTCATGTCAAGAGAAACACACATACACACAGACAATTGAATGCACTAAGACAGATGTAAAGTATCATTTGTTCTTCTGTGAAATGGACAGGCCCACTCTCCAAATTCCCCCAATATTCCCAAGCTGCACCATTTTACTCTGTCCATGCCAGCTCCCATTCCAGCATCATTGCTCTTTCTGTACGGTGCAGCCAAACACTCTTTCCGCACTTAGAAGAAGATGAGTCTGTCAGGAATTGCCTACTCTTAAGACAAGCATGTAACAAAGGAATTATATACAACACAAGGCTTTATTTGTTCTATAAAAATAAGCCACTCAAAAGACCAAAGCGAGCACGCTATAGAAATTAGATGTTGTCAAACTGCTTTGTAAAGAACTTTCATTGGTGCATTCATTTCTCTGTTCCATGGCTTTCATTGTACTTGTGTAGTATCTTGATAGACGGCATAGTGCGACCTGAAACTGCGCAGGCAAGATAAGGCACAAACAGCTTTTGGGTTTTAAAGGTCGTCTCTGGGGGGGCAAACGAGGTCGCCTAGTGTATGCAGGGTAACCCTACACTCACCCGGGGAGCCCCCGCTACAGGATGGGCGCCCACATCAAACGGGCCGTTTGAAGCTGATGACAAGACCTGTTATGGCTGTCCGCTCCCGCCCTCTGGCTCTCTCCCTTTTCACTGTAAACCAAACTCCTGGGCAGTGACAACAATGGCTTTTCCTCTGCCCTGTTTATATGAAGGCCACTTTTTTTTTCTTTTAGTCTCATCCTTTATTGCCTCCTTTGTGACTCGCAGCTCCTCCCATGTACTCATCTGATAGGTTGTGTTTTCTGATTCTGACGAAGCCTGGTCAAAACCAACAGGTCATCCGGCCTCCAGGGGGCTCTGGACCGGCTCATAAATTTTTTTTTTTTTTTTTAAACAAGCTCATAAAAACTGCTCTACATTGTGGTGACCTTCATTTTTTACTTCCTCAGCAAGATATTGAATTGAAAAGGGGTTTTAAAAAATGCCACAATGGTCATGATGGCATTTCCAAAATGACCAGAGATTAGGATCTAAGTTGTAATAGAAGGAGTTCTTGTTCTTCCTTCTCCTCCTTTTTCACCTTCTCTCAAGGCCCCATGGAGCAATGGCCAGCCTTCCCTATGAAACCTCTTACAAGCTGGGAGGTCAAATGTCAAAGGTCAGCAGTCTGATTGTAATGATAATGTTCGCAAGGCTGAGGGCTAGGGGGTAGGGTAGTCTGTTGGAAGCTAGTATGTCTTTGAAACAGTGTGGAAGAGATGCTTGGGCTAGGGTCTGCTACAGAGGGAATGTCATGTCATACTTCCTGTAATCCTCCATCTCCTGCTCTGAAAACAGTCACCCTGTTGGCGGACAGCAGATCCCCGTCGCCCCGGCAACCTCACAGACAAACGAGCGAGTCTGACACACCACCAATCAGCCCCTACCCTTCGTCCCCTCAGCTATTTGTCATGGCTTGGCGGGGTTTATTTAGAGGCAAATTAACTATGTCTGGAATTTCTGCTGTCACTGGAAAAATGAAACCAGGGGTCTGGGCACAAAGGAAAGGTTCGAGGGATGGGGAAGGGTACTCGCGCTGAGGTCTCTTTATGAGCATGCAGTCTGATACTTCAAATCTTTCACATCTGAAGAAAAAGCTGCATAAAACACCGGAAAGGTTTCAGCGTCCTTGCTCTGTTCTATAATTCCTATATGTGAAGGAATTTCATGTTGCATATTCTTCTAACCTGATGACTGTTAACAAGCCAAAGTCTGGCCTTTGTGTCAAAAATGCAAAAGACTCCGTAAAGTAAAATAAAATGGATGGACTGGGTTTTGAAAAGCTGCATTTTGGGTTGGAGTTTGGATATCAGAATGTGTTAATGCACGCATGTGGGTATATCAGGGTCAGTGTCTGGATTGTGGTCCTTGAAGGATGCCTGTGGATATGAGCTGAATGTGCAGATATTGGTCAGGCAGCCGCAGGAGGGAGGACAGGACAGGATAGGTTATTTGTCCTCATGCGTAGTACGGCAGCCAAAACACACATTCTTTTGTCTCAACCTTGGCCGTGCCTTTCATTCTATTCCAACAAGACTAACAAGTCTCGTAAAAGTACTCCATAATAACCTGTGTCTCCAGAAACGCATGCTGTTCTCTGAAAGTTTCATTTTATTTTATTTTTTGGTTAGTTACTTTGTACTTTGAATACTTTGTATTCAAAAGCGGAAATATGTGTAATATGAGTGTGGGTGTGTGTGTGTGTGTATATGTGTTCAGATTTTTCAGCAGGTGCAGGACGTTCTGCATCATCGACAGCATGACAGATTCAAAGTCTTGACTCCCCCCCGAATTCCCCGAGGAAGCACGTGCGGTACTTGGCTAGAGAGTGGCCAGAGACGCACGTCACGACACTCCTGACGACTCGCGCCAGCTGCAACCGAGTGCTTCCCATCTTTCCACATCTGTCCACATCTGTCAGCACAGCTCCAGCTGGTGTTTTTTTCGGAAGCTTATGAGCTAAATAACAGCGCTGTTATAATGTCTTCTTGATAAACCTTGCACACACATTCATGCATTCTTCTGATGCAATTCCATGCATGTGAGCACGCCGATACACACTACATACACACAACACGCTACCCATGATAATATTTATCTATAAAATAGGTTATTCTTGATAGTTGAGGCTATCTCAGAGTGAGTAGAAGACAAACCATTCAGACGTTGATGCAGAGAAAAAACAAACACAACGCAATCCCATGCGCAACGCAGACTATTGCTCAACACACACGCACACAATTCAAATGAACTCCGCGTAATGTTTATCAAGCTCCTGAGAGCAAGAGTGCCGAGCGTAGGATGCTTTGTTTCGTCTCACAATGACGCTTGCTGGGATCATATATACTGAAGGAGTTGATCCTAGATAAGCACTCTTATTCTGAGAAATTTGATAAACCTGTGCCAAACCAACCTGTGCCTTACAAACCTGGGCTGCTCCTTGCTGGAGTGCTGGTGAGAAGAGTAAAAGAAAAAAAGCTGCCTTGAACTTAAGACTTAGTGTACAATGAAATAAACATCATTCCTCACGGTATGAAGCATAAGAACCAATCTTTACCCCTGACATAATAATGATATACTACCAACTGTATCAAAAGAGCTGCACAGGAAGTGATGAGTCTTCAGGTTTTTTGTTTTTTAAGGATGCTCACCGAATGATTTATGTGTGTGAAACTTATCGACTCAGCTCTTTATGGGAACTCAATGCTGTTTTTCCTGCTTTGGGGGTCAACGGGGCAGGTAACTGAACACCACTCTGCCCAGCAGTACTCCATACACCCTTAAGGTCGTGGCACCTCTAGAGAAGAGGCGAAAACACGACGGCTCATCTCGAATGGGAGCTCGATTCGTCCGGTCATGGTCTGCCAGCCGCTGAGCATGGGAGAATTCCTGTTGGAAAGCTTCCAGTCTTCCCAGGTACTTCAAGCCAAGCATCCCATACTGAGGCGAAAACAATAAGCACACATGCGAGCACAGGGAAAAATCGCTTATCAGGGTGATTTTATGTGACGACCTGTGTAGTTATTTCTTTTTTAAAAAACATGAGCCAGAATGATCCTGAACCTTGTCTGCTACAATGTCTGGACCATAATGCATGTAACCCCATGTTACATTCTACAAGTGAAGAACAGCACAATTCCTTTGGAAAAAAAAAAAAACCAACCAAAAAAAAAAAGCCCATACTGACAACACAGTGCCAACAAGAACCCCCTCTACTCACACCCACGCATTCACCAACTCAGCCATCCAACTCCCCCCTTTCTCATAGAGGAACCAAAGTGGGGGTAGGGAAGCATTTTGTGGGCCAAATAAAAGAGCTAAAGTAGTCAGAATCCCATTGTGTGAGAAAAGAGGTGGTGGTGGTGGTGGTGGTAGGGGGGGGGGCAGTGACCCAAACAGCCAGGCTTTCAGGCCTGTTCTTATATGGACCAACAGACCTCAGCTGTAGCCTGGCAACAGTAACCCATGGCTGGGGACAGACAGAGGAGGGGGAACTCGAAAAGACAGAGCGTCCCATAAGAACAGTTTCAGAGCAGAATTTTTTTGGTATGCGTGGCTGAATTAGACATTGCACTCAAAACCAACAAAACTGAATGCGAGTTTTCCCAAAGAACTTCCAAAGTCTGTCCATAACAATGGGCCTAACAATGGGAACAACATGACTACTGATTGATATTTCCCCCAACAAACCATTAAAAGAACATTACTCCACAGAACCAGCTACATATTCTGTTTGCAGAAGCAACAAGTCTGTTCTCAAATCCCTGCTTCTCTTCATGTGCTGCTTCAAGCTGCACTGCCTTGCAATTACAGTATCTCCGCTTTAAAGATGAGGCTCAGATTGAAAGGGAGTGGTTTTGTTATTTAACCTGATAATGATAATGACACATGATAGCAGGACTGGTTGCAAAATAAAAACAAGCACTGTATGTACAAGGATGGTGTACAGATCTCTCCACGATTCTTTTGCTGTCGTGTTTATAATTACGTTTTTGTTCGAGAGGCTAAAAGTAGCTTGGGATTTCTCCTATTGCTAACAAGACGACCATAACCACATCCCATACTCCATGGAGTCGAGGTCTTCCAAAGCATTCCTCGATGTGTTTCGCCACAGAAACCCCACCCCACCACCCAAAACGGGCCCGTTCCTTGGGAACTTGCAGAGATGGTCGGGGCTTGACAATACTGCAGCAAACCAGGGGAAATATTTCTTTTAAAATGGTAGCCCTGTAAAAACATTCCATGAATCATTTCTTTCACAACCACATCATGTCACTTTCATGTTACTCAACTCAGGATTTTTTCACCATTACCTATTGTTTCCTGTTTCACTGAATTTGCACAATTGCGCGGGAAAAGCTGACTGAAATGTTTTGAAATTGGAAATGATAGAGGCAACTTTGCACAAGAAATTCAATAACTTTTTTTTTTTTTTAACTCAATTACAGGATTGGGTAATCCTGCTTTTCACATACTAAAAAAATCAATGACTAAAAGAGAACCACATTTAAAACCTATTAATGAGTAGCATAACTATATAAAGTCTGTTATTTTGGCATTTATTTCCATTTGCCCAGGTACGTTTACTAAAGTCAAGGCCAAATATATTTCCAAATCAGTTGAAGTGAAAAAAATAAAAAATACTCATAGGTATCAATTTTACACTGATTCAAACAAACACTCAGTAGGAATCCTCGTCTACAGAGCCTAACAGCTTTAACATACCTTTATCACCCATAAATCCACATTAAGGCCAACATTCCTTCTTTTAGAGTCAACAACATCTAATAAACACCAAGACAAACAGATACACATTATGGAACTTAGCCAAAATGCACCTATATGGCCAACTCTTACATTTAGTGCCTTAGATTTCTGCAGAAGTCATGGCTATCCTAGTTTCATCCTTGAACATGTAACACTGGGTTCTTGATACTAATAATGTCTCTCGGGTCCATCAAAGGGCCTGTTTTCCATTTGTGCCAGTTAGATGTCATATAAGGTCTGGATGAGACATGAATTAAGTAAAATGATGAGCCAGACAGGGGTAAGTAAAGCACAGGGGTTAGGAAAAGTCATCACTTCCTGTTCTAGAGCCTGGGAACTAGGGCAGCGTTCTTCCAGTCTCTTCCATTGTACGTTTCCCATATGGTCCCATGAGTTTGTCCAATCAGAGTGCAGTTTACCAGGTTCCTCTGGCTTAGGCTGGATCACTTGATTCAATTTGCTCATCAGATGAACGCAATCTAATATTGGTGCAAGCCTACATGGTTATATCAAATGAAACTCATTAGAAAATATTCTTCAAAGCATTCCTCTAGACAGTGCTCAAGGGTCGAGACAGTCAGAGAGGAGGGATCTTATTAAAGATTCCACTCTAATCCACCAAAACGAAAGTAGGAAAAATCTTCATGGAACCAAATGTCATAACAAGTGGGCAATGTATTAAAAGCGCATAAAAATTATTAGTTTTTCTTTACTTCTGAATGTAATAATCAAATTATTGCAAGGTTGATGAATGAAAAAGGAAGACAGAAGATGTTTTGAAGCAACAAGCAGTGTCTCTTGAATGCCTCTGGCCGCATCCATCTGTTCTCAAGACACAGAAATTCTACGGATCATCAAGCCGATCCTCAATTTATAGACTCACTTTACTACTGAGGTCAGGGTACCACCATGAACAACACACAGTATTCACTCTCCAACTGAGGAACATAGAGACGAGAGAAAACACTCGTCTCCGCCTTGTGGCTTTGCTGCCGACATTCTTTTATCTACAAGCCGCAGTTCTTAGAGACTTAGCAAGCTAGTGACCGAAGCCGTCACCCGTCTGCTAAAATGAGTTTCCCAATCTCTTCGCCGTGTCTATGTGTGCGCGTAGAAGCCCTCCACCTCCGGTCCTCCATGAGCCTGTCTGTCTCGGCATGGGGCAGCAGGCCACTCAAAGGCAGCACCTGGCCCTCCACTCTTCTTTTGTAAAGGGCTGACTTCAGTGGATTACCATCACAACATCCACCAGCTGTCCCCTACATCCCGGCTCAACCCCCTAAACACCCCCCCCCATTCCTCCAGCTGGAGCCTCTCTGAATGACACCCTCACAATCTGCCTAATTATCTCGCTGCTTCAGCTGGGACTTCATCCCACAGTTGAACGCTGCTTGCTTGCAAGCACTCCACACAGGGGTGGGATGAGATCAGTGGGGCCACTGAAACAGCCACTCCAGTGGGACTTCCTGACTCTTCACCTAGACCCACATTCCTAGACTCAGCACCAACAAGTGCTATGTCACTCTTGCAACTTGGATCATGGAGAAAGTGAGTTTTCAGGAAAGATATAGTCCTCAGACCACAATCTGAGACCTAAATCTATGTGAATGCTTCTAAATGCAAGCCCAGTTTACACATTTCACTATGCCATAAGATCTGACAATATAACACTGAATCGGTTGATCTGGCGGTGGCCCGTGGAGAATGTTAACCCCGAGAGTAACTCTCCACCCATATGACTGGACTATTGTGAGCAAGGGCTTATGGGAGCAGTTACTCATGGATTAATTCTGTAATCTGTCAAGAACTACACTGGTCACTAACACTCTGGGGGTAGTGCACCATTAAGAGAGAAGGGACACAAATCATTGAAAGAAGAGGGGTATTTTTATAATTTGTAGGTCGCAGACGGGACAGGTTTGTCTTTGGCGTCAGATCAATAAAGCAGTTGAGTGTCATGATAACTAGGGCAGCCACAATAGCTATCCTGGGGCAGGATTCATATAATATCAGTTACCTGACACTGCATAGAAAGAACGACAGTAAACATGGAGCTTAAACCACCTTAAAAAATCATGCACGGTAATTCATAGCAAAGGCCATTTACCACCTCCAATTCTTGCTACTAGTCGCCTGGACTTTCTCCCTTATTTTTGCCTGTTTTCTCCAGCATTCTCGTTCGCCCTTTTCTTTTCTCGCATTTCGCCTCCTGCGGTGCCAGGTTACAGGTTGGTATCTAAAAGAATAAATGGTCCTTTTTTGCTGTTTTCGATCTCTGGTTACGCTGCGTTCCCTGGAGAAATAGGCAGGAGGTGTGGTGGAGCGAGCTTTATGCTCTCTGAGCCAGTTAGACCACTCTCCTGAGTCAAACCTCTCGGTATAGTTGCCATACTGCTCTGTGTAATATGACATTTACTGTCCCATTTTCTATTCCTTTTAGACACCTCTAAGAGAGTACAACAAATACAATTTTACAATAGTTTGAAGTTTAATTACTTGTATACCGTTATGACTCACCAAGTGCATCTCTCTGCTCAAGTATGCAAGAAACAGGTCAAAGGAGGTTCATAAACTCTGTTAAAGATTTACAGACACGTTTTAATACCACTCAACCTGATGTGTCGTGCATAATGATTAAGAGGACTTGTATCCTACTTAACGTGTTTCTGCTTGAGTGTCTTAATGAGATTACTTCTTCAACAGGTGTGTTGGAGATCTGAAATCATGAAAATAAGCTGCTCAGACCTTTTATCTACTTGCCTTTCCCATACATTGACCATAGGTGAGAATATAGCTTTTATAAAACATGTGGTTTAATCTGCGGATTATGTTCTGTACTACTGATATAAAAAAAAAAATCCAGGGTCGGGTCTGTGAGCAAAAGTTTGAATCGTAACTCAGTGCTTTTTGATTCTGCCCCTCTTGGATAACAGCATCTTTTCGAGATTATGAAATGTAAGTATAGAAATGCTCATTCACCTGCTCCTTTCGTGTGAGTCTGCATAACATTACAGGGTTTGACCTGAACTGAGAGCTCATTCTTCATGAGCTGGTCAGTAACCAGGTAATAACAGTGCGCCTGAGGATACAACATTCACCGACAACAAAAGACCGAACTTAGAAGGAAAGGGGAAAAAAATGCCTTGAGGGACAGAAAACAAAGACAAAAGCAAATGGGTTACGGATAAAGTATGCGCCAGAAAACTTGCAGCATGTCTGTTGGTTTAAACATTATATTAGAAATGCTTTAAAAATGCAGGGCTCTTAAATAATGGCATTTTTTTTTTATAAAGGAAATTGACTTCTGTCATGTGTGCTAAAAAACACTGAAATCACAGATGTTCTCCAAATGTTTTTTTTAGGTTAAATGACATTCTTTTAGCACAGCATACTTTGTTTAAAATCAAGTAGCAAGCACACATTACAGAGTCATGAAAGTGACTATAAAAGAATGCTATGAGGGCAAATCTTATTATCCCGAATAACCACGTTATTCCATTTGTTTCCACAGCTTGTGGATTCTTCGTACAGTGCAATATAAGTAATTGTAGAGTCTTCTGGTTTGAACAACAACTTAATTGCTATTGCCTGGTGTTATACTCAGCCACAGAAAAGATTTCCCAGATATTTGTGTGTTGGTGAAAAAAACTCTTAATCATGAATGAATTCTCTAGATTTCACACATACACACACACAGAGGCACACAGCAGTTCACATCAAGCACGAAAGCTAAAACAACAGCTCCAGGCATTCATGTGATAACAATCACTTTGCATTAGCATACAGAGCAAAGACAAAAACTGTGGGAAGCCGTGGATACGGATAACCCCAAAAGTCTGCAACCCTGCTAACCAGCAGCATGTTGCGTTTTAGCTTTATTTTTCTTACTCCAGCCACTTGAAGGATCTAAAATCTTGTGGACAGGTGCAAGCGGCCCATGTGTCATCTAGCAGACATGAGAAAAACTCTGGCAACATTGTTGTTCTTTGTGCCTGGCAACCCATTCAGCCTCTCAGACCGAACACCTCAAAGCCACACAGCATGTTCGCTATAAAACAACAGAGAACCAGGGCCTGTGCCAAAAACAAAACAAAATGCAAAATAAAATGTAAAAAAGAAAGATGATAACCGTTGCCTTGGGATTGGAAACATTCCAACCTGCTTTCTGACCCAGCTGCAAGTGTATCCAAACACTCTCATACACAATCTGACACTTACGACCAAGGCTAAATCACAACAGAAACATTCATTCTCCACAGCTAACCTGCAGCCATGAAACGGCTAACGTCGTTAGCACCTACTCCTTTCCTTTTCAAAACATTCAGTTAGGCGAGGTGAAGAGGTTAGCGCCTGTGAAGCTAACTGGGAGCTGTAATGTAAGGCTCGTGTAATAATTCTCCTCTTGCTGAACAGCTGAAGGAAGGCTTTAACTTTTACAGCTTTAACAGCTTAAATTGGATCAATTTTCTTTAGCTCAAAAAAAAAAACTTGATTATACACATTTTTTCCCTTTAAGAGGTTCCTTTAGTGATCAACACTTGATCAAAGCCTTCTAACAATCATATCTTCTATAAGGCTTAAATCTGAAGATAAACTGAATGGCCATAATGCTAAACTGACTGTATATGTCGCTAGCAATGACCTAATTACATTTTGCTGACAGCAATGCTAACATACCATAACCTTAAAGGAACAAAAATGCTGTAAAACATTTTTTAGTAGTTTAGTAGTTACTCACTCACTTTTGGTTGGTCCTAAGTACATTTCAACTTTTTTGTTCTAAAATGATTATTCAGTTATTTGTAGCACCAAGCCAAAAAGAAAGAAGAAACAGTTTTGCTTCCTAAAGATTATACATTAGCGGAAAAAACGTATGTATTGCCATTCTTTTGTATGTCAATGCATGTATCAGTCCGAAATAGATTTTTTAAAACAACATTTTTATTCACATGTGTTTCCATTTCAGGTGGCAAAATTTTGTCATTCCTTTATAATCCTACAGGTGGTGTGCTCTAAACTATTCACACATTGGCAGGCAGCACAGCAAACAATTTCATCATTTTCATGAACTGAGAAACCAATGAACACATTCTTTAGGAAACAAAAAAATTGTTCTCTGGAATTGCTCTAAAGGTGAAGAAAAAAATAAAAATAAAAACAAACATGAATTCAACACATTTAGTTGGCTAAGACCAACTTCTAGTGGAGACTATGTCCAACTCAATAATTGTATGACGTATGTCTTTTTTCTGCCAGTGTTCAAGTTCTCATTTGACAAAAAAAAAAGGAAGAAAAACTCCTAATGTATCTGTTTTACAGCTCCATGAAACATCATGCTAGACACAAATAAATGTAAGTTAATAAGTTATGAATTTCTGGATCTTGGTTAACAGGTGCAGTGTTTGTTGCTCCCCCCATTACATCACTAATGAAAATAAAACAAAGACTGTTGCTCCTAAAAGAGGGGAAAAAAATAGGACCGGGAGAACTTACATGCATCTCGAGTCAATACACATTCCCCCATTTTCACACGGTCTGTGTGGGTCCAAGCAGCGCAGTCCTGTGGAAAGAAAAAAGAACACACAGGCACATTTACACACATACACACTCACTGCATAGGCCTAAGTTGTATTGTGTCTTTCTTTTGGATCTTCGATTAGGCACCTTTACTCTCACATACAGTGTTTTGTTTTGCATGTTATCGGTGTGTGAATAGAGGCGTGTAAACGAGATAACTGTGGATTCATTCACCAAGACTTCGAAATGTGATTAAAAGCTCATTTATGGTGTGAAGGAGATAGGGTTCAAGCTTTGGTGCTGTCTGTTATCAGATGAATTGGTGTGTAATTGTGCGAAGTCTATGAAGTGGTCAATTTCCGTGTATGCCAGTACACTTATAGGTCTGATTTTAAAAAGAAAAGAAGAAAAGAAAAAATAAATGTATATAAAAGTTTTTTCATTAAGTTTCATGCAGCATAGTTCTATTCATGGATTTGGACTTTTTAATGAAGTTTGAAGTGAGTTTATTTACAACTAAAATCAAGTGCAACAAACATAAAATATTATTCTGTAGTAATCGCCAGCTTGTTATGGTAGTGATTGAAACTTTAATAATAAATAAATATATTTTTTATTAAGTTTTTAAAACAAATTGCATTTAAGTGCTTTCCCATCCCCCCTGGTGCACTGCAATACAAAGTTCAGCTCTTAATAGCTCTTTGTTCGTAAAACACACGGGGGGCAAAGGTACACATCATTAACCTTAAATCCCTATGAAATCCCATATAAATCTTATATAGATCTTCTATCATGGCGAAAATTAAAGAAAACAATCATGAAACACATTTTCTCCAAAAGCACTAAAAACCCACGTGTGGAAATGCATCGTAGAAATACACCATTGGTTGCCAGATTTCACTGTCTTCAATCCCAATCATGATATATTGCATGCAAATTACGAACAGACCTAAATACAAATTGACAAACTCCAAGTTACGCGTGAAATCCTATTGGCAAGATGTTTACTTTAAACTTCTGAGATTTAAAAGCGACAAGCCTTTGAAATCATTTCCAATCTGGCAACCAGTGCGCTCAACATGTTGCCGATTTCACTTCAGGCGCTTTATTCAAGACGGCGCAATACTTTCTCACGGTCTTCTTGATCACTCACTTCAAACAGGACACTTGTATCATATTCACATTCGGATGTTCACACACACACACAGCCACCCTAACTACACGCACAGAAACTTTATAAATAAAGAAGATCCTGCTGCAACAAAATTCCTATTACATGCATATGCAATATGCATGAATGTAGCGGCTTTCTCTTTAGGATACTTATACTATAAAGGGTTAATGTAACTAATGCATCTTGTAGATTGTAACACAAATGTCGCGTTTTGTTTGATGTGACATTTGAATTGCGCTCCTGCAACTGTTGCGCGAGAGCTTTGCCTCAATGCACCTCCAGCGAAACTCCACTTCAGGTTGTTCATCCCAAGCAATAATATTGCGTTTGTGATTTGCATATTACTCTAAAGAGTTGTTAGTACACTGCAAACAGTCGCGATAACTAGATACATCAGATAAAGAGATACAGCACGTATCCATGTTGCACACTCAAAGTGATGAGCCAAGCTGCTTGAAGACTTTAAGTACTATATACAAAATGCATTAAAAATATTTTTGGTTAAAATGGATTAGTCAATCTAATAGGCAAGTTTTACAGTCTTGTAACGCATTACAGACATTTCCACGAAGCCCGAGAGTGTCTTCCATCCCAACCATACACCACGCGCGAGCAAAGTTATTGCAACTTTCCTTCTATCTGTCTTCTTTTTTCTTTCAATGAAACAGCAAAAAAAGGCAGTTTAACTCACCTTCACAAATATGCATCAGACCCAAAAATGACAGGACAACCCAAAATCTGTAATTCCTCATATCTGTGGACATCTTATCCATCTCCTCTGTTAAAAGCGTCAGCAATAATACATCCTTTTAAAAAGCGAGAAAAAGACTGAAGTTCCCAGGGAGCACTTTGAGAAAAAGCAGCCTCATAGAGTGGGTTTGTGATTTTCTTTTGTCTTTCGTAGAAACTTTCTTCTCTCGGCGTTAGTCCAGTGCCGTATTTCCTCCGTGCAGCTCCGCCGCGCGCGCACTGCGACTCCGAGAAGCTCCTGTAAGTTTTGGGACAAGTTTCCCCCGCTCCTGCCCTCCTGCCCTGAGATATCACTCCGCCCCGTCTCAGGCTTCAGTGCGCTCAGGAGCGGCGTCACAGGGTCCGTATTCCTCCGCGCACTGAACAGAGGAGCACTGAGCTTCGCGTTACTGCCTCAACATTACCACAGTAATGTTTATAGTACAATATTTAAACTTAGGATAACTTCGCTTTACTGAGCTATATTTCAATTCGTCTTACTCCACACGTCTTACTCCAAGTCTTAACAAACGCCAAAATCACGACACAGATAGCTAACTTTCAAATGAATCCAAATAAAAGAACCTAGACCCTAAACACACATTCAGCATGAACACACTCCTGAACATGTAGATTAAGTCCGTCTTTCCTTTTTTTCCTGTATTCTATTCTTTTCATACTTCCATCATTTCCTTTTTCTCTTTTTCTCTTTTTTTCATCCATCTTTTCCTTCCTTCCTTGCTTTACTTTTTCCATTCTGGATTTCTTCCTTCTCATTTTCCTTCCCATTCTTTTTCTTTGCTTTTTCTTTTTCCATCATACTCTTCTTTTTCTTTTCTTTTCTGCTTTCTTCTGTACCTGCTTTCATTTCCCTTCTCTTCCATTTTCCTTTCTTTATCTTTTTCCTTCCTTCCTTCCTTCTTTTTTCCTTTCCCTTTGATCCATCTTACTCTTCTTTTTCTTTAGTTTCTCCTTCATTTTCTCTGTTCTTTCTTTTCAAATTTACCCATTTCCTTCAGTTTTCTTTAATTTTTCATTCTTCATTCCTTCTATTTTCTTTGCATTACTTCTTTTACCTTTTGAATTTCAGATTTTTTTCCCCTTCCCTTCTTCCTTCCTTCTCTTGCTTTATTTTTCCTTTGCCTTTACCGTGCCTTTTCTTTTTCTCCTTTATTCCGTCCTTGCTTTCTTTTCCCATTTCCCTTAATTTTCCTTTCTTCTTCATTTTTGTCTGTCTGTCTGTCCTTCTTTCTTTCCTTTGTCCACCACATTTGTTCCATCTTACCCTTTTTTATGCACATTTGGATAATTATTTTTTACAATTCCCCAATCCCTTCCATTTTCTTTAGTTTCTTCATTTTTCATTTTCTCATTCTTCCTTCCTGCCTTCCTTCATAGCTCACATCTTCATCCTACATCCTGTCCAAATCTTTCTTTCTTTCTCTTTCTTTCTTTCTTTCTTTCTTTCTTTCTTTCTTTCTTTCTTTATTTATTTACTTCCTTCTATCTCTATTTATTAAAAATCTGTCTTTGTTGTTCCACCCTTTCTCCCTTTTCCATTACATTGTTTCTCTTCTTTTTTTCATATTTGTGCATATTTTAATGTACATACCTGAGTACATTGAACTTTTACTCAGTTAATGACACAAAACTCACACTTACACTTAAGTTTAACATTTTAGTCTTTTTACCACACTCCCTGGTCAAAATAATAAAGACTTAATGACAGGGACTGAGCACAGGATTACATCATTAAACACCCCTTTTTTATGAGGAAAGTTATGTTTTCAGCCTTCTCAATCCAGGAAAAACAAAAGTGTTATGAGCCTTTTTGTGAGACACATTATTATTACTACAATAACTTATTTGCTTCAAGCATTTGAAGCAAAAGATAAGATATGGACAAACAAAAGCAGAGTTTTGTGCTTTCAAGGAGTTCTTCATCTTTTTAAATAATTAATTTTTTATATACAGAAACTGGACTGGAAGTTATTGCCACATCCCCCGTTCTGATCTCATCCCAAGCCATTTCCACATGTTTGGATCATTAAAGGAGGTCCTGGGACGCCAGTGCATTGGGTGTCAAGCAGGCAGTCCAATCATGAGCAAATTTTCTACATTGATGTCATCCAAACACTAGTGAAATGCTGGGATGAATGCATTAGTCTAGCAGGGGATTATATAGAGAAATAAAATGAGTTTTTTAGTCTCATAACTGTGCTCTATTATTCTGCATAATCAAAACTCACAATGCTAACCACTACACCACCGTGCCGCCTCCCCATGAGCATTCTATCTGAAGTAATTCATAATGAAAGTGAGAATCTTAACCCAGCCCCCAAACTTAGCTTTGACCTCCTAAACACATACAAAGTCATGTTTCATTCAAGTCATCATCAAATATATGTAACCCTCCCCAAGGCCTAAGCATATCTAACTCAGAGACAATTCCACAACGACAATCTCACCTCTGCAAGCTGTCAAACACCTGCTTCTTACTGAGTCACTTTCCATGACTACTGAACAAAAACTGCTGACCAACAAAGTTTGATTCCGATTAAGTTCGTAACAATCAAACACAGGTTTGGTTGTGTAGTATGTTGATGAAACCCTGGTATTTAGATGAACAAACTTCTGCCATGTGTGTTGCTGTTTTAACTGTCCACACTGTAATGAATCCTGGGTTGATTAAAATTTGTTCTTGAATTGTTTGTTCTGTTCTTCCTAATTTTACTTTTCTCCTCTAATTATTTCTCTATTTTCTTTCCCTTTTTAATTTCTTTTTCGAATCCCCTCCTTTTTCTTCTTTCCATTTTTCCTCTTAATTTCTTCTCCTGTCCTCCTTCTCCTTTCCTACTTCCATCTTTTAATCATTCAGATTGTTTTCTTTCTTTCTTTCTTTCTTTCTTTCTTTCTTTCTTTCTTTCTTTTTTTCTTTCTTGTCCTTCATTACTTCCTATTTTCTTTCCTTTTACTTTCGTCGATTTTTTTCTTTTACTCATACCTTTCTCTTGTACTTCTTTCCAACTACATTCCTTGGCCTTTCCATCCTTGTTTTTCCTTTTAGTCTTTATTTCCTTCTTTTCAAGTTATGCTTTCTTTCTTTCTTTCTTTTTTTCATGTTTTGCTTTAATCTTTCTTTCTTTCCATGTTGTGCTTTCTTTTTTCCTTTCTTTTCAAGTTATGCTTTCTTTCTTTCTTTCTTTCTTTTTCTTTCTTTCTTTCTTTCTTTCTTTCTTTCTTTCTTTCCATGTTTTCCCCTTATTTTTCCCTTTTTCATACTTTCTTTCTTTCCAGATTTTTTCTTTTTTACTCATACAATCTACTTATCTGTAGCGTGCTCATGTGTGGAGTTTGTCATGATGAGCGAGGCTTCTGATACCACTTCCTCTATTATTATTACATATTGTTCATGAAATCCTGGATAAGACAAATAAACTTCTGTCAAGTGTGTCGCTGTGCTTGTATTTACCTGCTGTGTTTGTCGTCCCTGTTGTATTGTGTGATCATTGAGATCAGCAGTGATGCCCGCAAGCCGGAAGTGAGCTCAGGAGACAGTCCTGTACACCCTGCCCCACTGCACTCTTTCACCGCCACATATAGAGCCTGGGTTGTTCTGTGGCACTGAGCAGAGCCGCTTGCTCGTAGAGACAATGCTGAAAATTTGAATAAGAAAAGGCCTGCTGCATTATGACACAGTTTCTCTCTGCAGGAGGTGCAGGACGAGAAGAGGGGGAGCGCGGAAACATTCAGAGATTTGTTCTGACCCCCTGCTCACCACCATCCCTACCCATTCTTGAATAAATTAATGGGTTTAAGTGAAGCGAAGTTCGTTACTCAGAGGGTTTTCCCTGAAAAGAAAGCTTATAGTCACTCACTCACTCACTCCTTCAACGCACCAGGCACCTGGAACATTTTGGCACTTGAGTGTGTTATTGTTTACTACACAAGGTTTGTACGCTCTTCAGTTTTAACGCACTTAATCAACCCCCTGACATATTTACGAGGACTAGCCTCCTTTATGCCAGACAGGCTCTCTTTTATTCTTAGGTTTTGTGTTCCATTTTTTTTTAAAGTAGAGAATTAGCAGTCGACCTGCTCAGATTTGTCATTTTATTGAAATGAAATATAACACAAACCGTGCTATTTTAGATCATTATGGCTTTGTGGCTTTTCCTTGAATCAAAAGTACAACACTTTTTAACAACGTCAATCAAAATCTGAGTTACATGGAAATGTTGTAATCAGCAGGAGTAATGCTCAGACTTGTGGCCATAATTGTACGGTATTATAATTAGCAAGAAACATTTTAATCAGATACAGTGAAGAAGTGTTTATTGATGTTGTCCTGTTTAAACGAAGGAACATCTTCCTTCCTTCCTTCCATCGTTTCTTTCTTTCTTTCTTTCTTTCTTTCTTTCTTTCTTTCTTTCTTTCTTTCTTTCTCTTCTGTGTTCCACGGTTATACAACACTTTTGTAATATTGTACAATATTTACACGGTTAAGGCCAAGGGAAAATAAGCTGCATATCATGCAGAATCTAACAACAGAAATATAAATTATTGTGTCTTTTGGATTTCTGATCGCTCAGTTTTGACATTTTGTTGAATTGTAAAGCAGTGGTGAAGCTCATTATGGCTTTGTGGCTTTCAGTAGAATAAAAACTGATGCTGACAATAATAATGTTGTTCATTCGAACATGTACTTAGACTTTTAGCTGCGTCACTCAAAACCCGAGTCACACAGAAACTAATAACCGTTTTCTAAATATAGGAAAATACATTCTGCCTGAATCCTCTCCTGAATAAACATGTTCTTTATTCTTTTTCCTCCTCTAATCAGATCTCTTTCCTTTTTTTTCCTTTTTTCCATTATTCCTTTCTACAGGTCATCCCTTCCACTTTGCCTTCCTTCATTCCTTCCTTCATATCCTTTCGATGATTTTTCTTTTGCTTCATTCCTTCCACTGTTCCTTCCCTTCTTCCTTCCTGTATTCATTTCATTTCCCCTCTTTCTTTCTTTCTTTCTTTCTTTCTTTCTTTCTTTCTTTCTTTCTTTCTTTCTTTTCTGCTTTCTTTCTTTTCTTCCTTGCTTCTCTCCCTTCGTCCTTCTTTTTCTTTGCCTACTTTCCACTTTTCTTTTTACCCAAACCTTCTACCTTTTTTCCTTTCCAACCTTTAGATCTCTCGCTCTCCCCCTCTCTCTCTCTCATTCTTTCTTCCTCGTCCTTTCCTTTGCAATTTGCTTCCTAATTCTATCTTTCTTTTTAGGCAATCTTTCCACTGTTCTTTCTTTCTGTTTATTGTACTTAGTTTGTTCTATCCTTAATTTTTTTCTTTCTCGTACATTCTTTCTTTTCTTCTTGACTTAATTTAATTCCAGTTCATTTTAGTTAATAAACTGTAGAAAATCAAGCTGTGCGGTTCTTATAAACAAATCTCAAGTTACAGTGAAATGATTCATAATCAGGTATATACATTTCCTTCCATCTTGGATTTCTTTCTTTTTTTTTCCTTCCCCTGGTCCAGGTTTGAACGCCTTTGTTTTTTGTCGTCATTGTAATTGTTATTGTGTCTGCTTACATGGCTCTGTTATGCCAAGCACCCACTCGCACTATTAAAGTTCAGGCCATATTGTGTGTCTAACCTCTCTGCGGTTACGCTCAGCAGATCGTTTGGCCCGGGTTCAGAGACATGTCTTTGCTGTCGCAGTCTTTCATGATGACACAAAGAGAACGCAAGTGGCATTTGTTTAGTTCTCAGAGATGAAAGGTTTCATCATTTCAATTCATTTATGGCCGTGTGTAAGCATTTCCAATAATTTTAATAATTCATGAATCTGATTGGTCAGAAGTTGCTGATTGCTTTTCCTAAGAGTAGCTCTTAAGCTCATAAGAGTAGAAATGAATTAATTTTAAATATTCAAGAGTCTTTGATTGGATAATTACTGGAGCCATTATTATGTCTCAGATTCCAAAAAAATATTTTCACTCTAACTGATAGAGCAAGTAGATTCTAATTTCTTATACCTTGTCGCAAGAAACCAACTAAGGAGATTGCTGAAATGACTGGAACTGGGTCAATAATTGTCCAATGCATTATTAAAACCTGGAAGTATAGTGCTGAACCATTAACTTCATGGAAGAAATGTGATTTGCAAAAAAATCATTAATGCGCAAGATCAGAGGTCACTTAAACTCCTCGTGAAGTTGCTTGGAAAAGAAATCAATGTGATGAAAACTCACAGGATTGGGACTCATCAGCTGTCCATAATAAAACAATGGTTGAGAAAGAAGAAAAGAAGAAAGGTTTCAGCTTGTTAGGGAGCTTAAAGATTATACCTTGAGCAACAGAAAAGATCATGTGGTCTGATGAGTCCAGACTGACCCTATTCCAGAGTGATGTGTGTGTGCATCCGAGTAAGAAGGGAAGCGCATGAAGTGATTCACCCATCATGCATAGTGCTCACTGTATGAGCCTCTGGAGGCAGTGTTAGGATCTGGGTTTACTTCAGATGCTCAGCAACGTTATGTGGCAAAAAAATGAAGTCAGCTGACGATGTGCATGTACTGAATGACCAGGTTATCACATCTGTAGTGTTTTTCTTCCCTGATGGCATGGGAATATTCCAGGACTCACATTGTGAAAGACTGTTTCTGAGAGCACGAGGAATCATTTTCACCCATAATGAACCGGCCACCACACAGTCCTGACCTTAACCTCAGTGAAAGTCTTTGGGATGTGCTGGAGAAGACTTCATGGAGTTGTTTTGACTGACATCTCCCAACATGAATAAAAGATCTGAACATTAACGCAATTCTGGATGGAAATAAATGTGGCGACATCGCATAACGTTGTTGAAACAATGCCACAGCAAAAGTGTGAAATACTAGAGTACTGATTATTTTTCAGTTTTTTTCGGGAGCCAGGTAGTGTATGTATCATCGATTAAGGATGAAAATGTTTATTTTTCTATGTATGAGGATTTTTGGGGCAACCTGTATAGTAACGCCTTACACAGGGATGTGCTTCATAAACAGAATAAAAAAGGGTGTATTTGTTGTCATGGAATCCCCAGCTTTTTACAGCAGTTGGTCGTAAAGCTATTACTTTTTAGTCAGAGCTTTACGAAGGGTTTATGACTCGGGAACGTCTTCAGGACAGAGACGTTTACGCTTTCCAGGTTCTCAGTAACATGACAAGTCGATTCTTTTTCACCTTATTAACTTGTGCAGAAAAGACAAATATGTCCACAGCTCATAACACAAGTCATCAGAGGAAGTATGTTTTGCGGATGTAACATAACATTAAGCATGACAGAACTGAAATGTACTTGTTAACATACAATTGGCTGTGGTATAGGAGGAATTAAGCCTTTCAGAATGTGCTGCTATAGGAAATCGATCACACTCAGTGCATTAATATTACCTCTTATAACGCATATTATTGCATTATGTTGCCAATTATATTCTGTTAACAGCACACCCTGTCACAATTAGTTTTTACCAGTTTGACAAGTTATTTATAACTTTTTTATGAATATCAGATGTGTTCTAGATAACTATATTGAAGTTCAACAATGATAAAGCTATAGGTATTACACCTTTTGACATCAGTGTGTCTTTGTGGGAAAAGTGTATTTGTGAGAGCGTATATAGAGGGGGAACAAGACAGAGACAGGATTCTCGCCGAACTCAGAGGGGCTCCAACATCAGAGAAACGAGAACGCGTCAGCGGTTGTGATTTACACACACGTCTGCAGGGATGTCGTATTTATTTTTTACACCTGGGAGTTGTTAGAAGCTGCAGTTTTTTTTTCACACTCAGAACTGATTTCAAATATAACAATTCAAATATGTATTTTTTTAAAGCTTTATATAAACCAAATTGATGCCAGAGTCTTTTTGAGTGTTATAAAACATTTGCTCAGCTGGACACATTTATACTCCTGGCATACATCAAAGATGGGCCACAAATTTATTGGCACTATTGTCATGCGGTATTGATTTGTTGGCCGTTCTGTTCAGGTTCTTGCGCTCTTTGTGAAGCCTGAATGGTACTGTATGTTTGCCTTGTTAAGAGTGAAAGCAAGAGGTTAGAGAGACTTTCTGAATGAGGACCACCCTGCAGAGAGCCAGGCACACACATCCTTACTATCTCGCCCGGCGGCCTCTTAACCCTGCCCCCACGCCTCTCCCAGACCCCGGGGACTGGACTAATACCCCATGGGGATAGTACAGATAATTAAGCTAGCAAGACGGAGAATCCTAAGTACTAGGTCTCGCACTGAGGTATTAGATAAGATATTTTAGTAAAGGTTGAAAGGCATCGATTTGTTCTTTTTGTAGTTATCTTGCGCCTGGCTATGGCATATCTTAAGCCTAAACACTTAGAGCTTGGAGATAGCATTCTGAACTTGTTCCAGTCCAGGGAAAGACAGGAACACAGTCACATCACAGAAATAAAAAGTATAAAGTTATGTTAAAAAAAAACAAACAACAACAACACATTATGGGCTTTGCATGACAAATTGTTAATCATTGATCCATGCTTTTATTAATTAATTATAATTCATTAATAAATAAAATGTGAATGGAAAATTCTGCATGAGGAAAAGAAACACTTTAGGATGTTGTGCTTTTTGGGAAATAATCAAGGTGGTAACAGTAAATGCGCCTCATCACAACACCCCATTATTGGTTAATTTGCTTTATTTAGTAATTTATAATTATATTGAAGACTTTTTGCTTAAAAATTATTAACAATAATTTTCACATAAATGGATAAATTTCAAACACAATTTTTTTTTTCCAGATTAGATTTTTTCCAAAAACATGCATTTCAGTTGAAAAATTTGACTGGATATAAATTGCTATATATATATATATATATATATATATATATATATATATATATATATATATATATATTTATATATATATATATATATATATATAAAGGTTTAGTATAATAGTGCAGAGCTGTGCTTGCAAACTGCAGTGCTGAAATTATGAGTTGGTGTGTATGTCTGGACTGAATGTACAGTATCTACATTGTGCGTGTGTGTATATATCTGTGTGTGTGTGGACAGAATGTCCAGTGATGACTTTACCACCCCCGTGCGCTATGATTTATGTGGGAAAACAAGCGTTGAGCGCCTGCGGAGAGTGTGGAGAGGATTACATCCCCCACCACAAACAGTGTCACGGCCAATCAACTGCACAGACCCCCTTATAACAAGCAGCCAATCAGAAGATGTGGCTGTCTACGTCCACTTACGTCCTAAACATGAATGTTTGCGATCACTTTCTGATCAGAGGATTTGGAGAGGTGTTGTATCAACCTGCTGCACAGAACATTCTATGAAACCTCAGACCTGAGAGATAATCTTCCTTAAAGCTTATGAGAAAACATCAGCCAGTGTGTGCGTATGTGTGTGCCCAAAAATGTGAAAAACATCGATGGCAAGTTAAACTATCTAAAAAGATTCAATATTGTTTTAGACATGCCAAAAGATTTTAACAATTCAGCTGTTTAACTTAAAACGTTATTCAAGAATTTGTATTTATAGAAGCAATAATTCAATTCTCTGAATTACTTTTCTGGAAAGTGGTCTACTTTTACTTTTTTTTTTTTTTTTACTTTTCACAGTCATTGAAACAATATGAGGATATCTGTGTATTAGAGCACATGCTTTCAATTCTAACATGTATAAACAAATTAAATCATGTGCGAGGTTTGTTTTCTTACACACTCTCTCACACCTCCGTCTTCCTTTCCAGATAACTCGTCACTGAGTGCTTGGCTGTCTTGATCTGGTTAGAGAAGGAAAATTGGGATCATCAGTGAGCCTACACCTTGACCTTTCCCAACGAGATGAAAGACAAAAATATGAGCTATTATTCCCTTTCCCTGGGCGCAGTTGCATGTGTTTTCGTGTATTGTGTATATTGTGTGTTGCATCCTGTTCTGTGGAAATGTTTAATTATGTGACCGGTTTGTTACCGCATTATTCGAGCTGAAGGGAGTGAAATACGGTTAGTTAGATTACAACACGACCTCAGTCTTACCCTCGTCCCTCTCTTTCTCTGTCCATCTCTCGCTGCTTGTTACGCTAAGCAAATAATAGTGAGTGATGGACCTCTCTTCGCATTGTGGGACAAGGTGTTTGACTTTCACACCAGTGCTCTAAGCACTTATTAAACTCCGCTAAACGGTGCTGTGTCAAACCGGGGCAGCTAATGTGTGGGAGCGAGGGAATGTTTATGCGTAGGGATCAAGGGGACATTTATTTTTCTGGACCATTTCCCACTCTCTCAGAGCCTTTGGCCTCCCTTGGCGGTGGCTGTAGCCCATGCTGGCTCCGTAAACAAGCAGTCCGTGCCCAGTTGGTGGGTTTTAATCCGCAGCCTCCAGGGAAAATTGCTAGCCACCAAGCATTTACAGCTTAAGAAACTCGGGAACGCATTAAAATTCCCGTCCAATCTTATCCAACCAGACCTCAGCATCCCACCAGCACACTGTGCACTCCTGTGCTGGAATGCGTTTCGGACACAGCCTGGACGTGAGCCAGCTGCCAGCTGGAGGAACTCAGTGTGCCATGGCTGCGTTTCCGTGTGAAATGACTGCTTAAGACCACTCCGAACAGCTGCCGGACAGCGAGGTGCCCCCTCCGCTTCCCGCCGCCTACTCACAGGTTGTAAATCAGCCCCTGAGCATGGCGGCCACTGAAGACTTGCTGAAAAGGTTTCTGAGAGGATCCACAGGGTCAGAGGATACTCTGACCAGAGCATCAGTACTCTACTGATAACCTGAGTCAGGCCTAGAACTGTAGCATGGAATTAGCATAAATTGTGGTATATATGAACACAAAACAAGCAGCAGCATGCACAAACATTAGAACGCTATCCAGTGGAATGTCTGGGGTCGGTCAATAGATTCGACTAATCTGACAAATAATCACAAAACAAATAAGTTGTGGAACGTCACGTTCCCCCCTCTGCGGTGGTTAAAAGGTCTTTGAAGGGTGTTAAGAGAGGCATATGTTGGAGTGAACACGTCAGAAAGAGACATATTGAGAAAAACGACTGAATTACAACTTCAATTGATCTCACATTTGCCTCTGAAAAAAAGAACCAGAAAAAGGGGACGAGGGGACCCGAGGCCTCTGCTAGTACTCCGTCCCTCCCGAGGCGATTGTTACCCAAGTCTGGTGTCAACCTTGCGCCATCAATCACTGCCTTTCAGAGGAGGGGAGACAGGCTGGGGACACGCCCCCCAGGATAGCAGGGTGGTGGTTCTCATGCCCTCCCCCCACCGTCTCCTTGCTCTTACAACCCCACACACGCAACTCTGACAGCTGCTCCGAGCTCTGCCGAGACCTGAGGGCCCCCGTACAGCAGAGACAGCTGCCAGCCCCCAGCCTCCCACAACCCCCGCCTCCCTTCCACCCACCACCCTTATCCAAGGATATGTATTCCATCTTTCATCTATTGTTGTGACTTTTTATCTTTCACACAATCCAAGCGGATGTACATAAAGAACTCAAATGAATGTACCGACTTAAGCTTCACTCTGATGTGTGTGTGTGTGTGTGTGTGTGTTCTTGGATTTTGTGTCAGATTTTGATCCACATTTCTTTGACAAATCTGTCATAAATCCATATTGAAGTCTATTACACTAAAAGATGTCATACACTATAACCATGAATTATCTTTGTCATCCAGTAGTGGGCTGACACTTGCTATGTCACATGACTATGTTAAGTTTACCTGAAAACCATGTAAAGACAAAGGACAATAGTAAAATGTAAAGAAACCATATAAAACAACACACATTCATTTTTAAGGTGGTGGAAGTAATAATTTAAATTTCAATTGCAACTTTCACAAATTATAGACTGATTATAAAACAAAGCTGATCATTAGGTTGTTTTTAACTCCTTTATGCCATTAGCATGGATGCTAGTCAACCACATCATGTTGAATCCTGTTATTTTAAACCCCATTATTTATGTCAAAATGCAGACTTACAGAAAAGAAAGCACAGACATATGAGGTATATTAATTTGAAATAAGTTAATATTTTCGAAATGGCTATATCCATGTTAAAATTGTGTTTTCAAAAAGGTTTTAATTTTTCGGGGCACCACGATTGTTAGTGTGGATTTCATTTTGATATTACAGAATAACACAGGTATAGGCAGCTGGGTGGTGTAGTGGTTAGCAGGGTTAGCCTTGTACCTCTACGATCGAGGGTTTGATTCCCGCCCCGTGTCTGTGTTCTCCCTGTGCGTGGTGGGTTTCATCCGGGTACTCTAGTTTCTTCCCAAAGTCCAAACAGGTTAGACTAGTTGGTATTACCAAATTGATTGTGTGTGTGCTTTGCCCTGTGATGGATTGGCACCCCATAGAAGTTGTACTCTATGCCTATTGGATAGGCACCAGGCCTCCTGTGACCCTGTACAAAATAAACTGTAAAGAAAACGAATGAGAGTGAGTGAACACAGATATATAATTTTAACATGATAACTTCAAGAAATGTTGTATGGAGTATTTAAAACTTTGAATTTGAGCGAAGAATAGGTATATCATTTATACTGTTCAAATTGCTTTTCAAAATAAAAGAAATAGATTGAGTAAAGTGCTTGCTAAATAATTTCTATTCTGCAAAAATAACTAAGTCGTTTTTAAATAGATATTTAAGCTAGCAAGCAGCATGTATACTGCATGAGCATCTGAATACTACCTAGCATCTGTGAGCTAGTTTGCCAGCTGGATGAGCTGTGGGCAGGCTAGTGAGCTGAACATGATAGCTAGTAAGCAGGGCAGTCATTTTTGTTTTTGCAAAGAACTTGATATAACTGTCAGAAAGACAAAACGACTAACTATCCCTTAGGGACGTGCTTTTTTATAAGGATTATGCCTTTTTGTGTTTATTGTCATTAGCAACAGGTTTGTGTCATAGGCAAAACTTTTGTTTTTATAAAATCAGCCATATACAAACAGGTTGTTCTGGGAATTGTTTTTGTTGAAAAAAGCGTCAAAACTATTACAAGTGAAAACCTCACTAGCAAGCAAGATGAAGGTAGCAAGTTGGATGATAACTAATAACCTGTATGCTAGCTTGCAAGCTGGATGCTAGCTGCTAAATATAACTACAATGACCTGCAGTGGAGCTATGGATAACTCTCACCAATGCACAGTAATAAAAATACCAACTGGCTAGATTAATGTTGTGTACCATGATAGCTTAGAAACTAAAAGCACATTAACAATGAATAATCCTGGAAGATAATCTATTAGTGTAGTTTAGTGCAGTTGGTTGGGTATTTTGTATTTTGACCTAAATTATGTTGTTGTTGTTTTGATATGTGTTTTTATTTTTTGCTCAGATGTGGTTCACTATAACTACAATATTGGGTCACATATATAAGAAAACTTCAATAAGTAAGGCTTTTAGATGCTTCAGCCCAAGAGTTGCCAAGCTGTTTGGGACCCAGTGACCCTAACTACAAAATGAATTCCACAGCATAGATATATTTTATATATAAAATCTAAATATTGAAATGCATTGCAATTTTAAATTATTAGAGAAAGTGTTTATAATATTTTGCCCATTTGTTTGAATCATAAATGTTACTTTTCTATATGTCATATGAAATCCATACTAACATTATATACAGGCTACTTACATGATTCTTTATTTGAATTAAATTCATTATATTTAGTTAAACATGCAAGAATTTCTTTCCCCCACCCATTTCCCTGTTAGACCTAAACAGATTGTCAGTTTTAATCATTTAGCTGAAACACGTCTGTGTGTTCTGTTTGTGTGAGTTTCATCCCAACACCAAAACATGTTTTCCTTGTGGCTGTACAACATAATAAAACATCACGTCTAAGTCGAAGTGTTAACCTCCATTCAGAGATGAAGGCGTGTAGGTTATAGTCCTAATAAGAGTATCTTCGTACGTGTAGGTGAGTGAATATGTGAGCATTAAAGAAAAAGCAGTAGAGTGAAAAACAGAAAGAAGTTCAGACAAAGCACTGAAGAGAGCACAAACAGCTTAATTGCCTCCTATTTAAAGATGATTGAGTGGTGTGTGTATATATATGTGTCTGCATGTGCATGCATACATGGCTTGTTTGTTATGAGTGTGTGTGAGAGGCAAAGTGAAAAGAAAAGCATTAGGCGAGATTACGCCACACTCCCTCTGGCTCTTGTTACTCATGCACCAGTTGTAGCTCGGCGGTTCCCACACCTTCACACAGAGGTGAGCGAATCTACACCCTCAGCCGCACCTGTAGCTGCCTGTTCCGACAAAGCCCTCCACCGGCCGCTAAGCCCTGGATTTGCTGCTGCTTACTACCTGAAAATAAAGAGAGTCAGTGTAATAAAAAGCATAAATCTGGCAAGGTTTTTTTTTTCTAAACATCAGCCTGAGATTTACTACGGCAAACGCACTGTTATTAAAGGGGTATAATTAAAACAAATACGTCTGGATGGGGAATAATTTTCTCGATCATAAACACAGTTTTCACACATAGACCTCCCTCACACAGCTGCAACTGGCTGTCCTATTGTTATTACATTAACAAATGTGTAGGTAAAGTGAATGACACTTTAAATACAGGTAACATGCTCTTTACAAGGTTCACATTTCAATTCTATTGAAAACAACTGCAAATTTCTATTACACGTTAGTCATTAAAACACTTCTAAAATGTAATTTTTTGCATTTAACATTTGAGTTTAAGAAATTATAAAAGAAATATACATATTAGCTAATTTACTCAACCCTGTTACCCTGAACACATTCACCCCTGTCTAATATGTATGGAAAACAGTAAGCCACAAGACGACAGGAAGCCAGCATCATACGAATTAGATTATTATTCTTTTTTTTTTTTTTACTTTTACGAGGGGTGTCCAGGTAAAACCGGGACTTGTGATGAAATTTCTGAAAGAAGGAATAAAACTCACTGATGGTGATAAGATTCTTAGCTACAGTAAAACATTTGAATGGGGAACTTTGTAAGTTTCCAATAAAGTTTTTTTGATCTGATTCTTTTATATATAGATAAAATATTTTGCTCACTAACCTCTACATAACATTAACATTCTTCTCATTCACTCCTTAAAGCATACTTTGTCCTGCTGCTGGTCACTGACTCCTGCTCGACCTGGCTCCTCCCATACTGTCTCCCAAACTCAGCCAAAATCAACCAGAGCTGTTTGTTCTGCCGGCCAAAATGTCTCTGTGATCAAGAAATCCCTTACCAGAACCCCCACGCAGTTGTCCAGCATCACTGCATGGGTGTCACATTACACCCGTTATTAACACACTCCATCTTCTTATATTCAGTTCTGATCCACAGCCAGGCGTCACGAGATGGGCCAAGTGCATATTAATGTTTTGAACGTGTTTCACAACGTCGGAGAACCAGACTAGAAGTAATTGGGTTTGAATTACGTAATATGTTTACAAAAATCAAGTAATCAGATCCAGCTGGAAATGCATGTAATCGGAATACCGTTACGTTTTCATGCTCTCTGTGAAAGGAATCAGAGTGTATTAAATTATAATTCACTGTGGGGCCCTTAAAAAGACATAATACAAAATGGCTGTTTGAATGAATATTGTGTGGTTTATAGCTGTACGTTTTAATGAGTTGAAGATTTATCCCTTTTTATGCATTTTCTGACAGGTTTGTTGTTGCCAGGTCTCAGCTAGTAGCTGGGTTTTACTTTTCACAGAGGGCTAACATGGCGCTAACTGCATTCATTTGTTAGCGCTAGATGCCTGTTATTTGCTAGCATCACTCTAAACAATGTAGGACAGATAACTCACCCAAAGAGCAGGGTTAATTAAACTTTCCTGGAGGTTTGGGAGTCAAATTTATGATTCACAGATCACTGCACATGAGCATCCCTACTAATGGATAATTGTGGAAAGTAAGGGAAGGTTATTTGAGTTTATTGCCTATGTAGCTTGCTACTCCTCTGAATTTAGTTTTTTATGTGTACTGGATGTAAATAGGAAGTGTGTTATTTCCTCTCATTTTTAAGAATTACAGCATACAATTCAAGTCCGAACATTTTACAGAAATTGCTTAACATTGTTTCTATGTTGTTTCAGTTTTGGTCATGCAATTTGACATTTTGACAAAAAACCTTTTTCACACTTGGTGTGTTTTTCTCAAGCCACATTCACATGGCTGGTGGCGTGTGGTAATTTTGAAAAAAAAAAAAAAAAAAAAGGTACCAGCATTGTTTTAAACAACTGATGACATGAAGAATAGGGTGCTACTGGTGAAATATCTGATAAGACTTATGACATGCCCTGTCCAAAGCATTTCATTTCTGAAACTACACAGCTGAAGGATAAATAAAAATAGCATCTTGTCTATATTAGATATTTTTAACAGTATGTGATGCTACTTTAACTGTGGTTGCAAACAGTCAAATTGAACAAAGCTCAAACTGTCTTGATGTTCTGAGTTTAAAGCTAGTTTGTAAGCTAATACTTGCTAGGATAGGTAAGAGTGTTCATATGTTTACCTTGTACAGTTGGTGTCATATGAGCTGATTTTAGTTTTTTTTATATCAATCTGAAAAGAATTTTAGCCTAGACTTTTCGCAAATTCAACAACAATAACAACAGACTATTATGAAAGTAGCCTAGCGTGAAAGAAGCTTAAAGCTGGTTGACATTTACAGAAGACTTCAAGTGCAGTACCATGATGAGACTCTTTTGAATGGTGTAAATGTTTTTCTAGGAAGGCCATACGTCCGTGTTTGATGATCCTGGGCGAGGTGGCGCGAAGCTCACTACAGTCATTTTCGTGAACATTCATCGAGTGGAACGCTTGATCCTTGGAAAATGCATCTGTCTTTGGGACCCGTACGTAGATCGCCACATCACCAGAAACTGAGAAAACTTCCTACCTTGATGGTATCCAAGCACTAATGAAACGCTGGGGTAAGTGCATTAGTGTAGCAGGGGATTATATAGAGAAATAAAGTAAAATTTTATTCATATCTGTGTTGTGTTATTCAAAACAATCAAAAGTTCCGGTTTGACTTGAACACTCCTCGTAGTACAGCTCAAAGATTACATTACAGATTACACATTTAATCATGTGAAATGTAATAAGTGCTTGAATAAATCTCCTCAGTAATCGACTTAACACTGCGGGCTTTGTGACAGATGCTTAGCTTCCTCAAAATAGAGGTCCATGACTGTCTTGTCCAAACTGACCAATTTAGTAAATAAATCACATCTAATCGTGCAGGAAATGTGGGGGGCCTGAAGCGCTAACTATTCACGGATTCCATGTGGTATATCTCTTTAAATCATATTGAACTTGCTAAGAAGGGAAACATGCTGTGCTGCCAGTGTGAGAGCTAAAAGCAATGAAATAGGGTGTAACAGGAGGAGAGAACTAGCAGGGGTGGGATAGTTTGAATACCTCACGTCTTGAAGCTGCCTCGTTTCGACAAAGGGATATTGTTGAGACCCCGTGACCGGGAAATTTGAATACACAATTCCTAAAAGAATTGGTCATTGTGAATTATCCAGCTTGTTGTAGATCTTTGGAATATCATTTTAAATTATCTCAGGTTTTCCTACCTGTGCTTAACCACCTCATTGCAGAAAGGTAGTTATCTCTTCAAAGTCTGTCGAGCATTTAGTTGCTTGCCTCTAAACCCTCATAAACATCCCTAACTTGATTACAAAAAAAAAATAGATGAAATGTGAAGATATAAAGGCTGATCTTTATAATGATAAATTATTTTCTTTCTCCTTTTGGTGATTGCTGGGAGCATGTAGAGCATGATTATACTGTAGTCCAGTGAGGAGGAAGGGGGGACAGACCCAGACATTCCACTTCCACGCTGGCTTTAGGTCGGGGTGGTGGTGGTGTGGTGCTGGAGGTGGAGGGGGGACACTGTAATGCCATTTTTATTAAAATATACTGAAGGAAAAACAAAGAGACTCGCTGTTGGTGAGGAGGAGAAAATCTGCATGACAGACCCCACTCTAGGAAGGAAACTTCTCTCTGGTTCATTCCATCACTTTGCCCTGCGCATACCACTTAAACATTCATTTCTCCCACCTTCTTTTTCTCCATCTGTTTACTCTCTCTTCCATATCCAGACACTCACCTTGCCCTGCTCTCCATACTCATCTTATCTCCCTGTCCTCGTCTTTGTGAAGGCTCGGTGCTTTATCATTCCTTACTCGAGCCCACTTCGGTCACATGATCCAGGACTTTCTTTGCAAAAACCCGCTGTGCTAATCCTCCAACCCTTCATTTCCTCAACTCATTAAGCTTCCTGACTAAAACAACACTCTCTTTCCCTCAGGTAAGGGTTATTGCTCTGGGTGTGGCTCTCTCTCTCTCTATAAGACCTGGTCACATTCCACCAACCCACCATTATGCTTACTCATTGATATCCCAGTCTGTTTTTTTCCCTTTGTTACGGTGATTAAGCAAGTGAGCCTCTGGCCGTCTTGACCTTTATGACCTGTTTGGTGTGTTCCCGTGGCAACCGGATAATGATCAGGCTGATTACGCTGGAGTAAGCAGATTGAACCTCTGAGCTTTCTTTTTTAAATTTATTTAACAAAATCTTTTAAAAACATTCTTAAGGCTGAACGAAGAGCTCAAAGGCACATTAAGAGAACAGCGACTGATATATTAGAGTGCAATTAATAGAAAGCCTACAACATAAACCCAGAAATATTGACATGAAACCAGAATAATACATATTTATATCTTCACATGTAATTATATTTTAATATTAATACTAACTTTGTTCAAGAACTAAATAGAAAAATCATAGTCTTTAGCCTCTTCCAATATGGTCTAGGCTTTTCTTTCGGTAACTTTCATTGATTAAAAAAAAAAAAAAGTGACCAGTTTAACAAACAAATCTCCCTTAGTGAAGATAAAATTTTACTATACTAAACTATACTGAAGAAGATACTACGATTTTCTTTATTTCCAAGTTAACCTCAGAGCTCTCCAGGATGTCCACTCATGACTGCTCTGCCTCGGTCAGCTTGATGAGTGATCATTAAAGACCTTCACCTCACAGCTTGTCTTCACATTTGTGATCGATCTTTGTGAAAAGACCTGCCATTCAATATGCAGCACTGCAAGTGTCTGCTGAAAAGTGTGTCTGATTTCCCAAGGCTTCAAGGCAGGAGAGTAAGAGGCCAGTCCTGGCATTCCAGGGCCCTGTCGCGTCGTCTCCTGGTCTCTAATTTGGGAGCAGCTGTTGGGTTCTGCAATGCCTCAACCATCAAAGCCAGGTCAGCGAAGGGGGGCTAAAGGCTGAGAGGGGGATTGGGATGGGGATAGAGATGGGGCAAGCTGCTTTCAGATCCCTATAGACAATTTTTCGTTCTTTGACACACTTTCCTCATTTAGGAGATCATCGTCGCTGAGGAGCACCTGTGTCAGGTCAGGAAGGAGAAGAAATTATAGGATAGGTGCTGCATTCAGGTGCTACCGTAAAGAACCATCAAAAAGCTGTTTTTTTTGGTGTGTTTTTTTTTACAGCTGGTCAGTGAGGAAACAGACCGTGGCTTCCTGAGGCTAAGTGAACAGTGGGCTTTGAGATAAGTATCAGCTCCCCTGAGATTTTAACTGTAGTGCAGCAAAGTCTGTGCTGATTTGGTTTGCCTTGAGCAATGACACCTGCAGCTGCTGTATCTCTCCGTCAGTGGACAGGCTGAAGCTTCTCATCATCTTTGTTTTAAATGCACGGCAGGAAACTCCAACCTGACAGACAGTCAAGTCAAGTCAAGTCAATTTTATTTATATAGCGCTTTTAACAATTGACATTGTCGCAAAGCAGCTTTACACAATAAAAGAAGTAAGTTTGTATGCAATGTGTATGAATCAAAATGAAAAGATTGTCCCTGATGAGCAAGCCGAGGGCGACGGTGGCAAGGAAAAACTCCCTGAGATGGTAATAGGAAGAAACCTTGAGAGGAACCAGACTCAACAGGGAACCCATCCTCATCTGGGTGATAACGGATAGCAGGGATTGATCAGCATAATAATGTGTACTGGAAGTTCAGTGTAACAGGAGTTTAAAATTAAAATTAAAAGGAGTCCAGTTTATTCCTGGAGGCTCAGGTAGACTGTAGGAGATTCCAGTCCTGAGCTATCGAACAACTGAAGTCACAGGTCCCCAGAGCATCAATCGATGACAGGACAGTCACAGCTAATTTTTCAAAACAATCACAGATTGTGACACAGATATTCGAGGCTTCACTCTGGCTTTTCTGTTTTCACAGCAGACATCGGTATTTACAAATCAGTGCACACATCCAAATCCTGAGCGAACCGTTAGTGAAGTCGTTACACGTCGAGTGTGCGCAGGTAAAGTGCAGGTTCTCACAGTCGGCTGTGCGTGTCGAGGCGTGGGTACCCCGGGGGATTCCAGATGTGCTCTGTTTTCTGTTGCATGTAAACCCTTAATTACACTATTGACTCTGTCATGGCTCATAATTAGTGAAAATCACGCGTAAAGTGTCAAGCAAGTGCTTGATAACTGATTTCCAAAGAGACATCATTTTTCTGTACACAAAGTGGTTATGTTTTAAAGCATATAATATGCATACAGTACCACAGCCACACAGGAAATCCATACGAGGTCCTAGTTTTTATTTTGTGTATACTGAAATGATGCAACTTACACTTCGGGTGGTCAGGGAAAGTTTTACGGGATAAAATCTGTGAATTAGTAAATGTCCTCTTCTATTAGCATAAACAAAAAAAAAATAATTAAAGTTTATTATTTTCCTATTCCAGCATGTCCCAAGTTATTTTGTTTATTTTATTTTACATTTTCATTTCCTTTAGTCATCACTTTTAGAAATAAGAGAAGCAATATACACTGATATATACGCTTAGCAGGATCTTAGCGGCAGATAATTTGGGTGCTACAGGTTGCAAGATGGGGTGTCTATGGATTGGTCGATGTAGATTGCTTATCCGCTGCATCCAAGTGGTGTTTAAATCTGGGGAATTTGGAGGGCGTATCAACAACCTTGAACTCTTTGCCTGTTAAGCCCCATACACAGCAGACTGTGATGCACTGGGTGTACCAGCATTAACTTTTTTTTCAGTAATTTGTGCTGCATTGGCTTCTCTGTGAGATCGGATCAGACTGATAATCAATGTTAATGAGGTTTTAATGTTATGGTCGATCAGTGAGAACATTAAATGAAACCTATGATCTTCTGACCACTCAGAGTTGTGAAGTCTTTGTGCTCTTTCTGCTAATGCTGGTTAGAAGTTTGATTGCTATCTGATTTTAAACCCCTCGGTCTTTAAAGTCTCCTCTCTCTCCTCTGTAGTCACACAGTTTACATAAAGGATTGCCTTCTACACCCTTATTTTGGGTTCCTTGGAACCAAGCAACTATTTAAACACACACAAAAACCTTATTTTCCTTTCTTTTGCTGATTGAGTTTCATGCCATTCAGTAGATTCAAGCCAATAATAATCAAAGCTCTGCTGATAGACTGTCTGTTTTTCATCTCCGAAAGGTTGCAGCTCCAAGATTCTTTCGAAACAAAATAAAATAAGCTGAACTAATTCTGCTTATGAGTGCAGATCGCATGGATTTATCTGTGTTTTTCTCCACAATAATGGTCTGTATACATGTTTCCACTGAAGGAATCAGGGCCAATATTATCCCCAGAGCCATTTCCGTTCCTGCCTAAATGTTACATTCCTAAAGACCAGGATCTAGTGGTGAAGGAATATTACTACGGAATACTGCTTCACTGGGAAAATGACCATCTTAGCCTGTGATTAGCTGGGAGACAAATATGTGTTTTTTGTTGTTGTTGTTGTTGTTGTTGTATTAGAAAAAGTGCATCATCACATTGCAAAGTACTGTTCTTTTTCATGCAAATGGCAAATAGGACATGGGTGTACATTTTGAAAAAAAAAGTGCTGGTGAGAAACATCTTGTTAGTGACATCAAAGCTTTTTTAACTAAAAATGTAATTTGTGTTATTTTTATGAACCTGAATGTGATGCAGTGTTCTACTTACAGTAGTGCTCTAGTATGATGATAATAAATCTAATCAAGGTTAAACTAGTTTAGGACTGGAGTCAAAGCATGTTGTTATGGTTACAGTTAGGTGCTCATGTGAGCTGGTTGTTCTTTAGTAGCAATACAAAATGTTCTCTTGTTGTTAAAAACTCACTGAACATGAGTATACTGAATATAATAATAATAATAATAATAATAATAGATAAATTTAGCGGAAGGGCCAGGAGCCGGGACAATCACAGAAAAGATTCAGTGATTTCTACAGAGACTCATACATGCCGTTTTATTTTGAATCTCTTTGTGGTGGTTCGATGGCCTGCTGAAACCTGAGTCGCCTCCTGCAGAGCCTGTCATTCCTGCATTAAAGCTGAAAGTACTCTCACTGTAGATGCTGTATGTACATTTCCAGTTCAAACACAGCTGGGGGGTGTGCATGCGTGCATGTGTGTGTCGGGTGTGTGTGTGCAGGATCACGACGTTGTGGAAAAGCTGATCAGAGACTCCCGGGCCATTGCGGTTCACTTTGAAGACAAACCACACCGCGCTCACCACATGTATGTACAGTCACCATGGAAGTCATTTCTAGGGAATAAATAAATGAAAAAAAGGATGGATTTCATTATGGAGTTTGACACAGATGAAACGAGAAGAAAAGGGCAATATGATTATGATGAGTCCCGTGCTGAGGAGTTGAAAAAAACTATCTGTGCATGCTTTGTGGTTTGGATGTTCAGCCATTACAATGTGGAAAGCCCTGTTTCTGTGCGTATGAGGTATTTTCCACTGGATGACTTTTATGGGAGAGGCTTGTGGAGAAAAGTGCAGGTCAATTAAAGTTGGAGGATTGCACAAAAGTGGCCAGGGAGATTTTCTTTTTATGATTGGTTTTCAGTGGACGGCAGGTTTCACTGTGCCATTAGTCAGTCCAGTTAAGTGGTTTGGTGTTGAGTAAGCCTTAGGAACAGGTGAAGAAGGGCAGGAAACTTCACCTTCTCATTTGAGGTCTCTTAAAGGTCAGCGCTGCTACTCAGAAAGATGAAATGTGAAATATTTCTGGTTATTATCTGGTTTCCTTCTGAGAACCACGACTCGGCTCTGAACTCTTTGTTCAGTCTCAGATCCCTTTCCTTCTGCTCGTCGTCGAGTGAGACTGTGGTTTTCGCAGTGTTTTAAGTGGTATGCTACTTGAACAGTTCTGGAGAATAAGGATGAGTAAAGGAGAGGAGGAGGAGGAGGAGGGCAGCTCGCAAACTTAATCCCCCTGATGACAGAAACACATGGCCTGTACGTGAACAACCCTGACTAACTCATCCCGGCTCCTTCCGTTCAGACATCATCAAACAGTCCGTGTTGTTGTGAGTCGGAAATGCGAAAGCTATTATGCCTCTACTCAAATCTCCAGTGTGCTGGTTTCTGATATCGGCAATATAGGAAAAACACAAGAGGTGTAAAACAGACAAATGATATCTTGTTTGATTCAATAAATTCCTTTATGCCCTCATATAAGATGAACAAACTAGTCAAAATCAAAATAACAAATCAAATCTTATATCATATTCTTTATATAGATTTTTTGTTTATTGAATTATATATAATTCAACAACTTCCTTGTAAACTAGATAAATAAAAATAAATTAAATACTAAATTAATACTAAATAAAAATTCAGAACCTTGAATTTAAACTACGTTTGTACTTGGTGAACAAAAGATTCAGAGTCAATCAGAATCAAAATTACAAATTGATTCTTTAAGTATATAAATTTCTTCATATATTTGTTACTGGTAAAGAAAAGATTTAAAGACACAATCATTATCACATTTCTCATACACTTCTACTTAGTAAACAAAAGATTCAGCGTCAGACACAAAATCAGAATCAGAATCTTTTACTTGACAATTCCTTGCACATTTGCACTTGGTGAATAAGCATTAGAATAGTTTTTCCACCAAATTTCTTTTATACTTTTACTTTTTGAGTGAGTAAAAAAAAGAGAAATAAATAGCCTAATAAGCAGCATTTACAATCTTTTATTCAACAAATTCTTTGTACACTTGTACTTAGAGAAGAAAATATTTCAGAATCACAAATAAAATATTCATTAATCTTCTATATCGCTTATCCTGTACAGGGTCACGGGGTGCTGAGGAGACTCGAACCCTTGACTCTGGAGGAACAAAATTACAGTACTAACCACTATGCCACCACAAATGGACTATTTTAATTGATCATTTCAGTTTGTTTAAATTAATTGTTCTCAGCAAACATAAAAAGATATGAATCAGGATCAATATTTTGTATTTGACAAAATCTTTGTACATTTCTGCTTAGTGAACAAAAGATTCTCTCAATCAAAATTTCTCATACTCTTGACCATGGTGAATAAAGAGATTCAGAATCAAAATCAAACTCTGAATCCAAATCTTTTTCTTGAAAACTCCTTGTACACTTTTACCTGACAAATAACCAAAAAGATTCAGAATCAGAATCAAAATTATAAACAGAAACATTAGATCCTGCACACTTCTACTTAGTGAACAAACAAATTAGAATCACACATTTTATCCAACAAATTCCTCATACACTTGTATTTGGTGAACAGCACATTTTCTGATTCAGACTGCATCTCCACTGTTTTTCAGTCACATTCTCTCTTTATCAGTGACTCTGCTTGATGAATTAGCAGAAGGCTTTGAGAGAAAGTGGGCCTTTGTTTGCTGCAGGTTTGAGATCTGTTTGCTTGCGCTTTTGCTATACGTGTTACGAGTATAGTGTGGGAACTATGTTCTCAATGGTACGGATCGATTGCGAAGAGATAAGAAAAATGGACTGGCCTTGGTCAGGGATAAACAAAAAAAAATGTTTTGGTGTGAGAACTTCCTGCTTGCGTTATAATTTTCAACATACCCCAAAGTCGCCATGAGAACTCGTCCGTTTCGGCTTTCCCTCTACGTTTCCCTGGACGCAGGAGCCGCAAAGTATCCCGAAACCTTACAGGGGTCCTGATCTGGAAATTTCCCAGCAGGCCTGCTGCTTCAGCGTGGGAATCGAGGGCAGGAATGAGAGGATGTGGGAGACATGAGAGTGTCCTCTGTCACTGATGTACACAAAGCATAAGAACAACGAGGAAGTGAGTGGGAGTGCGGGAAGTGTGTTCGGTGAGAATATACATCCACTACAGACATTTATATTCAGTTTATATTCAGGATACTGTATGAGCATGTCAAAATCGAAAGACTCCACCTCTCCATTAAGGCCCTCTATACAGTATGTATTCCCAAACCTGAGTGCTAATGCAATCATTTCCAACGGACTAATGGGAACCAAAGTCAAGTTCTCAGCAAAAGACCTGCCTCTACCTGATCCTGTCAACATTCTGTCCTTTTACGTATCGTGCTCATCTCATCCCAATTTCACTTTCTCACGCACACACACACACACACACACACACACACACACACACACACACACACACACACACACACACACACACACACACACACACACACACTCTTTCCTCTGGCGGCTGTCATGTTCTCGTAAGATTTACCAGCATGTCTTGAATGACGACTGTAAACAAGCTACAGTGAGCAACCCGTACAAATAAAATACAGTCAGAAGATCGTTCGTTCATATGCCTTTTAAAAGCACGCTATCAGTGTGCGATGAGGACAGCAGGAGAAAAGATTCCCACAGCCCCGACTGTGCATATATCACCTTTAAAAAGATTACATTCCTTTCCCAGCACCGAGGTGGAAAAGAATAAGGAAAGAGCAGGGGGTGGACTGCGTAAAAACAGCTCATTGTCATCCCGCTTAATACACACACACACACACACACACAAAAGCAAATACAGAGCTCTTGTTCAAAGAGGAGTGCATGACAAAATCAGTCGTGTCAAATTCACCCCTGCAGTGTACATTACACAAAAGTGTAACTGCACTTTGCACACTTGTTTAACACCATTATGTTTGTGAGGTGGCCTGCAAAAAAAAAAAAAAAAAGAACTTCACATGGTTTTACCCTTTATATAGTTCTATAGTAAAGAATAATTTCTAAGTGTTATTTATTTATTTTAAGTTGAAATAATGAAATCATATCATCACCTGAGGTAAAAAAAAAAAAATCACACCTGGCATTTAAACATGATGCCTTTAATCCTCTGTTGACTGCTGAGTCATTTAATTGTAATAATTTAAAACCCTATCGTACAGAATGTGTAAATATGTCATTTCAAATTAGGCATTGTCCAAACATGATCAAACTGTGAGTAATACACAATAAGCTGTATGTTATATACACAGGCTGTATGTTATTGGAAGCAGGTAAGTAGTAATAGTTAAGGAGTACATAAGTTGTTAGTCTTTCGATTGCTCCCGTTAAGGGGTTGCCACATCAGACCATCCGATCCCCACACAACATGGTTCCTGACGCAACCCTCCCATTTTATTCAGGCTTGTAACCAGAACTGCATCCAGTGGTTGGGGTTTGGGCACTGGGTGGGACCTGAATCCAAGCCTTCTGCATGCCAGGTGAGAAAGCTACCACTGAGCAACCAATGCTATACATATTTTTGGGAATACTGTATTGGAAATTGTTAAACACACATATATTGTACATTGGGAATAGTTAAGTAGTAGATAAGTCCTGTATATTATTGGTATTTTTTTAATTTGTGAGATATGTATGTCACAAAAGTGAGTACACCCCTCACATCTCTACAAATATTTAGTTATATCTTTTCATAGGACAACACTGCATAAATGACTCTTTGACACAGTGAAAAGTAGTCAGTGTAAAGTTTGTATAAACCACATAGAACACCTCTGGGGCATCCTGAAAAGGAAGGTGGAGAGCACAAGGTGTCAAATGTCCACCACCTCCGTGATGTTGTGATGGAGGAGTGGAAGAGGATTCCTGTGGCAACCTGTGAAGCTCTGGTGAACTCCATGGCCAAGAGAATTCAAGCTGTGCTTTAAAATGATGGTGGCCACACAAAATATTGAGATTTCACATTTTCACTTAGGGGTGTACTCACTTTTGTTGCCAGGGGTTCAGCTATTATTGGCTGTATTTTTAGTTAATTTGAGGGGACAATAAATTTACACTGCTATATAAACTTTACACTGACTACTTTTCATTGTGTGAAAGAGTCATTTATGCAGTGTTGTCCTATGAAAAGATATAACTAAATATTTGCAGAAACATGAGGGGTGTACTCACTTTTGTGACATACTGTAATTTTTTTATTTCTTTAACAGTGAATATATTTTGGATGTTTTTTGCAAAATTAAAACATTAAGACATCTCTCTTTGATCATACCCTGCGGTCCAAAAGAGTCGGTCTGGGGTCAGGGTTGGCTTTCATTATTTTAGAAAAGAAATGATGACATTTTAATCAATCTGAGAAATCACACTTGTCCAAAAATGAAACATGATCCCATCATTTCTGGTCCATGCTTTTCCATCTCAGTTGTGGTTTGAGCTAAACGCTAACTGTGTTGAATTTCGTTCATCTCACACACTCCCACATTAAATACAATAACAACTTTTATTTTAAAAACCATAACCTACACAACCTACAATGTTATTCTTTCTTGTGGCCTGTATTGTAAAGTTTGGATGCTAATCATACTCATTACACAAACTAGAATAAACACAAGGATAATAAGAAAGATATTTACTCACTGTCCCACTGTTTTACATCATGTTGAAATAAAGCATATTGTAATTAAAGCGAGTTTTACTGCTCATATATGTTTTGTTGCAGGAAGTGTGTTAACGCCTACTGGTACACAACCTACCAGGTCACAGCCTGTAATAATTTTAATACATTTTAGCAAATCTTCATGACTATAAATCTTATTTTTATACTTATGTGATTTTAAAGATATTTTGTTCCTCAGTAACATTTATCTTAGCTGTTTTGTTTTTTAATCTTGCAACTGGACACTGAGAGCTCCCTCAATAATAAAATTATACAACAATTTGGTCCAGTCCACTAATTACACTGGCTGAGTGGAATTTTAAGTGAGAATTTAGCTCCAGTTAAACTGTTACTATAAAGTTACTTACATCATTAGCAGACAGGGCGAATGATTAATTTTTCAAAAACTGACCTCAAACATAAAAATTAAAAGAAGTCCAAAGCCATTTTCACTAACATACATTTAACAGCAATTTACAAATCACTGCAAGCTAGCTAGCGACCTAGCTTACGGGCAACTAGCAAGCTAGCTGAATTAGCAAGTGTGGCTTCTGCAGGTTCTATTTTTGCTCTTGTGATCAAATTGTGTTGGACAAGTCAAATATTTAAATTGCTATTTGTAAAACTAGTGTTATCATTTGTACTTAAGGTTTTGTATTGAACATCTTGACTGTGATTTTCTACAAAACTCAGTATGACTGCACTTTTGCTAATGAAATATTGCTTAATGAAACAGCTAAAATCTAGTTATTACAACCTATAGAACTGAAACTTTGATGGGTCTATTATTTTAGTAGAATTTACTCACTTTTATAACCTAATGATTATGATTTCTTTCATATACCCTATATGAAAAAAAAGTTATGTGCAATAATTCACAATAAAGTGTACATGTAATATTTTATAAGCAATGATATTTGAACTGAAACAAGAATAAGGTCCTATACCCATCAAACCATCCAAACCATATATATATATATATATATATATATATATATATATATATATATATATATATAAATAAAATGTTATCATTATAATTATAATTCTTTTTTTTTTTTAAAAGAGAGAAATGAGTAGGTTGAAAATTTTTAAGCATAGCATTATTAATGTTAACACTAAAGTCAAGGTCACAAGCATATTAGCTATTGTATAAGAAAAACAATATATATCAATATAAGACCATCTGCATGCTATTAAATTGTACTAAAATCTAAACCTACTTAAATATTGTAAACAACAACAAATACCATCAACAAATCCTCTTGTTTTAGATGTGCTGACAGTCCTAATATTGTTTAAAAAAAAACTGTGAATACTATGAATATAAGTCATTGTGCTTAACATGGAAAATTGGCCTATCCAAGATGACAGCGTGTTTGGCTCGGCCCAACGTCGTGCTTACATTTTCACAGCAGTCAAGAAAACAGAGGAGATCGGAAGCGGTACAGTTTGGACGTTAGATGTCACATTCCATACAGTGCTAATTACAGGTTACAGTTGAGCTAAAATGATGACAGGGCTGATTCTGGATCAGTATCTTTACTCTGTATACAGTGTTAAACGCCTGTGTATGTTTAACATTTAACTTTGGTGATATTTGCGGCAGTGCCCTTCACTTAGAATGACAGAAACTGGCACGGGGAGGATGAGAAGAAAACTGGGTAGCTTGATTACAGAGGAGAAAAGGAACGTATGTGGTTTGGAAGTGTAAACAGCGGTGTGGGTACAGTGTTTAGCCCGAGTGTCATAGTGGTTTGTGGCAGCTTGTGTGGTCTCTTCTCCCTAGTGCAGGGAAGGAGTTGGAACTCCAGAGCACGCGCACACACACACACGCACACATACGCACACACACACCACTTGTGAGATTTTTTGCTCTCACTCTTTTTCACTGGCAAAAGAAATGGAGAGGAAGACCGCTTCAGTAAATTGGCGTCTTTGATGCGGCCGTGTGGCTCTGCCAAATCCCCCTTTTGTTTCGGCGCAGACAGCTCAGGCTGCCTCAAGTCTCTTCTTGGGCCTGTCGCTCTTTTCTCTACCGTGCGCCTGCTTTCACGAGCCCTTCAGGTCACAGCCTGTAAAACAGACCGAGAAAGAAATGACTGAAAAAAGAGAAAAGGCTAAGACCGAGTGAAAGATTTAGCAAGAAATGTGTCATCATATTGAAACACACACTCTCCAAAAGTCTGCCTTGGTCTTAGCGTCTTTTTCCAGAAACAACATAACTCAGTGTGTTTGGCAGATATCAGTCGCCAGGTAATTGATCTGGATGTCAGGCGCATCCAAAATAAGCACATGGTATTCATCAATCGTTGGCTGAATTGAAGACCGGAGAGAGTATACCCCATCCAGGGAAGCCAAGTCTTCTAAACTGATTGGAAATGGTAGTAAATATAACATGGTAGTAAATATAACATGATAAGGGCAAAGAAATGTGCCAAACGAAACATTTCAAACTTCTGCTTCCCTTATGAGAATATAATTCATCCCTACGATTGAGGATAAATCTTTAACCAAATCGGTTCCCCAGTGCAAGGTATATTGTAAAGATTTTTTGGTCCTGTTCTTCACTTGTTGCATGCCACATTTAAGCTGTGGGTTTGGCCCAACCATGGATTGTTTCAGACCAACTGTCTGAGTAGAAAATACCTCTGGATTATATTCCTTTCAGCAAGAAACAAGTTTCCCAAAGATGCATCCAGTGTTCTGTTTTATAACAGAAACGAATTACATGCAGACGTTTACTTCCTCCAAAGCTGTTAGCGCCCCACCTATGGGCTTATTTAACCACCATGTCCTTGTCTATAAGCTGAGAATAGGATTTAAATAGAAAGGATTTTTCTTTATAGTTTTTTTTTATTTGGTTGAAAGCATCCAGCTGTGATTACCACCATCAAATTGCATTCATTGTTAATATCAGGCCTAGTTCCTTTGGTTTTGCTCTGTTCTTTTCCTAATTTGTTTGAAGTAACTCTAAACTGAGCAGGAGATCAGGTGCACCCTGGACACCCGTTTCCCACAGTTTGGAGCGGCTGGCAAAGACCAGATATTTGACACTAATCAGTCATTAATAGAGCAAGGCTTCTCCTGTCAGAGCCAAAGACATGAAGCTCAGGACAGCTGCTGGTATGTCCGAGGGACATGATCCAATAACTAAGAACAGAGCCTATTGTGATGTTCTTGATTTCCACAAATCGGAACAGTTCACGATAGCTTTAAGATGTTGTAAGAAAAATGGCACGGATGCAAACTGAGAATGTTAACTCAGAGGATAAACAGAATGATGAATTGCCAGTTAGAGAAAGATACAAATGTGAACTTTAGCTCTATTCTGATGGTATTACAAATCTGCATAGGTTTCCAGCAGTCTCTTTTTAAAGACTGGGAAGTTTGTTCTCAGCTATTGGTTTATTCAAACACAACAATTAGTTTAGTTAGCTAAGTTAAGCCTTTATTTGTCACATATGTAGATTACTGCACAGTGAAATTCCTACAGTGCCACTGGAGCAGGTAGGGTTAAGGGCCTTGCTCAAGGGCCCAACAGCAGTAACCTGGCTGAGCTGGGGCTTGATTTTCCGATCAGTAACTCAGTGCCTTAGCACACTGAGCCAACACTTCCCCTTCAAAGAGTCTTCAATCTGACTGCCTAGAAGGAGTCGATTAATTTTTTCTAGCTTGAACAGCTATTCCAGCTGTTTATAGCTATTATCTCAAAATATATAATTGGAATTAACCAGATGTCGCCAACAATAGGCCTAAATAACAAAGGCCAAAATGTTAAAGTGCGTTAATATAAGTTTCATTAGGGTCAAGTAGCAATTGATTATTAAGATGATGAGAGTTAACGAAGAATAAAAACTGGACTCCTGCATTACTTTTCAAGCTTCACGCCACCCTACTGTTCATAATTTCCATCTGCTTTCACTTAACCCTGGTTTGATAGAAAAACTCATGAGCTGATGGTGGGAGTTTAGGGTCCTGGCATCTGATTTTACACAAAGCCTTACACAAGTGCTTATATGTGGACTTCGGCTTTAGCAGCGGAACTAGACTTGGGCGCGTTTTATCCAGCACCTGTCGGGACTCGTATCTCACACTGAGCTCTAGAGTGGAGCGCACACAGCTGTGGGATCAGCCTGGACGATCAGCATCAGCCACAACGAAGAGATAACAATGCACCTGGCCTCAGAGTTCCCAGCATGCAATTTGTCAGTCAGAGCACATCGGTGACCTAATGCTTCATGATTCTGTGAATACTGTGTCTGAGTTATGGCTTCACAGACATATCGTGTTCTGACCTTGACATGTTTGGAGGCATTTCCTTTCAGACAATGGTGTTAAAATAAACACAGAGAATCAAAAGTTCTGTTGTGATGATCAACAACCATCTGACAGCATCAACAGCCCCGGGCAATTTAGAAAAAGTTTTTTTTTTTAAAGAAAACACACACACAAACATATATATACTTTCCCATTTGTATAATGGCACTCCGGGAGGACTGGAAGCCTAGCTGCTCTTGTAAACATGTGGGGTTAAAAGCCAACTCAAGGCAGGCCAGCATTTTTTTTTCTCATGTTATGAATGGAAAAAATGTGTGGCCCTCAGCTCCTCTCCCCTCTGTGCTCCAGTCTCTTGAGATAGGGACGTAAAAGGGCCTGATTGGTCTGCAGAGCTACGGCTGGGTAAAAGACCAGTTAGGAAAAAAAAGTGTGGTCAAAATAAGCAGAGGGAGCTGGAGCAACACTTTCCCACAGTGGCGATGGAGACTGTTGTGACCGTTCCTCATGCCTGCAGACGACACGCTTCACCAGTTGAGAGAACAGACCTAGAACATGAGGCTGAAGGATGCTCTCACTACTCTGTGCACACTACTCACTTTGTGAGTTTGTTTGTGAGAGTGTGTGTGTGCATGCATTTATAACTGTTTTTACGAGACTAAAAACTCCATTTATTCCTCTATATAATCTCCTGCTACACTAATTCACTTATCCTCATGGTAGAATGTTTTCTCCATTCGCAGGAGCCACAATCAGACTGAAACTGGCATCCCAGGAACTCCTTTGGTATGTCCCAAACGTAGAAATGGTTTGACGTCAGGTCAGGTCAGGACTATACAGGGAATGTGTCCCTGTTGAGTTCCTGTAATGTCCATGTGGTGTTGGTGAATGGTTGTGTGTACAGTTCTTACACAGGAACGACTGCAGTGGGCTGCGACCCATCTCAGTCAGGATTGTCATTCACAAACATAACTTCTTTAAAATGTTTACTCCATTCAAAGTCTCATCACCGTACCGTGCGTGACTTGAACGCCTCTTGTACATCATTGATATAATACAAAACACAAGTTAATTGTTGCTAACAAATATTTTTATAAGAAACATCAGTGTGAAATCTAAACCTGTCTAATACACTAACCAGTCAATTAACTATACTTATAGTAATCAACAATGCATGCCACCATCATAATACCTTTAAAATAAGAATTATATTCTAAATGGAATTATTCTGTGTGAATACACAACTCTGATCTGAATTCCAAACATACAGAGTACAGATAAATCTAATCTTTGCAGCAAAGTGAATAAAAAAATAATCCTCCGCATCTTGTTACATTTTCAATGACCCCTCTTTAGATAATATGATCTCATAACAGCATACATACAGTATAACAATATGACATGATATATTCCTCTTACACCCCAGCAATTTTACTAACCAAAGAAAACCTCTTTTCTTCTAAATTAAATAAGAATCATGCTTAATGTTGCCGAATATCCACGAAACATGTCCGGGAGTACTGTTATCATGTACTCCTGCTTTGTCTTGAAATGAATAAGACCAAAAAAAAAAAAAAATGCTTCTTTCAGAGAAACTATGAAATGCAAATGTGTTAGAAAACCTATTGACAGCGTTACTGCTGACTGATACAAAGCTCTGACACTGGAGACTCCTTCCATAAATAATTAATGAACAACTTCTTTAAAGAGCTTCACCACATTATACACTCGTTCTTCGTTAAATAAATTTGTTTTTTATTAGGCTTTTAATAGAACTACTATATATTTTTTACTATTGTATTATTGGCCAGTTTTTTGCATGTGTGTATATTAGAACAGAATTTATGCCACCATCAGTGTTAATGCAATAGGATTTTTCCTGGAAGCTCTGAACAGAATATTACAGAGAAAACCAGGGCATTGGGTTTACAACCAGGTTTTAACTCATTGCAGCCACCTGTTACTTGCCAACATGCATGAAAATGGACTTGGCTCTGAGTTGGTGTCCTCTCTGCCATCCAAAAATCTCCCTGAAATCTCTCCATCACTTTATTTTCCATGAACTGTTCCATTAAACTTCTTCTGCCTTTCCGTCACGGTTATCACATGTCCGCTAGCGATTGTGAATTTGTCTTTGCCATGCGTCCGGCTCTTTTAAGTGGTCGCCGCTGCAGGCGCAGAGGTCCTGACCCCTCTCTGTGCGGCGCAGTCGAGCGGCTGACGTCTCTGAAGAGGATTTACTGCAAATTAACACGCAGATTTGATACTGGACTGATCAGGCACGATCTTTTGGAAGAGAGCGCTGGAGGACCAGCGTCGTTCTGTGTCTTGGAAGTTAACTTCCATTTCAGTTCACATGTGGTCTCTCATGAAGGATCTGTTACAACATCTGGACATTTCATGAACTTCTCCCATCAATTTCTAGATTTATACAATGACTGAAATTTGTCCGCTTCCAACTTTTCTTCCACCTGTTGTAGATCTCTCCAGTTTCCTGCTCTTTAAATTTTTGTCACTGAGGACACATGATGCTCTGTTGAATCCAATTATGAACATTCCAGAGTGCAAAGCAGTGTTTTTTTTCCTGTCGCCCGCAATCAATGTTTGGAAAAATAACGTTAAAAACAATGGTCTGGTATGCCTTATCTAATTAGTTTTGGGCAGCAGCTGCTGTGCCGTCTCAAACCGATGGAGCTTGTACATCCAGCTGGCCGGGCTTTCTGGGAAGTTCAGAAAGAGTGACTCATAACATACTCATGGACTTGCACAAACTGTTCTGAACAGCGATACACACTTTTAACACCCTGGTAAAACAGCTAACGAGAATATTATTAGAGCATTCACTATGTATGGAGGAGGATCTATTAAAGTCATAAAATGGTCATAAAAACACACTGCAGTACTGCACAAAAACCTTGGGCATCACTCATTTCTTCGTAGTCTGCTTCCAAAGAGCCAGACTTCTTCCTAGTTTTTAATGTACACTTGAGGAATAACTCTTGAAGGACATTGTTTGTTAAGCCACATCTAACTGAAGCATGAACCAGTGAGAAGCAGGTGCAGATGATCAGGCTGGTGATTAATATACTGGTGATGCTGAATGCTGAGTGGTTGAAACAGACGAGAGGAGAAATGAGATTGCTGCTGAGGTTGTGACATAAAAAAGTGTTTTAAAAAAAATATATAATTTGGAGGAGAACGTAAGTAATTAGAGTAAACAAAAACAAAAACAAATTTTTTAACACAATTAGTGCTTTTTTGTGTGTTAGAATGAAAGAGTTGTCTTCTACAACCATTCCTCCACTTTGTGTTGAAAAGTATTTGAGTATTTGAGAAACAATATTAAAAAACACATGACATTAATCAAATACAGCTTTATGAGTTCAAAAACCTAAAAAATGAGCAGCTGTCTATCTGTATTTACAAGTGCGTGTAAAATTTTGACCCACATCACTCATTTTGTGGCTTCAGTGAGACTCCCATCTGTCTGTCATGGGGAGCAAGGATAAATAAAAGCTTTTAAAAGATTTAGAAAAATGTCTTAGCCCTGTATTGTCCTGGAAACATCCCAATCACCTAAATTATTCGAAACAAAACGAACAAACTAATGGATACTAGCAATGTTAGCCCTGTTCATTTACGTATCTCTTTCTCTTTTTCTCTTCTGCTTTTCTGCCTTAATCATTCGTATTTTAAGCTTAAGGAATTATATACTAGACTGTGATCCAGTTCCAGCATGTGGTTCTTGATTTCCCACATTACAGACCCATAGCGTGGGCTGCCTCTTCCATTTCCCGGAGAGATTATCTCGACACGCTTGCATCTCCACACCGACGGATTGTATCAATCTAACATAAATAAGGACTCATGACTTTCTCCTAATCCATGCTTCTCTGCAAAGCTCCGCTCTTTCCCCACAATAAGTGAGAAATATACAGCTGGAACGCTTTTCCTGCACCGAACTCTTCCTCTGCTCCTTCCCACAGACGCCCCCCTCACCCCCAGCTCGATTACTTTGACTTCCCACATTTAAGGACGACTAAAAAAAGCATCCTTAAATTGCAACCAGAAGTTTTTCAACCCCCATTTTTCTCACTTATAAACCTAATGGGACCCTAAACAGTGGGAATCGGTACAACATCAGGCTTCCCCGCTCCTCCTCCTCCTCTCCCCTCCCCGAGCTTTTCTTCTATGCTCTAATAATTCCCACTCACTTCAGATTTCACCTATTGTTACCTTTAATAACAGGCGAGTACCAATGAGAAATGTGAGTGCTTAGTTTTAAGACGCAAGATGATATATAGAAAAAACAAACAATGTAAAAAAAAAAAAATTACAACCAGGAACTTCAGCTGAGTAAAAGGGGTCTGTTTAAGGGGTCAGACTCACTCTCCCATAGGACTGCACCGAGGGATTAGTGAATTCACTTCCTGTGGTAGCTCTGATTGGTGAGAACGCCAACGGCCTTGTGTTAGAGCACAGCAAGCAGCAACTAAAGTCAAAGTTCCCAAACTCTGGAGTCTGCTGGTGGTCTGTGCCATGTTCATGAAAAGGCTAGTTACTTATTAAAACCATGTGTTCTCATCGCATAAACATCTTTATCAATCTATAAAGAGAATAATTGTGTTCAGGGGCATGAGAAACATCACCACGTCAAATGCACTGTACCTACGTACAAACGAGAAATCTTGGAGGAATTATATAGTAATTTGGTAACCATTTTAGGGTTATGGTGGATTTTGAACTTATCCTGGGAACACAGGAATACACCCTGATTGAGAAGACAAACACATGGTTCAAACACTCATTCATCACTAAGAGCACAGCCAATCCATGTCCTGGTGTGTTTTTTGGAGGTGTGAGGAAAAAACCAAGAGAAAACCCAAACAGACTTATGAGAGCATGTAAAACTCTAAACATTATTCTGAGCTTATGATCAAACCGGAAATCCTCGGGCAGTGAGGTATACAAGAAAAATTTTGACATTTACTTTTAGAATTTTATTTGTTGCACAAATACAGCAGTAGTGAAATGTGATTGCAACAACTCCAGACCGTGCAGATTAATAAAAAATAAAATAAAATAAAGATAAAAACACTATAATAAGAATAAGAATAAATATATACAAGAAGATCTATTTTGTAATATATGTGCAAATATATTTTGTCATGGTGTAATAAAGTGACTGTGTGACTGTACAACTGTGTGCTAAATTGTGTCCAGGACAAGTCTTCAGAGATATGGACTCCCTTCTTCTCCAAAAGCCTACCACTTTGGTCTTTGAGACATTTACAGTAAGTCCAAGTTATTGGACCTTACACCAAGAGGATAGTGCTGCTATCTCCATTCATAAGCTGTCACGTCATTTTTATGGATCAGACCAACCACCACTGTGTCATCTCCGAATTTCACAATGTAGTTGGAGCTGTGACAAGCCTAGCAGTCACTGGAATAGAGTGAGACAAAGGACAAGAGAGACAAGAGACTCAGAAAACAATCGTGAGGTGATCCGATGTTCAGTTTGGCGATTTCTGAGAACCGTTTGTCAGGAAGCTCAGGATCCAGGAGCACAGTATGGTAAGGAGACACTTGGCCGCAGTAAACCATTTGAATGGTGCAGACGTTTTAAAGAAGGCGGTATGTCTATGAATGACGAGCACGGCCAAAGTGGCTTGGTGCCCACTGTATTCATTCCACACATGGAATGTCGGATTCTTCATAATCGACTGATAACTTGTCATCAGCTTGTGAGATGAAGAGACACATACAGGAACTCGGCTGGAAGTTATTGCCACATCAACTGTAAAGTTCTGACATCGCTTCAAGCCATCTGCACATGTTTGGGCCATTAAAGGAATTCCTTGGAGGCCAGTGTTTCAAACATAAAGCAGGCAGTCCAATCATGACTCTGGCATACTGTGAAAACTCAGTATGAAATGCTGGGATAAGTATGTTAATGTAGGGATTATATAGAGGGATTATATATAGGGAGTTTTTCATTTCTCTATTAGCTGCTAGCATCAGTGAGAGCCTGAGGGTAGTTAAAAATGGCATTTAAATTTTAATCTCCATTGTTAAGTGTGAGTGTGATAATTATACTGTACTAGAGTGCATGCTTTTTCTCTAGGCAAAACGCGTGAAGCAAAATGCCGACCCTGAGCAAACCACTCAGGGTTAATCAAAATCATGAATAAATCTACTTAATGTATTTAAAGACATTATCGAGTAGAAGTTTAAATGTTTTTTATTTGTCAGAGTGATATTCGTTAGTGAAACAGCATGGGATGAGATGGGATTTGATTTGGATGAGGTTTGATTCCATCCATCACCTATACAGCTTGTCCTGTCACGGTGGCCTGGAACCTTTCTTAGGGAACGTATGGCACAAGGTGGTGTACACATGGATGGGAAGCCAGCCAACTGCAGGGCACAAGTACAAACACTTGAAATACCAATTCGCTTACGGTGTGGGAAATCAAAGTACCTGGAGGAAACCCAATAAGCATGGAGAGAACATGCATACTCCTCGCACACAGCTCAGAGGTGAGGTTTGACCCTGTATTCTACAGGTGTGAGGTGACATGCTACTGTATGTATATACAAAGGTATATATGTTCAACAGCATTGTTGAATTCTTTGTTCTGATTGATCGAAAGGTTGTGCTTCATTTAGCAGCTTTGACAAATTACCGGTGTATACTGTATAAACAAACTACATTTCTATAGTAACACTCGGGTAATTTTCTATCATGGGAAAGTCCTCAGGATGTAGAACAGCTTTCTGGTTTCTCAACAGCATGACCATTACTATAATTATTATTTTTTTATGTACTTAATTTTAAGAGAGAGAGGAAAAAAGAGATAAGGCATCTGCTGTTGTAGTTGCTGTTTTATAACTAATAAATTTTTTTTGGATTGAATGTTACTATAAAAGTAGAAAATGTGCAGTTCTTTACCAAATTGCTCGCTTAAAGTACTTATAAGTACAGAAAAATAATGAACTTTGTGATGGTAACAGTAACATTGCATATGGACGCATCACATCACACCACTTAATCATTGCTTGTTTTTTTTCAAACACGCCTCCTATTACAATATGTGTTCCTTTCTTTCAAAATGCATGTCACAGCTATAGACTCCATGCTGTTGTGATTCAGAAGTGAATAAAAACAGTCACAAAACAGTCACACGTTTTTACTTGGCCGCGCATAGCGAACTCCCCGAGTGAGACTGACTGATGTGCAATCGCCGAATACAGTCATGCACAAACAAGAATTATGCTAAGATCTGAAAGTTAAAAAATGACAGACAGAATGTGTCCCATCATGCCTACCGTTATTATATTTTGGTGTGTGTGTGTGTGTGTGCAGCATCTCCTCTTGCTGTGGAACCTGAGCTCTGTGAGACACTCAGAGCGACTTGTCCCTCACCCTCGAATCCCGCCAGTTTAGGGGAAAGTGCAGTCACCCGCCATCTGCTATGTTTCTCTATAGGAGCTCTTAAGAGAGATAGGGGAGAGACTGGAGTAGCAACTGTTATCTCTTTTTTCGAGAACCGTGCTACAGATCCCACATCAGAGTGTGTGCCGGGATGCAGGCAGCTCATCTTTTTTCCCCCATGTTTTTTTAGAGCTGTTATTGTTCATCCAAGGCCTTGGCTGTGAGAAGGTACTCAACAAAGATACGGTAGGAATTCCAAAGAAGAAAAAATTTAATAAAATTTAATAAAATTATCATTAGTATCCATGTCAAATCCAGAAAGAATAACATGATTTTTTTTGGCCCATGGTGACTCATTCATTTTATTCAGCCAGGGTAGCACATTCATTGCAATAACACACACTACATCGTGCTGATATATGGCTCCACTCGCAAATCCCAGCCGTCTTTAATATAAACTAAACAAGATGGGATGTGGGATATTAGCCCTGTGGATTGAGAGTACTTTGATGTAGAACTAAAAATAAGTCTTTTATTTATTGCAGTATCAAAAGTGATGGAGCATGAACAGCATTCCTTTTTACTACTTTATGTCGCTGGTTGGGTTCAGGACTCCATGTCCATGTCACCATTTTGGCCTGAGATGAAGACAAGATTGTTTTTTTTTTTTAATATGAAATGTGCCATGACTTTCACCGCAGAACCATATGATTGCCTTCCAAAAGGGACTAGTCTTAGAGATAAAACTACACAATGCTTTGCTTTAAACAAGAGATCTGAGATAGACATTATGTGATGAGAAAATACATTACAGACCTTGAAGGTGGGGAAATGAATTTTATTGGTTGACGAATACTATTGTTTTAATATAATATAATATATTATATTATATTATATTATATTATATTATATTATATTATATTAGACACAACTACACTTGAGTGCATGCTGTAAACATTAGTAAAATGCCTTGGTGTAATGAAATGCCAGTTATCCAGAGTGACTTTTTACATACATCTTAGCAGTGGAATGTTTAGGGCCTACCTCAAGGGCCCAACATTGTCAGCATGGTGATATTGGGGTCACTTTATCTTCACTCACCACTTTACCTCCACTTTGTCATTTTAATCGTTTACTTGTACCACAATATACTAGGAAAATTATATAATATTATACTAGATACACACGTGGACAAAATTGTTGGTACCCTTCGGTCAATGAAACAAAAAAACTCATAATGGTCACAGAAATAACTTTAATCTGACAAAAGTAATAATAAATAAGAATTCTATGAATGTTAACCAATGAAAATCAGACATTGCTTTTCAACCATGCTTCAACGGAATTATAAAAAAATAATTAACTCACGGAACAGGCCTGGACAAAAATGATGGTACCCCTAACTTAATAGTTTGTTGCACAACCTTTAGAGGCAATCACTGCAATCAAACGATTCCTGTAACTGTCAATGAGACTTCTGCACCTCTCTGCAGGTATTTTGGGGCACCCTTCATGAGCAAGCTGCTCCAGCTGTTTCGGGTTTGAAGGGTGCCTTTTCCAGACAGCATGTTTCAGCTCCTTCCAAAGATGCTCAATAGGATTGAGGTCAGGGCTCATAGAAGGCCACTTTAGAATAGTCCAAATTTTTCCTCTTAGCCATTCTTGGGTGTTTTTAGCTGTGTGTTTTGGGTCATTGTCCTGTTGCAAGACCCATGACCTGCGACTGAGACCCAGCTTTCTGACACTGGCCAGCACATTTCTCTCTAGAATCCCTTGATAATCTTGAGATTTCATTGTACCCTGCACAGATTCAAGACACCCTGTGCCAGATGCAGCAAAGCAGCCCCAGAACATATTAAAGCCTCCTCCATGTTTCACAGTAGGGACAGTGTTCTTTTCTTGATATGCTTCAAGTATAATTAGCAAAATTTGCCTTGGCAAAAAGTTCCATTTTTGTCTCATCTGTCCATAGGACATTCTCCCAGAAGCTTTGTGGCTTGTCAACATGTAGTTTGGCATATTCCAGTCTGGCTTTTTTATGATTTGTTTTCAACAATGGTGTCCTCCTTGGTCGTCTCCCATGTAGTCCACTTTGGCTCAAACAACGACGGATGGTGCGATCTGACACTGATGGTCCTTGAGCATGAAGTTCACCTTGGATCTCTTTAGAAGTCTTTCTGGGCTCTTTTGTTACCATTCGGATTATCCGTCTCTTTGATTTGTCATCAATTTTCCTCCTGCGGCCACGTCCAGTGAGGTTGGCTACAGTCCCATGGATCTTAAACTTCTGAATAATTTGTGCAACTGTAGTCACAGGAACATCTAGCTGCTTGGAAATGGTCTTATAGCCTTTACCTTTAACATGCTTGTCTATAATTTTCTTTCGAATCTCCTGAGACAACTCTTTCCTTCACTTCCTCTGGTCCATGTTGAGTGTGGTACATACCATGTCACCAAACAACACAGTGACTACCTGGAGCTCTATATATAGGCCCACTGACTGATTACAAGATTGTAGACACCTGTGATGCTAATTTGTGGACACACCTTGAATTAACATGTCCCTTTGATCACATTATTTTCAGTATTTTCTAAGGGTACCATCATTTTTGTCCAGGCCTGTTCCATGAGTTTATTTTTTTAAATAATTCTGTTGAAGCATGGTTGAAAAGCAATGTCTGACTTTCATTGGTTAACATTCATATCATTTTTTTTAATTATTACTTTTGTCAGATTAAAGTTATTTATGTGACCATTGTGAGTTTTTCTTTCATTGACCGAAGGGTACCAACAATTTTGTCCACGTGTGTAGGTATAATTTTATATTATATTATATATATTATTATATAATACAATTTATACTATATAGTATAAAGAATTACAGGTTATTAATACTGTAAATACAAAAATTTTATTCTACTTTTCAAAAATAATTTATTTCTGTATTTATTTATTATTCCTTTTATTAATTTATTTATTGCATTTACCTTTTATTGTAATTTTATTGTTCATTGCCCTTCTATCTCCTTGTTCACCAGAGGCTAAGACTAAATAATAATTTCACTGTACCTAGGTCTATATTCAATTCAATTCAATTCAATTTTATTTTTGTAACACTTTTAACAATGGTCATTGTCTCAAAGCAGCTTCACAAAAATGAAATATATGACAAAAAAAAAACTTTAATCTTGAACATACGCCCTTCCAATCATTAGTCCAGCATCTTAACTGCAGTGTAATTATCAGCGCAAGGGTGCCAATAATTGTAGAGCTGACTGTACTGAGTATGGCTTTTAACCTACCTTTGCTGTTACCTACATATGTACACGTTCCTTTTTATCTTAATTTAGTGCACACACATTGCACTAAAAGAACCAGCGTACAAAATATAGAAAATATAGACAAAACATATGTATGTCTTTATTAAATATAACAAAATATGGTAATATTTTATAGGAGCTGAAAGCACCCTTATTATTATTATTATTATTATTATTATTATTATTAAAATCTTTTATCACAAAAGTTTGACCTTTAATGTGGGTCACACCGCAAAACAGTCCAATCCCTCCTCCCTAGAAAAAGGCTCACTGTAACTGTAAGGAATCAGACCCATTTTTTCCTTCGCAAAATTCCTGTTTTTCCCATTTGATCTAGGTGGCTGTATTTCATTTTATCTTTCACGCATCCCAAGAAACTTAAATCAAAACATTTAGCAAGGTCTCTTGAGCACTATGGAAAATGTTGGCCTTGTAGAAAATAGACCGTTTTCGAGAAGATTTGTTTGGGACCTGAGCCGAACCCCTTTGCTCCCACAGCGCTAGCTCACTCATTTTTGGCCATATCAGTTTTAAAGAAAAAAATGAACAGTTAAAAAAAAAGTGATAAATCAAAACTATTTAACCCTTTCAAAATCAACCCTGAACTCACTTTGCTGATAATGAATGTGGTCCATTGATAATGTATGGGGTTTTACAGTGTAGAGAGAGGTGAGCTATCCTTACCATTTTCCCCAGCCATAGCGGTGCATTTTCTTTCAACACCGTCTTCCAGTAATTTTCTCTACTTTCTAACAATTTTGTACACTGACTGATGCAGAGGTTTGTAACCTGCAAATGGCTGTTATGCTACCTGCCGTTGGAGATGAACTCAGTGCTTTTTTTTCATTTGTTAAAAGTTTTTTTTACATAATAGAAAAAAAAAAATAATTTCAGTGGAAATCATTGAGGAAATATCTTAGACAGGCTCATGTCTCAGGAACACCAACATCTTATACAATCCGGACAAGAAGCTGTGTCTATTTTACGACTGGTGAAATGCTTGTGAAATGCTTTTCTGCTCACCACAAGAGTGCTTATTTTAGTCACTGTAGCCTCCATCTCTGTTTGAATGCATGTGCTCGATCTCCTCTGACCTTTCTCATTAAAAGGATTTCTACTCCTCCACTTCTGGGTAAAATCTGGAGACTCTTATGTGTGAAAGGATTCGTTGTATCTTAAGTCCCTAAATCAGCCCGTCTGGCAAAACCCCAATGCCACGGTCAATGTCACTGAGATCACAATTTCCTCAGTTCCAGTGTTTGATATTAACTTTACCTGAAGCTTAATTAGTGGTTATTAAATGATTGGCTGGTTGAATAGTTGTAGAATAAAAGTCTAGTAGCTGTTCCAAATAAAGTCATTTATTTATTGTAGACGTCAGTTCTGAGTTGCTTTTTCTTCTCTTTCTGAGCTATTTCTGGGTTTTTTTCTCTATAAAATCGCACATATCATGCCGGTTACCAGGAAGAAACATATGATTCGTTGTTATCAGGAAAAAGATAACAGTCCTTGGAGACCTGCTGTCTAACATTTTTCTTCACACAAGTGTGGACTGGTGTCTCTAAAAACCTGTTCGACTGTTTCCTTTTCTAATGAATGTTCATCTGAAAGTGACTCATCAATCACACAGTCACTGTAGGATTTGTGGTTTATTCAATCAGATAGTATGATTGGATGTAATTCAAGGTTCTGGGGACAAAATGTCAAGATCCCCCCCCCCCCCCCCCCCACCCCCATGCTCTTTTCTAACATTTCTCTGAAGACTGAAACCATAAATTACTTGACAGCCATCTAGCAGGGACATGCCATTCCTATCGAAGTCATGGTGCGGCGATTTCAGAGCACCTTAGACAGTGCAAGGTTTTTATCTTCATCTCCTTGTCGGTATCTGCTTTTGCTTTCCATGCGATGGTTGCCGTGATTTTCCTTGCCACAGTCACGTCCTCTGCGTTGGCCGTCTGGCCAAGAACAACTCCATGGGTCTGTCTCAGGGGTTTCATTAGACAGAAAAACTCTGAGGATAAACAAATGAACTAACCTCAAAAATTGCTAGTCCGTGCGTGGGAGAGTTCAGTGCGCCTAGAATAGCTTTTGATGGAAGCTTGAGAATCTTGGGCTTAAGCGTAGATCTGCATTATTTCACCATACAAGGCGCTACAACATTAACCCCTCCCCTCCATCACCAACAAGCCCAACACCACCCACCCACACCACGCCCTACACAGAACCAAGAACTTATTAAGTATCAGCTGCACCAGGAATGCCCAACACTACATATAGGCATCTACAGCTAAAGTTGCAAAAGTTTTGACCCCCTTGTTTTTTCAGGAAATTAAAGGAAAAATTGCTCCATTACTAGAGAAACTGAGTATTTAGACATACTTTAGAGTCTAAGGATTAAACACTTTGATACAATAAAAAAATATTTAATTACAATGTTTTATATCAACCAGCCATAACATTAACATCACAGACTATATTATCATAACATTAACATTGATTATTAGTTATATACCTGGTGACAGGATCATGAGAATCCAAGGCCCATTTATAAAGGCCTGGGTCTGGTCCAATCCCACAGCCAATGCAGCACAAATTGCTAAAAAAAAATCAATAAAAAAAAAATCAATGCTGGCCAAAACAGACAGCCACCAGAACACTACCTAGGAAGGCCCCACCCCAAAACCCACAGCACCTAAAGGATTCGCTGCCAACAGACGTGAACACACACCCAGAGGCCCTGTGGAGTCATGCCCTGAGGCTCCAGAGCTATTAATATTTATCAAAAAATTAATAAATACTGTGAGGTTTCTGTTAAAGTTAGAATTCTATAACTTTATTTATTATAATAAAATTGAGATATTATTAATATGTTAAAGCAACACAAGGTCCTGATGCTTTAGTTTGAGTGCAACCAGTTTCCTCTGAATTTAACTTATTTTCCTATCTCTGAAAACTAGATGTAAATAACCTGCCTGTTGTTGCCAGGTGTTGTTGCGGATCTGTTTGAACTGCTGGTTTGGTTAATAAATCCATTTAAATATTTGTTTGTTTTTTTCTTTTGACAAAGATTATAGGTGAGGCTGATGATGTGTTCCAATATTTATACACTACATGAGTGTCAATATTTAGTAACAGGATTACGTTAATGTATGGTATATGGACTCACTTTTAATCCCTTAATGGATGAGATTTATTTATGTAATCACTCAACATTAACAAACATCAATTAATGTACATATTATTACTGACTATATTACTTTGCAACATACTTATGTTTTACTATAATTTTACTATGATTTCTTATTTATATTAATGCTGAAGTTTAGACTGTAAAGTGAGTCAAAGACAGAACAGAAAGCATGGCGCAATAACCTTTCCTGGAAAACGTTTTTTGTTGTTGTTGTTAATGATTTTTTTTTGTTTTACGCTTATCAGTTCACTGTTATCATGGTAAATGATTGCAGTGTACATTGTCCTCCTACAGGTTTAGACCTGAAGATCATAAATGGTTGTGATTTCAAACCTGTTCGAGCTGTTTGCTTTTGCAATAAAGCTTGACCTGGATATTAATCTTCCTTAAACATCTTAGGAAACTAACCAAACCTGAACCATCCACCTTAAAAAAAAACAAAAAAAAAACACACACAACGACAACAACAAAAAAACCCACCTGATCACATCTTCCACCACTCCAGTGTGTACCTATAAAGCAAACAAATCCTCATGTAGATTTAATGTGTTGTTGCGAAATGTTCGATTATCTTGGCAGTGATTTATGTACACACTGGATGCCCAAATGAACTTATAAGCAGTACATGACACACTTAGAAAATAGAGATGGATGAGAGGTGTATGTAAAAAAATAATGGAGTGCCATGTTACAGATTTCTGATGTATCTGATTTAGTCATTTACTGAAATCAATTATACAGGATTGTGAATTTAAATAGCCAGTGTGATTCCTAATTAATGCATAAGATCTTATTAACTTAGCAGTAACTTATCAAGTGACCTGAATATCCTTGAATAAAACTCTGTTACTGGCCAGAACTAATATAAAGAACAATCTAAAACCTAATGAATTAGTGCCTAATATTAGTTTCCTACAGTAACTACAAAATCGGATTTAAAAAAAGGAATCATTAGAGATTGGATGAGAAGCTCAGTTTAAGATTAGTTACAAGTTACAATATTTTTTTTATAAGTTATACTACACTGACTAGCTAATACTTTACTTAAAAGTTACTTAACTAATACTTTACTAGCTAGTTCTTAATCATTAAGTAAAAAGCCATGAACTAGTATGCTATAAAAGTGATTTAATGTATCAATAGTTGTTTACTGTTGTTGTTTTTTTAATATGCAACTTCACCAAGTGTTTAAGTAATCTTCATTCATGATTTGTTCCCCGAACACATTTCTTCTAGAAAGTTGATGATTCCCAACCCAGTTTCAGTAATTTCTCCTTAGTTGTTTTCTTTGCTTAATGCATCCCAATAATTTGACTGTTCTGAAACAGCAACTTTTTTGGACAGGCAGTTTAGGTACTGCCCTATTAGAAGTATTAGTGTAACACGATAACTAGGAAACCTGCAGTCAGAAGTTTACATACACTCATTGTGAATGTGGTGCACATTGTGGTCTTTTTCTGGGGCAGAATAACTGTGCAACTTCCAACTTTAATAGCAGAAAGTATTTGAAGTACAAGTTTAAATTTATTTTGAGTTTTCTAAAATTAACACATGGTGAACATTATACATACAGAGTCAAAATTATACATACAGCACTCATAGTATTTATTTGAACATCCCCTAGCAAGTTCCATCTTTACCAGATGCATTTGTTTACTGTCTACAAGCTTCTAGAAGTATTCTTTCAAGTCTTCAATTAAATTTTTGCTTTCCTGGCAGACCCCTCAGACTTGACTTTTAAGCACGGTCCACAAATGTTCCACAAATTTGTTTTATTTAACCCATGACCAGGTTTTATGTGTCTTTGGGGTCATTGTCCTGTTGGAACAGTCAACTATTGTCTATTATGTTTTACTATCCAGCTAATGATTCAAGGCAATGCTGAAGATTTCTGAGCTAGTCCTCCTCATTCTTCTTAATGATTTCATCCACTTTGTTTAATTCCCCAGTTTCACTGGCAGCAAAAAAGCTCCAAAGCATGACTCTACCAATACCGTGCTTAACAGCTGGTGCAGTGTTCTTGGAGTTGCATGCCTCACCTTTGATGCTCTTAAAATACCTCTGGTCAAAATTGTCCATCATATGATTTTTCCTTGTCCATGTGATGAGCTGCAAACTGTAGTCAAGCTGTACATATTGATTTTGGTGAAGAGGCTTCTTTTTTGGACAGCAGCCTTTCAGTCCATGGTGAAAACTCAGTAAAACTGGCTTGGATGGAGACAGTGACACTGGTGCTCCGCTAGTTTCCAGCTCTAGGCAGGCCTGCATTTTTATTTTAAGCAGTAGTACTTGTTGTGCCTGACATTGTGTTATTTGTACTTTAGATAGGAGCTTGGAAATCCCTGAATTCTGCTTATCGTTTAGCCTTAAGGTTCAACAGATGCCAGTAGCAAAACTCATCATTGTGATCTCTATCAAATGACCACCCTTCATTTTCAGTGTAAAGCCAGATACTTTATAAGACTGAATTTTTTCAATTCCATGCTTATTTATTCAGCTAACATACTGTACTGTGGAAAGTCATAGGTTCAGTACATATAACAAAATGCTCTAAAGCAAAGAACCCATAAAAATAATACATTTATCTATTAAATATAATAAACCTACTTTAACAAGCGTTAAACTGCAATAAACTAAACAGAGTCAATATTTGACATGCCTTTGCTTTTTAAAACCCATCAGTTCATGTCATAATAGGAGGAAATTGTCTGGTAGTTTTATCTAAACATCCCGTAGAACCTGCCGTTGTTCCTATGGAGTATAGAAAGGTAAAATGCGAAATTTAAATGTATTTAAATGATAGCAAAGACAGACTGTTTGGTATGTAAGAAAATTACAGACAGCAACAATCAATTCATTTATTTATCATTTATGAAACCCTCACTCAAGACCATTTGTATTTAAGCTACTGATACCATCTAGGGTTACTGAAGCTGGTTATTTTCCTTTTACAACATATAAAAAAATTATTTCATGATGTCTAAATCTTATTTCCTCTAAAAGTCTAGTGGTTTTAATTTATTAATAACACATACTTTTTATCCATTTACAGTTACATGGGATGTTGTAAAACATCTGCAGAACAATTTAGTTCCCATTATCGTGTTTTTAGATTACTTCTCTCTTTCTCTCTCTTTCTCTCTCTCTCCCACTTTCAACATGTTACATAGAAAACGTACAGCTTACCATGGTACTGGGAAAGTGCACGTTTCTTTGGTCCTGCTGTCAAACTGAAAACTCCTTTCAAAAAATCTTAAATAAATGCTTTGTGCTTTCTATCATGTGTATGTTGTTGCTACAGAAATAATAATGTTTTTGAAATATTGATTACTATCACACTTTAAAAAAAATAGATTTAATTATAAGCACAGACTTTCTACTCAACTGTAAGTTAATGTAGGTATCCTGAGCATGTTTAAGGTAGGCTAAGCTACGCTATAAGTTAGGTTTACACTATTAAATGTACTTTTGACTTATTTTGAACAAGAAAGTTAATGCGTTTACCCTCATCGTAATTCCTGGATCCTCTACAGCTAAATCCTTCTGCATTGATTTCTAAGATTTATGCTTTATACTATTACTATGCAGACCCAAGGTTGGCACTTTAGAAACAAACCGTCCTTAGGCCGTCCTGTGAATGAAAACCACAGGACATGCATCAGCAATCATGAGTAAAGTGCGTTCTCTGTTTTTCTGTTGGCTCGTTTTTCTGCCTCAGTGTGAGTTCTCTGAATCATTCCCCATGATTCATTCAGGCCAGGACCTTGCGTCATGGACTTCGGCAACCGTTAGAGATTCGACTTAATTGCTCTGTGCGCTTGCCGCTGCCAAGTCAGAGCCTTGTGGTGTCAAAAAGGCTGCAGAAGAGTGCCAAGTGAGGAGCTTGTTTGACTGTTGAGCTTACTCGCCAGTTTAACTAATCCCATGTTCCTGGCTGGAGGGCCATTTGGAGGAAAAAAGGGGAGCTGGTGAACAGAAAGAGCTGTCAGTCCACTGAACTATGGGAGATCTGGGGTTCATTTGTGGGAATAGAGAGTGGTATAGGCTTTTATATCGGTGTGTCAGGTCAAGCTTTGTTTAGGTTGACATGATTGTGCCTGAGGGTAAAAAAACAGCTAGATCAGATCAGCCGCATTCTAGTAAAATTTGAGTGTCCACAACTGTTTTGTTTCTCAATGAAATGATTTGTGGCATCATGTTTGCTTAGCTGCAGGGACAGCAGGATTGGATAAGTGCTATAAATGTAACTAAAAATTGTTAAAAAAAACTGGGAAATTCTGGTAAAGGTGTAAAATAGATTACAGAAGACTTTCTGAAAATGCTTACCCCCAGTAAAACATTTGAATGGTGCAAACATTTTAAAGAAGGCTGTACCTCCATGAACGACAATCCCAGCGGTGGTGACTCAGAGCTCACTGCAGTCGTTCCTGTGAACATTCAGCAAGTGAAACGCCTAAATCTTGAGAATCAACGTACAACTTGTCGCTGACTTGTGAAAGAGACGAATCTGTCTGTGTTAACTGTATACACAATCATTCACCAACACCACTTGCACAATACTGGAACTCTGCTGGGAGTTATAGTCACATTCCCAGTACAGTCCTGACCTCAGTCCATTTGCACATATTTGAGCCATTCAAGAAGTTCCCGGGAGACCAGCATTTCAGACATAAAGCAGGCAGTCCGATCATGGCTCCGGTCTACTGAGGAAACTTCCTACCTTGATGGTATCCAAGCACTAGTGAAACACTGAGAAACGAGAAATAAATGCAAATTTTAACAGTTTTTTAATGGTATTCTGTTATTCTACATAGTCAGGTCTCGGTTTGACTTGAACGCCCCTTGTAAACACAGGACCGAGAAACAATGTTGTTGGTTTGCTGATCAGACCATAAAGGATAAAGTCATTGAACATTGTCAATAAAGTCATTATGAACTCTGTTCCGACAAGTTGCCTTCAGCTAAATAATTTACATACATGCATGCTGCTAAACCACAACAGAGGATCTGCAACAAATAGCTGAGGTGGTTTATTTAAAAAGGTTGGGTTGCTAAATTAATGTCAGTTTTTTTAATACAGTGATCAAAGATCTCTCTGACAGGATTCTTTTTCTTGGTTCCAGTACACAGAAATACTTTGCTGCCCCTGAGATATATGGCGCTGATTGGCTCTGAATTAATCTCTTGCAGTCCTTCTCGGCTTCACGAGAGCCTCCATATATAAAAATTGCTCAATAGTGTGAGAGCACGTCAAAGTAATACAGCAAGAGTAATGTCCCATGGACCAGAGCGGGATCCCCAAGCAGATTTGTGCAACAGGACCACAGTATTTCACAACCATAGCTCACATTCTGTGTCTCTCTTTATGTATGTATGTGTGTGTGTGTGTGTGTGTGTGTGTGTGTGTGTGTGTGTGTGTGTGTGTGTGTGTGTCCATTTATGTGAACACTCAGTCTCCCATGTTCCAGAGCTTTTTTTTTTTTTCAACCTCAAAAAGCTAGTGAAGGCTGATGAGTGATGATTTTGCCAGGCGCTGTGTCATGTGCTTGCCTTTGGCGTACGGCGAGAGTGTGTGTTTACGCGGGAGTGACAGCTAACGGTAAAGCCCTGACCGGTTTTTCTGGTTGTCCTTGCCATCAAGCATCGGCTTGCCTTGAGAAAGCCTGGGAATCAGGGTGTCTCCGCTACAGTACGTCGCAGACGCACAGGATCCGTTCCCATCCCACTCGTCCGTTTATTATTTTCCTGTGAGGACTTGCAACTTTACATGGTTAAAAAAAAAAAAAAAAAAAAAGGCAGAGGGGTGGAGAGAGAATTCAAGATGCAATCCCATACATTTCCAAACAATATCCTGAGAAAAGCAGAAACTATGTGGGTCATTAAATAAGGACATATTTTTCAGTTTCATGCTAAAAATGAAGGGGATGGCGCCTGTTACCCGTCACTCTCTTAGTCTTATCTCGGCAAAGAGTGCATGAGTGCATTCCTGGGGTCTAAAGGGGAAATCCAATACGAATATTACTCATAATGGTCACCTGTCACTGTCCTTTACCACCCCAAAGCATCATATTTTGGAGAAGCAGCGCTGTCTTCAAGAAAAGTGCTACATGAAGAACAACAGGAAATCTCGCCTTAGGCGCCCTGACATATTATTCTATGCCAGGAATCGGAGATTACTTTACATCACATCCTGGGTGTGTTGTCATTGTCATCTGTTGTTTTTGTCTGTCACATTTCATGACTTAAAAAGAATCACTAATCATGTGATTTTGTTTACTCGGCAGTTACTGTAGTTAACTAAAGGCTTACTTTCATGCACAGAAACCATTTCACAAATTTTTGCTCCAAAGAAGCCACAAAAGATTTTAGTTTCTGGAACGAAATACGCAAATGTAATTTCCCCATATTCAACTTCTGCATTCAGTTTCCTTTATTTATTATACATTTTTTTTTAGTTACCTTTTTCCTCAGGTACCTTTTACAAGAATGTTTCAATTCCTTCTCCAGTGTTACTTTTTGTGGGGAACCAGAACCAATTTTACCAATTTTTTTGTTCAGGTCAAACCAGGACTTTTGAATTTATTCTGGTGCAGAATAACAGAATATAGTTATGAATATTTATTTCTCTTTATAATCTCCTCCTACACTAATGCACTTATACCAGCATTTCACTAGTGCTTGGGTAACATCAAGGTAAAAAGTTTCCTCAGTACACCAGAGCCATGATTGGACTGCTTCGTTCATGTCTTAAAAGCTGGCCTTCCAAGAACTCCTTTAATGGTCCAAACATGTGGAAATGGCTTGGAGTGAGATGCGGACTCACTCCATGGAGGGGATGTGGCAATAACTTCTAGCCAAGTTCCTGGACTGCGCATCTGTAAAGTGGTGTTGCTAAATGATTGTGTGTACAGTTCCCATACACAGATACATCTCTTCCATAATTTGGTTACAAGTTATCTTGGAATTTTCAAGGATTTCAAGGACTCACTGAATGTTCACGGGAATGACTGCGGTGGGCTCCGAGCCACCTTGGCCAGGATCTTCATTCACAAGTGTATGCCCTTCTTTAATATTTTTTTGCTTGAAATGTTTTAATGTGACTAAGAGTCTTATTGTAAATGTTCATTCAGTCCATAAAATCCTTCCTGAGCTCCTGAAAAGGTTCCTTCATTGCACATACCTGTATACTAATAAAGTATGGATGGTAAATTGGCTGGAGAATCAGTCAAAAATCACCAGTCTGGAAGTATGAATCACGAACTAACTTAGATCTGGATCTTTCAATGGAAACACACCTAAAACACACCTCATTAAATAAGTCCTTAAGGTCTTCCTTGTTGTTAACACATTGCCAGACAAGGTTCCTGTTGTGCACATGCTCTAACACCAAAGAACTAAAGTGGTGGGAACCTTAGTCAGTAGGATTTTAGAAATGATGATTCATGAAGTAAATCAGAACTGGCTCCTTTAGTTGAAAACAGACCTAAAGACCTTGAGTTTGTAAAAGCCTTCCTGAGTTCCTGAAAAGGTATTAAATCAGACCTGGTTTCACCAATGAAATGTATTAAAAGCACTTCTTTAAGTTTAATAAGTTGCTTGTCTCCTAAAACATTCCTGTGGTGAAAAAAAAAATGGCTGGAACCTCACTCATCATCCGATGAGCAATCCTCCTCAAATCCTTCTAAAACAAGGCCACAAAACAGAGCAACAATGACAATACACTCAGGATGTGATGTAAAACAGTATTAGATTCTTGAGATGCAATGTGTCCTGGCACCCTGAGTGAGGTTTCTTGTTTTTGTTTTATTTATTTTTTACATTTTGATCATGAAGATATGGGATTTAAGAGAGTACTGTTTCTAAAATAAATAAATAAATAAATAAATAAAAAACAAAAAGAAAATGTACTGCTTTTCCTAATGGACAGTGACAGGTGTGACACTGCTGTGAGTAATACTGGTATTCGATTACTGAAGCTGGTTTTATTTTCGAGGAGGCGTAGCAATGCTGGAAAAGCTGAAAACTACCTACAGTAGGACATTTTCTCGACTTCCTCTTTAACTACATAAGAATGTGGAGAATCAGAAAAGTGATGTCTATGTAGAGCTGAGCCATAATGTACTGTACTGTATATTAAGGGATAAACTTAATAAACTTGGCTGTGACTTTGTGGCATTCTTAAACATTTTATCCACTGTTCAGTTTTGTTGCACATGTCCTTACATACTGTATTATTTTTTTACAGCAACAACCTTCCATAGGCAAGCATTGCACACAATCTAAGAATAATAACGAGTATAAAAATGACCTGTAAAGGAATCTCAAATGCTTTATGATAGTCAGTAATGTTCTGTGAAAAGAAGTCATTTAGCCTTCAAAAGGAGTTTTGTTAAGTAAAATAATGAGTTTTTTTTCTCTTGGTAATTCACATTTCCAAGGTGGGGGTTCGAATCTCACATCTCCAGGGTTGGGGCTTTACCACAGTACATTTGGTGTTTCCAAATTGTCTGTAGTGTATGACTGGGTGTGTGAGTGTGTCTGCATTTGCCCTGGGAGAGGTTGGCATCCCACCCAGGGTGTAGCCTGCCTTGTGCCCTAATTTCCCTGAGATAGGTTCCAGGACCCCTGTAACCCTACAGTGGATAAGTCATATAGACAGTGGATGTATTGATGGATGGATGGATGGATGGATGAATTTCATGGCACATTGTGTATTGATACTGGAAAGGGGATAAATAGTTAGTAACATGAATATTTCCCTGAAACTTGAAGGTAAACTGCTAATAAAGGAGTCTGGCTAACAGTAATTCTACTTGGCATGAACTCTCTAATACAATTTCAATGGGTTCTGTTTACAGCTTGTGAACTCAAAGGTATTTTGGTGGACTAAAAGAATGGGCGTGAACACGAGTGAAGGGTCAGTTTCCCAGCTTTTCTGTGTCTGTGAGGCAGAAAGATGCTGTTGTTGAAATGTTAGTGTGGTGGCATCCATAGCCACCATAGGGAGATGGTTGTGCTGTCCAGTGTATTTCATATCAGCAATTTAATTTTGTGAGAGCGTGGCTATGGCCGGTCTCGACCTCATCCATGATCCCACTCTTTTTGTCCTGTTGCCTCAGGAGCTGAATGTCTCTGCTGAGACAGAGACAAGAACAGTCATGCCAGGCCTCCCCTCCCCACGCTGCTCGCAAAGTCACATTCCGCGAGACACTTTTCCCACCGAAACCCAAACACACAGCTCTATTCTTTCCTGGCTCAGGCCCAGAAAAGTGGGTGTTCACATGAGAGGGGTCGTGTATGCTGCCCGAGGCGACGGTGACCCTCCTGGACCAGGGGTACAGCCCACTACCAGGAAAAACACTCGTTCTCCTGTCAAACAATGAGGAGTCCACGTTCGGATTCAAGAACACACACACGCACTCCGTCACGCAGTCCCCCGCTCAGTAATACCCACAGATTGTGCTTGTGTGTCAGTGCATGTGATCAAGTTTTTCCATTCCTTTGTTGGTTAGGCTTTATTTTTCTGAAGGCTGTGGTTTCAAATGATGCTTTAAGAGGACAGGAAGTGACCTCTTGGGATGGACAGCTCTGTTCCCTAAAGAGCAATTCCACCTTTTCTGTATGAGCGCACTCCAGGAAGGTTAAAACTAAGCCTTAGGCACAGAGTAACATCCGACACCGCTCATCTTTAACAGGCTCCGTTGCGTATGACACATAAGAGCTCACGAAGAGAGGAAACATCTTAATCCAACAATAGAGCATATGAGATCCAGACTATTTTATCCCGTCGGGTATCTGTAATTATTATTCGTGCTTTCGTTTCTTTTCAGTAATCAAGTTATTCTGATGGATCAGAAGACTTTCTCTAGAACAAGAAAAACCATCTATCCCCAGGACTTTTTTCTTTTGGCAACTTAAGGGAAATCCACACAAACACAAAATTCTCACAAAGAGTATAAGGATCGAAAAAGGTCCCCTTAAGTTGTTGCGAAGTAGCAATGATACCAAGTAATTTATAACTGATTTATATTTGAATGATTTAGTAATTAAATTAACATCTGTTTACAAATCTTTGCTAATTAAATTTTTACAGTGGAATTTTTTTTTGTCGGTGTGTATTAATGCATGGCTCTTTGGGATCCTGCCCACTGTACAGCAAAAGCAACGTTGCAATCACATTCAAAACCAGTCACTGAAGCACATTCAGCTTCAATAACGTTATGTCATCTTAAACAGCATTGTCCCCTTAATAATTGCTTTGAATTCGTTCTGAATTGCTTTGGAACCGTCGTGTGGTATTTCACGGCTAATGCGAGCTACAAAGCTAGCCAGCTTTGAATAAAAGGCTGTGTCCTAAATCCTTTCTCCAACCCCTGATCAAGGGCACTACTTGGTGTGTGGAACAAGTCATTAAACACCCTCCTCAGCACACTAGCTTTCCATTTTACGCTATTTGGGAGTCAACCCTGGAACAGTTAGTTGCTATTAATTATTAGTTAAAGTTACCTGCACATCATTTTATGAAGTGAAAAGCACAGCATTTTCTGTAGAATCATCTCACTTGCAAAAGAAGCGCTGAATTAGCTAATGCTAACATTTCCATCAAATCCAGGAGGAATCACTCACATATTTGCACACTATCTGAGGTAATCACATTATGATAACAAATCAAAGTTCTGCAAATTAATCTCCTCTTTCCTTTCTTCATCTGTTTTCACGTGCCTATTTCTCTTTTGAATAAGTTATAAAGTCCACAACAAAAGACTGCATATGAAAACAGAAGCTATGAGTTGCTAGGTCCCGCTATTATCAGTGTCACAAAGACTGAGGTAATCTGGTAGCTAATCAGATAATCATCAGGTCATCGTTCTGTTATTTTAAAATACACCTTGAACATAATTATCAACGAAAAAGCATGTAGCCTAATGTTGGTCAACGGTACTTCTGCTGTTCACTGCAGTCATATTTGCAGAAGGTCAAAACAAGACTTATTCCTTTTAGATTGATCATCAAAAGGAATATTAGGGTGTAAAATCCACAGACTCTACAGCTTACTGTTTAGACGAGGTAAATATACTTATCAACTCATCACAGTTAGCTGACTAGCATAGAGTCAGCCAGTTTGTAGGTTGAAATCCAGGTTGATATACAGTAATTCCAAGTTACGACTAGTTAATGACGAGTTAATTCGATCATAGCGCTCAGGTCTGTTTATAAATATTTTTTACTCGTTCACTCATCTTCTATACCATTTTATTTTAGGGCAGTGGTGGCTCAGTGGGCTAAGGCACTGAGTTACTGATCAGAAGATCGGCGGTTCGATTCCCAGTTCAACCAGGTTGCCATTGTTGGGCCCTTGAGCAAGGCCCTTAACCCTAACTGCTCCAGGGGCGCTGTACCATGGCTGACCCTGCGCTCTGACCCCAGTTACACTGGGATATGCGAAGAAGGAATTTCACTGTGCTGTAATGTATATGTGACAAAATAAAGGCTTTACTTTACTTATCCTATATTCAGGGTCTCGGGGGCCTGGAGTCTATCCCAGGAGGCTTAGGGCACGAGGCAGGGTACGACATGGTGCCAATCCATCGCGGGGCACACACACACATACACACTCATTCACACACTACAGACAATTTGGAAATGCCAAGTAGCCTAATCTTGGACTGTGGGAGGAAACCGGAGTACCCGGAGGAAACCCACCAAACATGGGGAGAACATGCAAACTCCGTGCACACAGAGACGGGAATCAAGCCTGGCTGGGAATCGAATCCGGACCCTGGAGGTGCAAGGCGACAGTGCTAACCTCTACACCACCGTTCGTCCTAAATAGTTTTTAAATGTTAATTTTTCCTTTATGTTTTTATGTTCTTTCCTCCACACAAAAACACAGATTTGGTCAGATGAACACAAAAGTGTATGTTTTTGGAACTTTTGGATCAGACCAGAGCAAATACTTAACAGCAATAGCAATAGTTCCACCTTATCACCAGTTCCAGACAATTTAATCCTTGTGTTGTCATTTTTCACTTTGACAATAGTGATGTCTTTCCAAATTTAGCCTTATCTCCTGCTCAAAACGCATTCTTTTAATGTTTTTCCTTACTCATTCGACATTGCGCTATCGTTCCGTTGGTATGTTTTTGCTTTTTCTTGGCGATATTTTAACATGCTGTTCATGTGGACAGGATTTTTATTTATTATTTTTTTTATGAGGGGGAAGTAGATGTATAAAGACTCATTTTCGAAATGTCTGTTTATGTGTGGATGGGGTCAAAGATTATTTGAAGCTTTCTAGCTTTAATACCCCATAGCTGAAAGGGCAAAGACACCAAACATATCTTGACCATTTTTGGGGGCTTTCAGCTAAATGTTTTCGATTTTATTTTTGAAATGTTAAACTGTTCCTTTTAAGGAGGAAGTATAGTAAGAATCTCTGTAAAGAAATCTAATTATAAAATGAGTCTAGTCATTTTGATTCAATACGGTAATAAAAGATGAAGAAAGTACGCACAAGGAGACACCAAGGATATAAGGAGGACGACAGATACAGTAAAATGAACAAATTGGAGAAACTGTGGCAGTGAAGTGGGTGTTCTTAGAGGAGTGTGTTTGTGTGTGAGAAAATGAGTTGCAGGAGGAGGCATGGCAGCCTCGCCGGTGGTGTTACGAGAGGAGAGGAAACAATGTGATGAGAGATGTGAGTGTGATGTTTAAACGTGTGTTTGTGTGTTTAAGGAAGATCAAGGAAGAAAAAAAGGGCCAAAAAAAGGTGGTGAATGGAGTGAAAAAGGAAATGTGGTGAAATGTGTGTGTGTGTGTGTGTGTGTGTGTGTGTGTGTGTGTGTGTGTGTGTGTGTGTGTGTGCGTGTGTGAGTGTTTGTTCAAGAGAACAAGGAGCAAAAAAGGGGAGGAGAATAAAAGTTGAATAACAGTAAGAGTATTGAGGAGCGCTGATGATGAGATTATGTGCTGTGTGTTTCAGCCAAATCACAGAGGCGTGTTTGTGTTCTGATTGGGAAAGGCCAAGCGGAGGCGGCTGTTATTTGGATGCGACCAACAAAGTGCTCAGCGGAGATGAATCTCTTAGACTGGATAAACAATCCAAGATGCTCATGATGTGTGACTGTGAAAGAGAAATAATAAAAATATCACATTTTGAATAGATTTCCGTAAAAATTCATGTGCATGTCCAGGGTTTATATCTTTGCTTGTCCGAAATTTGAATAACTTATTCATCCCTTTGCCAAGAACCGATGCTCTCAAGCTGAATAAACAATGATGTGAGCGGCATGGCCTTGGAGCAGTCTGCTGGCACGGCGAGGAGAGGTCAGAGCCTCTGAAACAGACTGGTGAAGAGAGAGAAATAGACAGAGGGAGAACAAAAATCCTGGCTCACTCATGCTCTCGTAAAGAAGTTGGACTGCCGCCCGTGTCTCTGGAGATGTCACAGGACTTCTGAATGAGCTCGAAGATATACAAACACTGTTCTGAGCTTCCACAGAGCTGCCTGTAAAGATACGCACTCATAAACCGGATCGTAGCCACTCAAACAAAAATAAGTAAGCAGACTCAAATAAAGATGAGTCATGAAAACACGAGCAATTAACACAAGGGGATGCTGAAAGAAAAACAATGCATGGTGAATAATCTTCTATAAGACAACAACTCAGTGTGTATTAGAGATGGAACTGAATAGTAAGCAAACTGTGTTCAAATAGAGATATGAATAGAGGTCACTATTCATTAAAGTCATTCATAAAAGTAATAAAAGTAATGTTTTACTTTTGTTTTACTTAAAATGTTTATTTTGTGATTTTATTTAAAATGAGTGAGTTTATTTTGTATTTTATTTTAAATGTTTATTACGTTTATAATAATTTAATTAAAATTTTTACTTTTATTACTGGGTCTCCAAAAGTTTTATACAACTTGTATATAAATCAAGCATGTTTAAAAAAAATCTAAATTATTAAAAAATTTTCTTCCTTGGAAATAATTAAAATATCTTAAAACAATCATTAAAATATCTTGCTGCCTGAATTATTTATTTTGAGTCATGCTTTCAAGTGTAAATAAATAAATAAATAAGCAACACAGTGGCGTATTGGTTAGTACTGTGGGCTCACACCTCCAGGGTCTGGGTTTGATTCCAACCTTGGCCTGCGTGAGGAGTTTGCATGTTCTCCTCATGTTTGGTGGGTTTCCTCCGCGTACTTCGGTTTCCTCCCACTGCCTTTTGGACTGTGAGAGGAAACCGAAGTACACAGAGGAAACCCACCAAACATGAGGAGAACATGCAAACTCCTCACACAAGCCATAGTGTGTATGTGTGCATGCGCGCCCTGTGATGAATTGGCACATGCCGTCCAGGGTGTACCACGCCTCATGGCCTAAGTCTAATGGAATAAGCTTCAGGCCCCTGTGACCCTATATACAGGATAAAGTGGTGTAGATGATGAGTGAGTAAGTGAGGAATCACAAATGCTGGGAATCCCTGGGATAAGCTCCAGGCCCCCTCGCGGTGGTATAGAAGGTGAATGAATAAATTAACAAATAAATTTTCTTTATTTATTTGACAGTATTGGTTATTGACAGATATAAACAATGGTACCTTGGTTTGGAAAAACCTTTGTTTTAAATGCTCACTCTAAAGTATATAATTTCAGAAGTTGAATAAAGTTACACTATATGGCCAAAAGGTTTTGGACACCAAACCATCAGAATGAAAGTGGATGTGCTGGCTGAATATCACATGCCAGATTTATTCCCGCTTTTGCTCTTCTAATTAGGCCCACTTTACATCTGGTGAAGGTTTTCCACTAGATATTGGAGCGTGGCTGTGGGGAGTTCTGTTTATTCAACTACAAGTTCAACTACAATTCAACATCAATTTTGCACAGGCTCCAGTTCCAAATGAGTTCACGCAGGGTTCTGTGGAGGGCACTTACGTTCTTCTGCTCCAACCTTACCATACCATGTCTTCACGGAGCTGGCTTTGGGGATCTCACAGGGGTGTTGACGTGCTGGATAAGGGTTCGGCTCTTTCAGTTCCAGTGAAGGTAAATTGTAACGTTACAGCATACAAAGGCATCTTTTGTTGGGAGCGGTTTGGGAAAACCCATGTACTGTATGAGTGTGATGGTCAGGTCTTCAAATAATTTTGGCCTTATAGTGCATGTTCTGCAAATTCATGCATTGATTCATCTTCTGTACTGCTTACCCTATATCCACATTTGCAGGAAACCTGGAGCCTATCCCAGGAAACTTCAGGCACATGGCTGGACAAGAAGCCAATCCATCACAGGGCACACACACACACACACACACACACACACACACACACACACACACAGACACACACACACACACACACACACACACACACGCACTATGAGCAATTAGGGGACACCAGTTAGCCTAATCTGCATGTTTTTGGACTGTGGGAGGAACCTGGTGCACCTGGAGGAAACCCACCAAGCACCAAGAGAACGTGGAAGAAAATCAAGTGTGTTTTCTAGTTCTCAGACCCCCCCACACCACCCAGATTCATGGGTGTGTCTATGGTATACTGTATATGATTCTCACCTATCTGGCTGAAGAGTTGTGGAAATTACAATCAGTCGATTAATTAATGGCTGGAACAAATATGTGGTAGGACCTTTACTTTCCGAAGCCGGGGTGTCCACCTCTGCATAAAAATGGCAAAAACTAGGATATTCTCAGAGGTGCAAATTTCTGTACATGCTCTAAAGAATCGATCAAGCAGAATTGGACTGAATGAGTGACACCAGTGTACTGCAAACATCTTTTTGAGTCTTGGCTCAGCCAGATCCAGCAGGTTTTGAAAAATAAAATGCTTCATAGTAAACATTGATTGCTGGATATCAATTTCATCACAAATTATTCTTATTATCTTGATTGTTATTATTGTAAAACATTTGAGAATGCCATTAAACAACAGAATTTAATTTTTGTATAAATACTTTTGACCAATTAAGCCTTAAAAATCAGATAAAGATGATATTATAATTGTGAAAACGCTTTTTCATGATATAGAGACTCATGATGTTTTTTATCTTGTCATGAAGAGGACATCATGCATGTACAGTATGTGTGTTTGGTGAAGAATAAGAGCAATTAAGAGTTGATATTTAAAAAGCAGGGTTAAATCCCGATCCCTGAGAAGGTCTTTGGAAGAGGAAAATTATTCTGACTGGCATGACAAAGCATTTTTTTCTTCTTCATGTAAACAGTTGTGAGAAAGTGAGAAATGGGAGAAATGAAAAGCAGACAGACAGAGACATAATAGAATGGAAGCTCTTTCGCTCTTTGCTCTGCCCTATTATTCATTCACACACCCTAAGCCAGGGACATTATGGCAGTTTCGGTTTTCCTACACCTTAATCTTCTCTCCTCCCTCATGTTTTCATGGCGTGATTGAGCAGGACAGCTCATCTGACGTGCGTGAGCTCCAGGCCTCTCCCCATTCCCTAGTAGAAAGGGATCAGGTTTCTGTCCAGCCAGGCGAGAAAAGCCTCTCAGATTCCGTACACACAATCAGCCATCAGCAGGTTAATTGCAGGATATGAGATTGAATCTTTTAATCAGTTTAACAGTCAGTGGAACAGGTGGAGGACAAGTCAGAGATGTTTTTTACACTAGGCAATTTATTCTAGCTGAAAAAGAAATGGAAAAAAATGGTTCGATTCCTGCCTCAGGTCTGGTTGCATGGAGTTTCCATGTTCTCCCTGTGCTTGGTGGGTTTCTTCTGGGTGCTCTGGTTTCTTCTCACAGTCCAAACACATGAAGATTATTTTACCTGGTGTTTCCAAATTGCCCATAGTGTGTGTCTGTGCCTTGCAATGGATTGGCATCCTGTCCAGGGTGTTCCCCGCCTCATGCCCAAAGTCTCCTGCGATAGGCTCCAGGTTAAGCAACCACCTGGGCCTAATGGTGAAATTGATTTTACACCATATCTGTGACTTATTATGAATACATTTTCTTTACAGAGTATTTATTATGCTTATATCTATAGTACTACCATCAATGTAGCTTTGATCTACTGTAATTGAATATTTCTAATACTACATGATCACATGACTTTATCCATGTATCTGACTGGTTGTAATTTTTAATATACAGTAGGAGGGTATATTAAACACATCACACCATGATGAAGGCTAAAATAGCTAACGTGCTCGTTTTCTCCTGATAATAAAGACTTTGAGCATCAATGAGGCAGACTTTGAGTCAGACTCCTCACTGTATCTGATCCTTAGTGTTTTTACTTGTTCTTCCATTGTCATCATGTGCTACTTTCCATTTGTTTCTCATTCTCTTCTTGTCTCCTTTGCTGTGTCTCTTCTTCTGTTTGTGTCTCCCTTGGCCTTTTCTTACTTCCTGGCTCAGTTTCATTCTTTGTCCATGTTCCTTTCACTTATTCTCTTGCTCTATGTGTGTGTGTGTGTGTGTGTGTGTGTGTGTGTGTGTGTGTGTGTGTGTGTGTGTGTGTGCGCGTGTGTGTGTTGTGTGTTGCAGACTGCAGAGAGGCTGAACCAAAGCTGACCAGACGCTCCAGGAATGTGTCCGAGAAGCAGCATGCCAAAGATAACGCCTCAGGCCTGCACTCTCTCACTCTCTTTCCGCAACATTTCTTTTTCCTTTAAGACCTTGTAAGAAAATGTTACAGTCTGTCTGTAATTTTTGTGTAATTGTTTTTCTTTGTCAAGCATCAAACTGCATAGTATAATCCTTGAATTACCAGTATAGCCATTGCGACTGCGGTGTCTTAGAGAAACACTTTGAGATGCCGCTCATTGCACTGTGATTCTTTTTTGCAGCAGCTGGAGCACTAGATACAACTAGATACACAAAATACAACTTTAATGACTTTAATGCTTGATATGTCAACATTTGTTCATAGACTGTTTCTTAAACATGCACTTTGCACACTGTAGTACACAGACCATCACAGTTGTATATATACACTTTCATTTTTTCAATTGTTGTGGTTGTTTGGAGGGAGGAAAACATGCACAAGCTGAATAACCACTACAACTACACAAGCAAACCATGTTTAAAGCTAATGACTGCTCTTGATACCTGTAGTTGGGGAATGAGGGAGGACATTCGAATTCTAAAGAGCACTGGATTAGATGACACTTCAAAGAGTCATCGATAATTTGATAAAAAGCAAGCACACATTTTGTCATAAAGATTGTTATTTATTCACATTTATCCCTAGATACTTGTACGCAAAACTGTAAAATGTCCATTTGGATTTCATGGGGAATGGAAGTCATCAACCCGCTGCTGTTTTTGTGAATAGACAATAGCTCTAGAGACATAATGGTCTTGTTTAATGAGATTTGTAACTCCTGTCTTTGCTCAATTAGTAAAAGAGGTCCTCTATTCAGCAGTGCTGGGTTTCCCAAAGCAGTCACACTCCCCGTCGTCCCACATCAGGACGAGGGATACTGGCTACACAGAGCAATACCAACACCCCCCTAGCCCCTCCTCTCTCCCTCCTCTCTCCAAAAACCCCTTCCACACTGCCATCCTTCTTCCTTTTGATTATGATTGACGGACCCTTTGTCCCATTGTACGAAGCTGTCGCCTCTGATGAAGACACATAGACAGGCTGCAGATCCACTTGTTGCGCTGCAGATTCATTTACTGTGCACAGGGTAATTTTTAACATACCATGCTCTTAAAGTAAATCTTAGACCACTGAGATTTCTGTTGTGTACTAATTGTGTGTTTGCTTCCTCCCTGTGTCTGTCCGCGATGACCGAGAAAGCAGAGGCAGCTGGTGCTCCGGGTTTGTCTGCAGACCTCGTCATTAACACAGGGATGAGAACCAGGTCACATTCTCTCACTCTGCACAAAGACAGGGGTGAGAGAGGGACGCGAGGGGGCTGGGCAAAGGGCCTGGATGGGGACTAGGCCGTGACCTCTTTATATCCATCAACATATCAGTGGCCGGGTGCGCGCTGTCCGAACGCATGCTCTTACACTAACAATTCATGCTCTCTCACTTTTTTTTGGTTACTCTAAAAAAAAAAAAAAAAAATCTGTTGCTCTCAAGGATCTGCGCATAAATATGTCATTTTACATCACTGAATAATAATCTGAGTAGAATATTGAATTGCTTCACATGTTAATAATGCCTAAGAAACTACCAAAACGGTCCTAACAACAGCTATTTTATTTGAATATTCTTAACAATTAACCAGTTTCTATGAATATCCTTAATAATTATAATAAATAAACACATCCTTCTATCACACAAAATAGCCACTAAGCTAGTGATCTGCTAGTAACAGCTTTATGTCTATATATGTCCCAGTTTCCATTGTTATATTTTAGTAGCCAGATCAGCCTTAATACTCTAAATTTCATATATGGCTAGTTCACTGCTAGCAAACAGTTTTGTTGAAGGATATTAGCATCTGATACAAATCTACCACAACAATGCCATAATAGCCACAATGTTGCTTGCTAACATTTAGCTAATTTGGCTAGCTCTTCATCCCATTGGATTTCAGACTCTAGGGTTGTATTTTCATTAGCCTACATGCAGTGATTTTGCTAAGTGGCTGATTAGCATTTAGTGGGAAGTTTCATTTATTTAAGAGGAGAAAAACATGTCAAAATGTACCATAATGACAACAAATTTACCTGCTAATATTAGCTAAGTGGGCTAGCAATTATTTTAGCACAAAATGTAGAATTAGTTGCTTAGTTGGATATTTTTTATGCAGTAGATGCCTTAATTAATCTTTGCTAGTTGATTGAAAATTAAAAGACAATTTACATTATGTTTGCAATTCAGGTATTATCTAATTATAATATATTTACACTTATGTTACTTCAACATAGTATGAAGTTGAACATGAATCTAATGATGAGGGACGTTCAAGTCAACCCGGGACTTGTGATAAAATTTCTGGTGAAAATGATGACTTCAAGCACAGTATGGTAATTTGACTCTTAGCTGCAGTAAATCATTTGAATCGTGCAAATGTTTTAAAGAAGACTGACATCTGTGAATGATGACGAGGTGGCTTAGAGACCACTTCAGTCATTCCCATGAACATTTAGCAAGTGAAACGCCTGATCCTTGAAAATCTATGGATAACTTTTCTTCAACTTGCAGAAGACATGCATCTGTCTAGGGAAACTGTACACACCATCCTTCACCAACACGACTTGCACATTGCAGGAACTCGACTGTGCAGTATTGCCACATCTCTCATTGTGACATGGGATAATATAAAGAGTTTTTACTCTCCTAACCATGTTCTGTTATTCTGCACAATTAAAAGTTCTGGTTTGACCTGAAGAGCAACTGTATTAATTAGTTTTTGGTAAAGTCTTTTGTAATATTAGTATTTAAAATTTTACAGAAAACTTAAAAAAACAACAACAACGTGGGTCAATATGTTTTACTCTAATTAATGTGGTTTCTCAGCTTTATAAAGGTAATTAGCATGAGGGTATTGTGGTAAGCAGGCAGAGTTAAGAGTTCAAATAAACCTGATAATCCAAGCGAAAAAAGAAGATAAGTATTATTGTGACGTTTTAAGAGACGGCATGTTTGAGTTTTTAGACGATTATGCAAAAATCTGAAATAGGATTGACCAACCCCCCCTCAAAAAAAGCCTTTGATTTAATTTGAAAGACTTCCTCGGGTCCTGAAACAAATGTGACTCACATTAATTCTCTATATTTAGCTCATTGTTTCTTGTTCTTCTTATAGTCTTTTTTCATGGTCGTGAGCAGATTTTTCCTTCAAGACCACAACAGAGAGAAACTTAAGACGGCCCCCGCATGCTCCATGACATGACACACACCAGAACACTCTGCTCTCAGACCTGCTAAGAGCTCAGATGATTCAACTCTTGTCCTTAAGACTCGGGTTCACATCACCAGAGCTTTTTGTCATTAAGAAGCAGTTTCAATGATACAGCCAATGTGCATCCCATTTCTTGGAGCACTTTGGACATAGGAATGTTTCGCATGTGAGATGTTCAAATTCCTTGACAGAGTGAATATCAAGATGTGTGAGTGTGGGCCTTGCCAGAAAATGCTCTGCTGCTCTCTGCTGTTCAAAATACACTACCACACATGTGCACATGCACAGTCATACAGTAGTACTGAAAGTATTAGTTCCTACTGTATGAACACTCTCACGTAGTACATAAAACACCGCTACGTAAATAACCCATTAACATTTCTAAAAGTATTACTGTTCAATCTACACATCTGTATCACGTATATATTAATTTAGCAATTTTGCTACTCAATGTTTTTAAACTCTCTAAAATCTTCTTCCCTGTTGTGTTTGCTTATATTACAGCATAATTTTATTTCAAAACTAAATCACATGTATTCTAAATATCCATATTCAATATAAAAAATATATTATTTCAGAACAGACTTCACTGAAATCATTAATTTATAAAAGCAGCTAATTACAAGCATGAAAATTCAGACTTAATCTCAAGGGGATTACTTTTAGATGCTGGTCTAGTTTACCTTGTTTATATGTTTTATTCTCCATTTCACAATATAATATAAATCCTCATAAATAACACAATAATTCGCTTAAACACATTTCACTGCAACAATTTCATCTGCAACAATTTAGTACTATTTTGCAAAAGAAGAAAAAGAGTTAGTTGGTAAGTTGAATCAGAAGTATCAGAACAGAGAAAATGGGAACAGGACATCACGAAAAATCTGAAATCCTCAAATGCATCCAAATAGATTCATGTCAGTATCAAGAGTCAGTTCATTGGGAATGTATGCATCTGTGAATGTGTGTTTGTGTTCAGTCAGGTGACACAGTGCGTCTGCGCAGGCAGCTGCAGGTCAGGCATTTCAAAATGTTCATGGTGATGTGCATCAGGGAACCGAAGTTAAACAGCAGGTTGTAGAAGGTGTGTATCGACAGGCCTCCCGTCTCATCTGCGTACTTCATGGCCACGATGGGTGTGTAAAGGCTGTTAGTGAGGTTCCTGAAGCGAGGGTTGCTCGACTCGATCACCTTTTTAATGCACTACCAGAAAAACAAACAAATACCGGATGCATGTTGTGTTAATTCAATTTGAGAATTTTTTTCTATCCTAAGGTCAAGCACTTTTGTTTATAGCTGAAGGTCTAGATCAGTGGTTCCTGGCCAGGGAAAACAATCAAATGTTCAAGATCTAATTCATGGTCGGGACTCAGACACAGTCTCAGTTTTTACATTTAGGCTGAAAACCTATTTATTAGTCAAGCCTTTTGTGAATAGCTTTCTCTTAGATAAAGGTGCAGATTTGGGAGACTTATGGATGTAGAGCATTATGGTGATCTGGTACAGTATGTTTGAAGTTCACCCATTCTCATTAATCACATGGGTTAGAAGATGGTGAAATGTCTTTACTTCTGCTGTCATTGTTAGTCCTGCTGGAGTCACTGCTTGCACTCTGCACTAAATGAATGTGACTGTGACCACACCTCACTGTTATCTCTTTCTCTCTCTCTGTTGCCAGTGATCCAGACCCCCTGCAATATGGTGGACCTGTCTGACTCCTCCTGATTCTGGTTGGAGATCTGGACGCATGGAGGCCCTGTGTGGTCTGCTTGGGTTGTGTGTGATGACTGTGGCAGGTTCCACTTCACCATGAAGCACTTGACTGATGCAGCCAGTTTTTTTCTGATGGCTTATGACTGTAGTTGCTCAATTATTTACCATACCATATAGGACACTTAATTATGGTTTCTCATGATTTGGGGCATCCTAGGCGTCAATACATTGTAGTTTCTCAGACAAAGAGTACACTAAAGGGCACACAATCATGGTTTCCCCAACATATGGTCCCCTAGAGGGCACCTCAGCATGGTTTTTCAGACAAAAGACACTCTAGAGGTCATGTCATTGTGGGCTCTCAGGCATAGGGGCACCCTAGAAGGCACGACATTATGGTTTCTCAGACATGTGGCACCTAGAGGGCAGTTTATCATGGTTTCACAGACACAGGCTATTGTCATTGTAGATTTTCAGGGCATGTCATTGTCATGAGTTTTTAGACATATGGGCAACCTAGAAGGCACTACATTATGGTTTCTCACACATGGGGCACTTAGAGGGCATTTCATCATGGTTTTTCAGACACCGGGCACTCTAGACGGCATGCCATTGTGGTTTTTCAGACATAGAAACACCCTAGAAGTCACTACATTTTGGTTTAGTTTAGACATGGGGCACGTAGAGGGCATTTCATCACATTTTCCTAAAAGGAAAAATACCCTCCGGGCATGTTATAAAAAAAGAAACCAGGTGTTAAAACTGAAAAACTGCATGTGATTGGCATCTTGAACAAAAATCAAATCTCAAGGTTACTAGAGATTCTTCCCCAAAAAGCGTTTAAACTTGTTTCCTTTATGGAGGCTAATTAGTGGTTTATGATTTGGCCATGAGTAAGAGACACTCCAGTTTTCAGCTTACTCTAGCTATGTCGTCTGGCGTCTGCCCCATTGCCTCGAAGATATCGATTGAGGACGGCATGTACACGTCCTTGAAGTATCTCACTGTGTCTGTGTCTGCGCCCGGAAACTCCATCTTGGCCACTTCCTCCATCATCTTCGCCTCAAACTCAGTGTGTACGGGTCCGGGCTCGATCAGAGACAACCTGTGGGTAGAGGCGAGCACAGGGAAGAGTGGTGTTCTCACTTTATCACTTTAGTGAATGTATTTAGATCTTATGTAGCAGTGTGAGCAGCCGGTATACAAACTTGACATTAAACTTGAGGAGTTGGACTGCCAAGCTTTCACAGAAACCCTCGATGGCAAACTTGGAGGCCGTGTAGACGTCATTAAACACTACCCCTGCACAGACAGACACAAACATACAGTATGTTCTAAGATATTAGAAGTTCAAGGCTCCATGATAGGAAGTCTATAAAGTGTTTGCTGATATCAGCAAAAATGGTCTATTGGACAGAGGAAGGGAAAAATTATATTATATATATATATATAGTATTTTGGAATTTTGGAACAACAATATTTTTTGGGCAGGGAATTTGGACTCCACCACATTGAATTTGAAATGCAACACTCGAGATGCAAGCAAAATCAAGACTTTCAGCTTTAATTCAAGAGATTTAACAAAAGTCTTAAATCATTAACAATTCTACACTTATAACCATGTTCATAGACACACCAATTTTGGGGAGCTAATAAATAGTAAAACTAATGGCTGACAAGCAGTTGCATGACCAGGTTTGGCCTGTTCTCTCATTACTCCATGACTAATCAAGCAGATAAATGTCCTGGAGGCGGTTCTGAAGTGAAAGACTGCAGAATCCTGTCCATGGTAAAGAACCCTCTTATAACATCGAGCCAAGTCAAGAACACTCTTGAGGAGGTAGACATGTCATTGTCAAAGTCTCCAGTCAAGAGACAGTGTTATGAAGTAAATATAGACACTTTACAACAATGTGCAGACCTCTGGTAACGCTCAAGAACAGAAAGGCCAGACTAGGCTCTGCCAGAAAATGGTACCAGATTCATTGGATTAATCAAACCAAAATTAACTTGTACCAAAATTATGGGAAGCGAAAAGTATGGAGAAAGAAACGAACACCTCATGATCCAATGTATACCACATCATTATGGCATAAGTGTGTATGGCTGCCAGTTGAACTGAGACACTGGTGACACTCTGCTCAGATTCAGCCAAATGCTGCAAAACAGATATTGCAAATGGATAATGATCCAAACCATACAGTGAAAGCTACCTATGAGTTTCTCAAGGCAAATAAATAGGATATTCTTCACTGGTCAAGGCAGTCACCTGCTCTCAATAGAGTATGCCTTTCACTTACTGCAGACAAGACTGAAAGCAGAAAGACCCACAAACAAGCAGCAGCTGAAGGCAGCTGGAGTAAAGGCCTGGCAAAGCATATCGGGTGGAGGAAACTCAGCACTTGGTCATGTCCATGGGTTCCAGACTTCAGGCAGTTGTTGACTGCAAAGGAGTTTTCATCCAAGTATTAAAGGTGATCCTTATGTGTGTGTAACTGTGTTACATTATATGCGAGTATCCCAAAATGCGAGTGTGTATGAAAATGGCTATAATTTCACATTTTTTTGTTAATGCCACACTCAAATCTTGAGTGTTCCATTTCAAATGAAATGTGGTGGAGATCAGTGGCCAAACGCAAAAAAAACCCTAATCTTTGTTCCAAAATTTGTAGACGTTACCATATATACTTAAAATGCTAATATAATATGCAATTTGTGTTTTAGCTATGGATCTTTTCATATGTTTTAAGTGCTTCCATTTAAAATGAATTTGAACAGTTTAATTTTAAAAGAAAAAAAAAAATCGGCATTCAAGATTTCAGTTTTGACCTCTGAAAAGAAAATGGATTATGCCATTTAAATTTGAAAAATCTATATTTTCAAACATCACCCACATTACCCTGCATGCCCATCACACTGCTCATGATGATGATATGCCCCTCTCTCCTTCTCTTCATGTCAGGCATGACTTCTTTTATCATGCGAACCGTGCCGAAAAAGTTTGTCTCGAACACCATCTTCATCTGCTCCAGGCTGATACTCTCGACTGGGCCGAGCAACCCCACTCCTGCGTTGTTTACTGCAGGGCAGGGAGAGATGGAGAGGTTGGATAGCACAGTGACTGATTAACAATATTGGGTCAAGGTCAGAGTTTGCATGCCTGTGTGCTAAAGTTAATGTGTAAAGGAGTCACAGGCTTCCATTGGTCTTTGCAGACGTGACATGCAGTCAATAGCTGACGTCAGTCATTGTGAGACGAGGCTTACTTAGGATGTCGATGTGTCGGTCTTTAACCCTGCTGATGCACTGCCTAACCGAGTCATCGCTGCACACATCCAGCGCTTGCAGAGTCAGGGTGTTTCCAAAAGCATCTCCTGCTGCCTGGACCAGCTTGTCTTTCTTCTTCAAGTCCCGCATGGTGGCAATCACTGTGAGCCAGAGAGAGAGAGAGAGAGAGAGAGAGAGAGAGAGAGAGAGAGAGAGAGTGACCAAATGAAATTTTGGCAAAAACAAAAGTAATGACATTTATTCCAAAGTATTATGTCAATACTTTCACAAAGAAAGCTTATTGTATTGATACTCAGGGTACGTGCACGCTTTCCGAGCACCCAGTGCAGTTTATACAAATCACATATGAACAGTTCACGCCTCCCACATTTCTCTTGAGTAGAAAAGTCACACAAGCGTATAGAACAAAAAAAAAATCAGGTATATAAAATGCGGACAGTAGACAGGAATAGTGTTTTTTTTTTTTTTTTTAAGAAAGATAAAAAATACGTACAGTAATAACATAAACGTCTAACCGCAATCTTGCCAGTAAATAATACTTTTATTTACTTTTATACTTTATGAACTAAATTGCTGCATGAATAGCTGATTTAATTCCCAGTCTCATTATTTATGAATTCATATAAAATAGCACTTCTTCTGGATTATTTTATACTTTTGTTTTTTTTACATGTATTTTTTAAAATACTAGACACTGTGTGGACTATTTAATAATAATAAAAAAAAAAGCTTATAAATAAAATGCTTATAATTAGCAATTTAGAGATGCTGTACAGTATTAATACATTTCCGTTTACTCAACAGGGTTGATCCAAAATACGAGGGGAATTCAAGTCAAACCGTGACTTTTGGTTGTGCAGAATAACAAAACACAGTTATGAGAGTTACAAACTCCTTTTATTTCTCTATATAATCCTACAGCATGCTACACTAATGTATCTATTCCAGTGATTCACTAGTGCTTGGACACCATCAAGGTAGAAAGATTTCTGAGTACCCCAGAGCCATGATTGGACTGCTGGAACAAAATGGCCGAAACATGTTGAAATGGCTTGGGGTGATGTCAGGTCTGTATAGGTGATGTGGCAATAACTCCTGTAATGTGCAAGTAGTGTTGGTGAATAGAAATGTGTGCAGTTCCCACAGACAGATGCGTCTCGTCCTGAAGTTATACATAAATTATTTTGAGGATCAGGCGTTTCACTCGCTGAATGTTCACGGGAACGACTGCAGTAAGCTTTGAGTTGCCTCAGCCAGGATCATCATCACAGACGTACGGACGTTTTTTAAAACGTTTGCACCGTTCAAATGTTCTACTCATCACTGTACTGTGCTTTAAATCGTCTGTACGTACTGCAAATGTGATTAAATTGCTGGTGAATGAAGGCATAAAACAAGTTCCGGGTTGACTTGGACGCCTTTCATATTTTACATAAATAATTGGATATTCGTCATAAACATTGGTTCAGATTAAGATGCTTACTGTGTGCGTGTACCTCATCTGAATACAGCCATTAAACCAGTGTGTTTATGCGGCGAACTGTTCTCAGCGGACTTTTATACTGTCTGTTTATTTCTCTCACTGTCTCCCGATCACGCACACACACACGCACACACACACATTCTGTTTAGTGCGCACCAGCGCTAATTAGATTAGGGCTGGAAGATAAACAGTTGAACTGAATGGATAAGCCCTGAGCTGATCCGCTTCTGAACTTTGGACCGTTAAACATTAACCTGAATCACACTACCTCATATTCTTGAACATATTTATCTGTAGAAGTCCAACAGGTTAGTCTGTAATTAGCTGATATATCACCAGGGGTTGTGATTAATAATAAACAGTATACAATTAGGGGCTTTTAAGTACAGTGCAGTACAGGACCTCTTGTACAGGTTTTGTAGTCATAAAAAATTTAATAAAAAAAAAAAATCAGTATATAAAGGTGACATGGTGATGCAGTAGATACTGTAGTACTGTTGCATGTTTGTGTCACTGTGTGTGTACTGTATGTATTTCTGTGCAGGATGTTTCCATGTTCAACATTCCAAAAACACTCCTATAGGTGGATTAATTCAACTCAATTAAATTACACTTTTTGTTGTGTAGTTTTTAATAAGCGGCACAGTGGATTGCACCTCCTGGGTCAATGGTTCCATTCCCACCTTGGAGTCCCTGTGGAGTTTACATAATCTCCCCATGCTTGGTGGGTTTCCTCCGGGTGCTCCGGTTTCCTCCCATAGTCCAAAGAGTTTTTGTAAGTCTCTCTGGATAAAAGCGTCTGCCAAATGCCAGAATGTAAATGTAAATGCAGACATTTTAGTTTAGTCTAATTCCAGGGTGGCTCCAGGAATTAGGGTCCCTCTCCTAAGGGAGTGAGTGAGTGAGTGATGAAAGTGAGGTTTTAACAATAGTCACGGTCACAAAGCGGCTTTACAGAGATGCAGATCAAAAATTTTAAGGATCCAGAATGAGCAAGGGTAGACACAGTAGTGAGAAGGGAAAACTCCCTGGGAGAACATGAGGAGGAAACCTTGACAAGAATCCGACTCAAAAGGGAACCCATCCTCATCTGGGTGACCTAGGATAATAAGATTGTGAATTATTTCTCTTCTATAACTCTCTGCTATGCTGTAGTCACGCAGTGCACGATCGAAGGAACGCTAGCATCTGTTCACTGATTGAGAAGTGTAAATTAAATATAAGTGTAAAAAAAAAAATATATATATATATATATACATATATATATAAAATATATTTAGTGACTCTAAATTGCTCTCAGGTAGGAAGGAACATGTTTGCTTCTTGGAGACAGACATATATATATATATTTCTCTTTCTTTCTTTCTTTCTCTCTCTTTCTATATCTTCTTGGTGATTCCCGTCCCCATTATACAGTATATTTAAACATTATAAATTATTTATTCCTATTCGCAACTTCCCATGAAAACATTTATTGGAAAAAAGGACATTTTTGTCATGTTTTTGTAAATAGGTGTTTCTTACTTTATTCAAGCTTAGTAGTTTTTAGTGAAGCAAACATCACTTGGTATCAATATTTTTATTTTCCGGATGGTTATCATGATAGGAAAAGTGGGATTGTGCCATCTTTAATAATATCATATAAGCTGCAAATACTACTGGCAGATTATTTTCATCTTTCTATGGGAACCAGCAGTAATCTTTTCAGCTATATGAGCTACAGAAGCTATTTATTTGCTCAGACTACACAGGCCAGCCTTCGCTCCCCACGTGCATCAGTGAGCTTTGGCCGCCCATGATCCGGTCACGGTCCTCTGGTTTTCCTTCCTTGGATCACTTTTGGCAGGTCTGCAGACTGGGAGCATCACACAATAGCTGCAGTTTTTAAGCTGATCTGATCCAGTTGTCCAGCCACCATAATTTGGTCCTTGTCAAAGTTGCTCAAATTCCTACACTTGCTTATTGTTTTCTGCTTCCAACACATCACCTTCAGGGACAAAATGATCACTTTCTGCTTAATATATCCCAACAACTTCCAGGTGCCGTTGTATTGTAACTGTAGCTCCTATGACAAGGGGAAAATTGTGTGTGCTTGGGTCAGGACAACTGCATGGCATGTTAATAATGCCTGACTGATGCCAACAATCCCAGGACACGCTATGACCAGAGATTACTGACGGAACAATAACATTAACGCTCATTCTATCGCTCACCATGAACATTTATGAATACGTTAAATTAACTGTGTAGGTGTTCGATTAACTCGCTAATAGTTTATTCAGCACTGTATGTCTTAATCTAACTATGAAGGTTGTTATTTAACCCTGTAGGTGACAATCTTACTATGCCGGTGTAAATTGTGTTTAAAATCACTATGTACTTTCTAATTTAATTAATCAGATGACATAATAAAGCATATTAAGTTTTAATTGTTAACAGTTTAACAACGTTACTCATGTGGTCCTAGAATTCAAGCTCACAGCCTTTGGATGATTAGTGCACAACCGTATGTGCTGACCCACCATACCTCTGTTTTGTTTAAAGCAGAACTTTAGCGATTTAATGACTGTCCTGCCATTAAAGCAGCTTGCCTTTTCCTCAAGCTGCTTTATCCATGCTTAATCTGGTTTACTTTCTGTGCGTTACTCCAAGCATAATTTCTAATCGTGCAATAAATAAAAACAGAACACCGCGAGTGTAGAGTCGAGCAGTGCGAGTACTGTCATACTGTCAGTAACGCTTTCATCATGAAAGCATCTGAATGGACATGAGAGTGTGTTACAGACCAGGCAAAGCTTTAACATGCTGGAGTGAACAACGACGCCATTATTCGAGCTGTTACTGTGAACAAGACTTAAGGCGGATTAGATGTTGCTGAATGGACTCAAGCAAGGATTTTTTTTCTGTGTTGTTTTGTTCTGTTTAATTCCCTTCACAGCCTGAACAGATCATCTGCTGTATTTCATTGTCAAATGGGTGGAAGTGCATCTAGGAATTATTTTGTCTACATTCTAGGCTACGATTGCAGTGGTGGTTGGTTACCTCGCTCTCACCATATTACTTTAAATCTGCTTTTTTTGTGTGTTAATCTTTCCCACGTTTGTTTTGGTAGACATTAACAGAATGACTTGCACTTTGACTACAAATAAATTCATTTAGACCTAGAAAAGTTTATTCCAAATTTTAAGTCTTATGGTGTCCGGGATAGAGCTCGCACCAGGGGATGCAATAATATTTCTAAGAGCTTTTGAGGAGGTCAACGAAATAGCAGTGCTTATGACACATGCGCAGGAAGACAGAAAGGCTCTAAAAACTGCGCCTGCGGATCTGCCCGTTCGGAACAGTGCACAGTGTCCTCTCGCAGTTCTGCCACTCTTGAGACCCATGTCATTACAAGAGGAATTAACAATTGAGATGTGTTCCAATATACAGCAGAGTCATCATTTGGAGATCCCCCTTCTCCACCCCCATTAATAGCATGTCCATTTTTTCATTCCTCATATATTACCATAGAAAATCGTTTAGCAACCTATTAGACCAATCAGAATAATAATAAAAAAACACCTTATACGTCTGTTCAACCCACTACGTATCAATTAATCTCTTTGGTGCTTAATTTAGACCGTGTAATTTTTTGCTATGACAATTAATTCAACAAGTTTCCACCAGAAGGGTTCATTAAAACCTGCAGATGATAAATGAACACAATGAACATTAGTTTAATAGTTAACCTTGTAAACTTTAATTACACAATGTAAGAGTTAATTCAATATTGTAGGTTTTAGTGCAACACTGAAAATAAATATACACGTGTTACATTTAGCTCCCTGTATGCAAGGGAGAATTTAACATTGTATGTGTCAATTTGATCCTTATAATATTCTTTTCACCCTGTAGAGGATAATTAAGCGATGCAGAAGTTAGGTTAGCTATAAAGGTGGTAATTTAAAACTTTATAAAAAGTTAAACCCACATTTCAGACAGTTCATATTTACATTAACTACTACATGTACGGTACTTCTTGTTTAAATACACTGGCTGGCCAAGAATGTATACAATTTTAGGAGGGTCAAATTATTGGGCTGCACCAAACAAAGAAAATATCGATGAAGATATAAAATTACTAGAATTAGGTTAAAAATGCTTCGACACATAATCAAAGCCTGGAAGGATAGTGCTAAACAGTCAGCTTTGTAGAAGAAATGTGGTTGAAAAAAACAAACAAAAAAAAACCACGAACATTTAGTGAAGCTGCATGGCAAATCGACAGCAAAAACCAGAACTATGATTAATAGTGAAAGTAAGAGTATTTCCATAAACCCACAGCGTGACGAGAACTCAGGATTGGGACTAAACAGCTGTTTGTTCATAGGAAAAGCCACTTGTTAGTGAGACTCATTAGAAAGAAAATGCTTCTCTTTGTGGGTCTGCATAAAGATTAGAAAAAGATTAGAAAGGTCATATGGCAGGTTGAGACCTGATTGATCCTATTCCAGAGTGATGGCGTGCCAGGGTAAGAAGAGAAGCAAATGACGAATATCATGCATACTGTACACTGTACAAGCCTCTGGAGGCTGTGTTATGATCTGCGGCTGGTTCAGTTGATCAGTTCTAGGCTCAGCACCGTTATGAGACAAAAAATTAAATCGGCTGAGGACCTGAATGTACGAACAGACCAGGGTAACACATCTATGGAGTTTTTCTTCCCTGATCTTAGAATGAGGAATAATTGTAAGCTGCAAATATGAATTTTGCTATGTAGGTGTAAGCCTTAAAATATGTTGATGATAACTGAACACTTTTGGTAACCCTGTTAAATTAAGTATTTAAGTGCTATTATAATAAGTATTTCAACCTTGTATGTGGCACATTTAACACTTTAATGTGTTAATTTAACAATTAAACTATGTTTTAATGTAAGGGTTTAAGTAATTTAAACTCTTTATGTGTTAATTTACGGACATAACTGTTAATTTATCTGTGACAATTTACTTCAATCATTCAAACATAATTAAATGCTAAATAGTTTACAGTTTAAAAATACCCGTTTACAGTGGTGGTTAATAAAAATATATTAAGACAATATATGCCCTAAAGTTATAGTTATAAAGTTCTCCCTGTGAAAAAAATACGTGATGTCACTAATTAGTTCAAATTGGTACAGCTGAGGAAAAGAATGAATATGTGGCAGGACTTTTACTTCCTGAACTTAGATTGTCCACTTCTGCACAAAAATGGCTAAAAACGATGGTATTCTCAAGTGAACTGCGAACTTCTGTGGTAAATTTCTGGACATGAAAAGCAAACAGGCGTGGATTGAATTAGTGACACCAGATTACTGCAGACATCTTTCCGTCTATGACAAACCAGATACAGTTTAGAAGAAATTTTGAAGAATAAGGGGTTTTATTCCAAATATTGATTGTTGTAAAGCAATTTCACTGCATAAAATAAAAAAAAAAATTATTATTATCTTGATTGACATTGTTTAAACATTTTTTTGAATGTTATTAAACCATTAAAATTCATTATCGCAATACTTTTTTCCAATATTGTAGGTGTTGAAATTACTTGTCTGGCTGTTAATTAAATTCTTTAAGAGTTAATGTGCTTATGTAGGTGTTAATGTAATTACTGAATAATTGATTAAGTAATTTAATTATGCATGTGTGAAATAATATGTAGGAGTTAGTTTAACGGATTAAATTAAATTATTCCACCCTGCCGGCTGAAAGTTTTGCTACATAGTTGTTCATTTAATGCTTTTATAATTACATCAACCATTTACATTTAGTAATTTAACAACATTGGATTTAATGTTGATTTAAACAGTTGATTAAACTGTGTGCATGTTAAGCTAAGTGTGTCCATCTATCTAGGAACCGCTGTAGTCAAACTAGGGAATGTGGAACCCAGTGATGATCGTTGTATTTATTCCCATATTTACGACCATGGTAGGACGTTCACAAACCACGGGCATTTTGGGAGTGCCAGTTATCCTAATCTGCATGTCTTTGGATTGTGAGAGGAAACCGGAGTACCCGGAGGAAACCCACCAAACACGGGGAGAGCATGCAAACTCCCTGCACACAGAGACGAGGAGGAAATCGAACCGGATCCCTTGAGGTGCAAGGCGACAGTGCTAACCACTAAACCACTGTGCTGCCAAGTGTTCATTTAAGGTGTTAAGACTTTGTTGAACCCAGTAGGTGTTAAAGTAACACTGTGGACCTGAATGAATGATTCCCAGCAAACCCAGTGTGTTTCTGTCCTATTATTATTTTTAACCCTTTAAGTACGGATTAAGGCACTGTAGCGAGTGCTCTGCCTGAGGTAGTGTGCTCCAGATGAAGACTTCAGAGTGCACACTGTCTCTCTTGTCCAGGTCTCCAACTCTGTCCTGTTCCCCAGAACACACTCGGGCGCATTAGACACGCCACTGAAGTCCACCACTGGCGGCCATAAAGGGCGCTTTGTGCAGGAGAAGTGGCTTGTTGAAGAGCTGGCAGTGTCTTTATGATCTCTGCCGCATCGCCGTCCCCTAGAAACCGACCTTTCACATGCTAATCAGCGCAAAAACACCGGGATCCGCGACTTTACTCGGTGCAAAGATCGTGCGCGCGAGAGCGAGTGAATGTGCGCGAGGACATGCCCTTTGGCGTGGAACACTCGAGCTGAGCTCGTGCACGAGTTAAACCGGCGTGTAAACCATAAAATAGTTATATTTTAGGTTTTTAAAAAAAAGCAACATTAAAAACAAACAAAAAAGTTGTTTCTTTTTATTTTATTTAAGAAAAACTAAATCTGTAATGAAGTACATTCCGTAGTTTAAACAGCCGCGCTGTGCTATACAGAAGAGAGGAAGAGTTTACCCTGGTAGCGCTTCTGCTCGTCTCTGGCCAATAGGACGGCGATCCGCAGCCCGATCCCGGAAGAACAGCCGGTAATGAGGACCACTCTCTGTCTCGCGCTCGCCATGATCACCAGCTCGCGCGCTGCAGCTGACTCTCCGCTCTGGTCTTGCTAGCTTTTTCACTCACACACACATACACACTCACACTCTGTCACTCTCTCTCTCTCTCACACACACACACACGCACGCACGCACCGAGCTTAGTCAACGTGAGCTCTAAAGCGGATCACAGCGCGTGGGGGCCCGCAGGACGGGAGCTCGCGACATGGTCACATGGCCGAGAGAAAATACGCGATCTGTGATTAATGCGCTCTCTAACGAGTACACGGAGGTTACTCTGTAGGTGTCAGTCACTGAAGGTGTACTGCATTGACGGTACACACCAGTAGTGACACTGAGGTGGAGGTGTGTGTGCAGCTGTGTTGTTATACTCACTTCTTACCACAGTGCAATCCTGGAGAGTTCAGGTTTAGACAAAGTGCACCTTCTGGGCGGTGGCGGCTCAGTGTGTTAAGACTCTGAGTTACCCAGCTCTGCCAGGTTGCCACTGTTGGGCCCTTGAGCAAGGCCCGTAACCCTATCTGCTCCAGTGGTGCCGTATAATAGCTGTATAATGCGCTCCGACCCCAGCCTACTAACAAGAAGCTGGGATATGCAAAGAATAAAGAATTCCACTGTAATTTAATATACTGTACGTACTGTGACAAATAATGGCTCAGCTTAAAAAAACAAACATTTTTTATTTGCAGTATGTGTTTTACTCTCTGACTGATTCCATGCTCAAGTTACTTTCAGTCTCGAGTTTTTTCCATGCTCTCCTCAAGCATGTGCAGGTTTCATCAGGGTTCTAGTGTTTCCTCCTACGTCCTCAAAACACTCAAGGTGAATTGGTTATGTTAAGTTGCTCTTAGGTGTGAATATGTGTGCATGGTGTGCTTGTGAGTGTGTTTTCCTTTTATTTTCCTCTTACTCTTACTTAGGCTGCTTTCACATTAGGCGCGATTGATTTGTACTATGCCCAAGAATGCTCCCCCTCCTCACTTCCCCCCTAACCAACATTCATATTATTGCCACTTGCGTATTTACACTCTCCAACACATCAAGTGACAGTATGCAGCTACTTGTTTTGTGAGCCGCCATTAAACAGGAAAAGAAGAGAGCGAGAAAGCTTACTGTACTTTCACACTATGCCTAATATTATTGAGTGGATGGATGGTTCCGTCTACATCGGGTGACAGATATACAGCCTCCGTTTCTGTGACAGTTATTTACAGGGTTGGGTTGCTAGCTTAATAGCTGATTATATCTGAGCACTTGGTGGTGAAGGACCTTGCTCAAGGGTCCAGCAGTGGTGACCCGGCAGTGTGTCGAGGCTTGAAACTGAGACCTCCTCGTCCACAGTCCAACAACTCAACCAACGAGCTACCCCTGCACCCCTAATATTATTGATATTTCAGAAAAAATTGTCAAGCGCAACCCTCTTTCATGCCTTCCTACTGTATCAGCTCTAGCTGCGTAGGTCAGAGAATTAGAAGGGTGCAACCTACACACACACACGTGGATTCCAAAGGACACACTTGGCCATAATGACATTATGTCTAAACAGCTATCTACTTCCGTGTTCAGGTACGATTGGCTTCCTTATTTAGACTCGGGAACGGTTCTCCTGAGCGCAGAATGATGGTGTTCACATTGATGAAAATGAACCAGACTTTGGGGGTCAATGGTTCTGGGAAACTTTCCTGGAGCCCTAATGTTAAAGTGCCTTGAGTGTTCTTTGGACAGGCTCCCCTTCCCCAACAGCCATAAAGGGTAAGTACCCAAAGGTCCAGGTGCATAAAATTCCTTTCTTGCAAAGTGCAGAATGAGTGCCTAGCATGAATGAATGGCGACAACACGTTTCTGCTCCCACAGTTTCATGCTGTTCTGAGCAGTTAGTGTTCATCTTTGCACCTGCTCACAGGGGTATCGTTAAGGGTGTAAGTAAGGATGATTCCAACGATCCCTGAGTGACTGGGGTCTCAAAATAGTTGGCTTCATCAAGATCGCGCATCCAGAATCTCTAGTGTCTACACACGGCCTACTCATCATAGTAGGTTGGTTCGAATTTTATAAAAAGTTTTTAAAAATACAAGCTTACTTGAACCGACTGTGATTTTAACCATGATAGAGCCCTTACTGAAGAGTTTAATCAATGGTAGCTGAGAGGGTAAGGTTTGGTTTGTCACGATTGTGATCCCTGAGCATGATCCTTAACCCTTGAGCATGCCCTTGAGCATGATCTTTAACCCTTGAGCATGATCTTTAACCCTTGAGTGCTCACATGAATCCTGTCTCAATTGTAAAGTGCCTAAAACGCATCAGCCAAATGGGGTGAACGTTAATCAAAACGAAGAAATGAATGTTGTAAAAGTTCTTATATTCATAGACGTGTTCTTTTTCATTCATTCTATTTCATTCCTGTTATCAATGTTTTTTTTTTGTTTTTTTTTTAACCAAGACACATCATATCATTAAAAACAAGGGGGAAAATCCCTATCTGAACTTTAACTGTATATAAAAAGGTCTTGTACCTTGTCCAATGTAATACAAAAATTATAAATAAGAAATTATTATATATATATATATATATAAATAAATAAATAATAACATAAATGCTAACATAAATGCATGTGATAAATGACGAGACAAGATCTACTACACAAGCTGAGCTCTTTTATGTTTAGAATCACAATTATTGATGCTGCTGTAAAACTTTTTCAGGTACATGGTTCTAGATTCTGTTGAAATACTTTTACGCATCTACATTTCGTCTGTCAGCACACAATAATAAATAAAATCCCTCATATTATTAACTTCATAGCAGCTATAACGATGTGCGTCGCTTCAATTTTTTTCCTCTTTTTTTTCCACAGCCTTTCTTTTTTCTCTTTCTCAAAATTAACAAGACAAAAACAAGCACATTTCTCAAATTACAAATGCTGACCTGACATGGGAGACGCCTTCCATAAATGTTAAATACACATCTCCTTTTAGAAAACTTCACCATTTTTAACGTTACGGTTTTCTGTTTTAAATGATGTGTTTTTTTTCCAGACTAGATCCAAGAAGTAATTTATCAATAATCCAGATGTTCTCAGATGAGCTTTGTAATGCATAGAATCTTTAAAAAGCAGTGATTGTGTGGAATAAAGCCCTTACGCAGACACAAGGTGAATTGATCCGTGAGGGTTAAAGGCAGAGGGAGTGAGGTGAAAACGCACAGTCACACGCAATCCTGTGTGAAATTGAGATTAATTAAGTAGACTCGAGCCTGAGCAGAGACTGACAGAAGCCATTGTCCTTCTGAAGCAGCTCATTTACGCCACAAAACTTTTCAGCATTCTTCTCTTTCATTCGCAACACAGAAGGCCACTGTCAAATCACACACCCACCCCTGAGCCAAGTACTGCAGAGCCCTACTGAGAGCCTACAGCGCCCCCTGCTGCCCATACCCTGAAGGACAACCTTGACATCTCATGCATGACTTTTTTTCTTTTTGTACTGCAGTAATAATGCCCATTGTGGAAAACTAACAGATTGAAGCTAAATGGACTTTAAAGAAGAAAGAATGTAAAATGTTGATAGAATTAATAACAAAAGTTTTATTATTTAAAAAATAATGTAAAAATATGTAAAAAAAAAAAAATGCAGGTGGAAAAGACGCATAGAGGCTGTTAAGGTGTGGAGTGAGACTTTTTTTTCTCAGCATTGAAAGAAGAACGAGATGTTCAGGTGCATGTGATGAGGTCACCCAGGCCTAAGAGGTCACCACACACTCAAGCCAGGACTTGCAGTGTGTGCGTGTGTTGTAACATAAGAAGCAGGAAAAAAGGGAAGACAATCAAACACATTCATACACACACAATGGCAGCCACTGAACCCCTCACTTCTCTTCCTTATGCACATGTACAGAAGATTGCCTCCTGTGAAACAAGGAAGGACTTAGTTTATTTCTCTCTGGCCTGGGATCAAAGGAAATTCAGAAAATTGTTCATCTGAGGGGGGTTTGAGATGACAGACAGTAGCATTTAGGTTGAATGTTTTTTAGAATAGAATAAATATACCAGAGCATAATATGATTTGGGCAGAATGGTGGTGTAGTGGTTAGCACTATGTCCTCACACCTACAGGGATGTTCTTCCTGTGCTTGGTGTGCTCTGTGTCAGTACTCCATGTTTCCTCCCATTGTCCAAAGACATACAGTACAGATTAGGCTAACTGGCATTGACCATAGTGTGTTATTGTGTGTGGTTGTGCCCTGTGATGGATGGGCACTTTGTCCATAGAAGAGAATAAGAATAAAAAATGGAGTAGACTAGAGATGAATATTAGAATTCTAACAGAATAGTATAAATAGGCATGTAATAGAATGAACTGAACAGCATAGTATAGAATGCACATAAACACAGTAGGTCTAACACAATAGAAAGGAATTTGAAATAAATACAAGCTCTGTATAAGAGAATTGCAGAGTAGTGCATGAAAGTATAAGGGAAAATTTTTTTATTATTATTATAATAATAAAGAATGTGTGTGGGGGAGCAGTGGTGGCTCAGGGGTTTGAGCCCCGGCAATGTTGACAAAGTTGGGTCTCTAGGCCCTGTACCCTATGCCATTATAAATTATAATACAGGGCATCCTCAGTGCCAGTCTCAAGAGAAATAAGTGGGTTGTCAGCGTAAAAAACATGTGCTCATAATCTGCAGAGGGAATGATCCTGGTTACTCAAAGAAATTAAAAAGGTGGTAATATCCCCCTGACATAAGCAGCACATTTATTTATCACAAACATCAGATTTGAACGTCATGCAGACCGTCTGACCATCTTCCTTAATGCCTTTCGCTTGCCTGAGGAAAAGTCTAAAGTGAACAGGTTGTGTGTGTGTGTTTGGTGGATAAGAAAGGAAGAGAGAGAGGTTAGACAGATGGGGATTAGGAAGAAAAATCCATTTGTTTATGTCAAACTAATTGAGACAGAAAAAGCAAGAAATTATATCCTTAGTACAAATGTTGCTATACAGTATACATTTATAATTTCTGCATTATTATGCCCAAAATCATTCACTATTTCCATACAAAACTTACAATAATATTAAATAAATAACATTACAGAAGAAATCAACATATTACATAACTGACCAGTTTTTAGATGGAAACAACAAACTAATATTGGCTTCAGGTTTTACATGAAATAAGAAAGGGGCAAGTCTGGTACCAGGATTTACTTTGAGACATACAGACACAATGCTTGTTAAATCTATAACACTGTCTATGTAGTTCACTGCTATGAGAATTAGAATTTAAATCTCTCATTGATGGACGTATCCAAGTCTGAATATTTTGTAATTCCAAGTTCTGACTTCTGACCTTATAAGAAAATCGAATGCAATGTTATACTATATTTGTTGCATTGCTATATGTATAGGATTTTATCTGTATAGTCCCTGATGAATAAATCACTGATGAACCTTACACTCCACTTTATTCAGCTTTTATTTCCACCTGGTTTGCTCAGCGTACTTAAGTGAACTCTTCTTCTCTTCCATCAGGGCGTGAGACTGTTCACTGTCCCTGGATCACAAAAGCAGACTGGACACTAACCCCATTCTCTCTACGGCCACTGGAAGGACACACACAAACACACACATGCACAAAGAAAGAGAGAGAGAGAGAGAGAGAGAGAGAGAGTCCGGCTGCAGTGGAATGTTTGCTCCAGGTCAGGAGTGACTCGTTCTCCTCTTTTGTGTGTTGTCTGCTGAGGAGGTGAGGAATGCAAACTTCACAAGAGCGGAGAGAGAAGGGAAAAAAAGAAGAAGAAAAAGGCAGCTGGGACAAAAAAAAGTGTCCCTCTGTCTGTAAAAAAGAAAGAACTCAAGGAGGTGAGAATATGGAATAGGAGAAAGGGATGAGAAGGAAGTGAGATGAAATGAAAGCAGTAAAAGAAGCATGAGTTTCTGTCTGAGTGTTTGTGTGAGTGAAGCCACGACCTGGTGTGTGCATTAAGTAAAGCACCAATGTGTCAGAAATTATTCTAATTAACACCACGCTGAGAAAACCTGCTGCGGATCTGGCAGTGCAGTGAGGCGAGCAGGAGCGCAACACTGCCCTTGTGTACCGTATATACAGTTATATTGGAATTATTTACACAATCTGCCCCCGCTTTTGCGCTTGCACACTTTCTTTTCACTTATTGCATGGAAACATTTTTATGACATTTACAAAAAAATATTATTACAGCCTGAGGTTTTGATGATTAATGGATATTTCCACCAAGGTTTATACAATGAACTTCAGTCAAACACACATATGGGCTTAAAATGCAGGTTTAAAACAAAACAAATCAAACGCAATGGTTAGAGTGGGGCTTGAAAGTTTGTACACCCTTACGACAAAGAATTTGTCAGGACAATTCCTAAAAAGGTCCTGAAGACCATGGCGTTGCCAGGTAAAAAAAAAGAAAAAAAGAAAAAAGAAAAAGTAGCAATTTGCCTTTCTCATGTTCATCCCACGACTGAGGATTTGTTATGCAGCCAGTCTGTGTGTGGTCATGTGACTACATGCGGTTATTGCTATTGCGGCTGATTGGTCAAACAGAATCATGTGGTTATTGCTATTGCGGCTGATTGGTCAAACAGAATCATGTGGTTATTGCTATTGCGGCTGATTGGTCAAACAGAATCATGTGGTTATTGCTATTGCGGCTGATTGGTCAAACAGAATCAGGTGATTATTGTTGCTACGTCTGATTGGTGAAACACAGTCATGTGGTAGATCCACCGGCTGCATTTCTCTGGCAAAAATAAAGAATATATAATATATAGAATAAATGGTTAAACGTAACGAGTCGAGTGTAGCCGAATGTAGCGGCGCAAGAGTAGCATTTCGCCTTCGCAAATCTACTCAAGTATAAGTAAAAAGTATGGTTCGGTAAAACTACTCATAGAAGTACATTATTTACAAAAAGTAACTTAATTAAATGTAACTTGTTACAACCCACCTCTGGTTACAACCTCTCACCTTTAGGGTCAGGGTTCGATTCCTGCCTCAGTTCTGTCTGTGTGTGTGCGTATGGAGTTTGCATGTTCTTCCTGTGTTTGCTGGGATTCATCAAACTCTTTTTTAATTTTTTTTAAGCATGCTAATTTAACTTAAACTTGCGCACGTCCCATGCTAGTGAGACGCTAGCAAGCCGTGTTTTTATGGAATAAAATCACTGTCAAAAATAATCGCGCGTAAAAAAAACGATTTGTGTGTAATTCTGTGTTTTGTCCGAGTTGGATTCCAAAATCTACGGCCACGACAGCTTACAGATACGATATTTAGTGTGTTTGTTACAGTACAACTCTGAAATACACTCTCACCGTTTACAGACACAAAACTTGTTTTTACAACTCCTCTGTTACACGGACGAATTGCAAAATTACGCCCATGAATGTAGTGTTAAACCGCTGTCAAAAATACGTCATCAAGGCCACATGCACAAGCATTAATATCCGAGTGAAGAGGAATCGATACGGCGCATGCGCCCTGCCGCCGTTTTAAACTCCTAAAATCTCACCTGCTATAGTTAAAACATCTCTGTAATTTTACTTCTCTTAAACATGTAAGAATCTGTGAAAAAAAGAAAACTTACCTGAGACGATAAGAGAGCGCTCGGCTGCTGATCTACCATTTTGGCGCCGGTGGTTTAAAACGGTGGCCGAATCGATTCCTCTTCCCTCGGATATTAATGCCTGTGCATGTGGCCTTGATGACGTATTTTTGACAGCGTTTTAACACACTACATTCATAGGCGTAATTTCGCAATTCATCCGTGTAACAGAGGAGACGTTTTGTTTCTGTAAGCGGTCAGAGTCGTATATTTCAGAGTTGTGACCGTAGATTTTGGAATCCAACTCGGACAAAACACAGAATTACACACAAATCTTTTTTTTTTACGCACGATTATTTTTGACAGTGATTTTATTCCATATGTTTTGGGGTTAGTGTTTAACAAATTTCACTTCTTATATAGTAACTATTTTGAAATGTAAAAAAAAAAAACTCTCTTCTTTCCTCTGTTTTTTACCCTGGTCCTCTCAACTGTAACATTTCCTCTTATTTGCTCCCAAAATCATGGTTATAACCCTGACAGACAGACAGACAGACACACACACACACACACACTGCCTTCTCCAACGCTGTTCAGGAAATAGATGCTGCTATTACTTTTTTTTTTTTTTCTTCCAAATTGCTCATAGTATGTGAATGTGTGTGTGTGTGTGCCTGTGTGCCCTGTGATGAATTGGCACTGCATCCTGGGTGTATAGTACACTGCCTTATGCCCTGAGTCCCATGGAATAGGCTCCAGGATAAGGATAAGTGCTATAAAGAACGAGGGAGTGAGCGAATAATTGATATTTTTCCTAAGGCTCTCCAGTTTTGTTGATTTAATTTTTAATAATTAATGAGAGCTGCACTTAAATGTTGACACCGTGCTATTTCAATGAAGTTAGACTTATACCACAGCTGTTGCTGCTGCTGATAGTGATTATTATTATTATTATTATTATTATTATTATTATTATTATATCTCAGCAAGATGCACACACAAGATTCTCATTCAGTTCTTTCTGTCTCGAATAAAACTGCATAATTTCTTCCTGTTTAAACTTTTTTTTTACTGAAGCTAAAATAAACATGGGAAACAACGGAAAACATGGGAATGTGGAGACATTATTTGGAATGGAATTGATGGCATGAGTGAAATTAATCCACTGAGTGACCTATAAAAAGACGAAAAACGGACGGTTTACTGAGACCGAGAGACAGTGGTGAGACAGTCTCACAAACAGACCCAGTGTCTCTACAGCTCAGTTCAGGAGAGAGATCTGGAGGATCCCTGTGTGAGGATTTACAGCAGCAGGTGTTGAGCGAGCATCACTCACAGACAAATCATGACATATGGAGCAAATCTGAGGGCGTGTCATGCCTTATCATCTTTCATCATGTTGCCTCTGCTGTCAGTCTGCTCATTTTGTGAGAGATTGATGTTCTGTAAAGGATGACATCCAAAGAAAGGATACCTAGCTTTTTAGAGCATGAGTATAAATGAGAGGGTTTAAAGTTCTACTGAAGACTAGAAACTAGCATAAAATATCTCAAGCTGGGGAGATACTGTAGCATTACAGTAGCTATGCTAAAGATGAAGATGGTTAAAATTAGCACAGGGTTGTGTTTATGTATGACTAACTTAGCTTAAAGTATTAGTTCATTCATTTATTTTCCATTATCCTGTGTAAAGTAGAGTGGACATGGAAACATCTTGGAAGGGGTGCTATCACATCACAGGGCACAAGCACACACTCATACACTACATAAAATGTAGAAACACGAATACGATTATAGTGCATGTCTTTGAAAACTCCAGACCGGAGTCAAGATTCAGATCTCCACAATCCTGGAGGTACGAGGAAACAGTGCTGACCACTAAGCGATCACAAGCAAACTAAGCAAGTTTTACACTGTAAAAATAAAAAATGCTTATTAATATTGATTTGGTATTTAAGATCTATTAGGGCACAAAATAAACATTTTATAATAATATTTTCCCCAAAGTCATTCACTTCATCATTTTTAAAACTAGAATTTAAATAATTTTATTTTATAATCAGACTAAAGTTCAAATAAAAACTTTGTTTTATACAGTAGATTGAAAAAAAAAGAATTTAAACAAACATATACAGATATTCAAACTATGCATATTGAAGATTATTTTCATGTATTATGTAACTTCAGCGTTAATACTCATCAGCAACATCAGTAAAATCCCAAACAGCATAAAACACAAGTCTCAATCACCAGAAGGATAAATTATGGATCAGTTTTACACTATAATACAATAAACTTATGTTTACATTGATTAAGATGAAGGAACCATTCAGAACTGAATCTCAAGTTCAGGGGCTGTTCAAGTGAAACACAGTTATGAGAGTGAAAACTCTCTTTATTTCTCTATAAAATCCGCTGCTACACTAATACACTTATCTCAGCATTTCACTAGTACAGGTACCTGGATACCAGAAAGCTTTATGCATTAAAAAGTTCTCAGTACACCAGAGCTATGATCAGATCTGAGACGCTAGCCTCTCAGGGATTCCTTTAATAGCCTAGACATATGGAAATGGCTTGGAGCGAGGTCAGGACTGTATGGGAGATGTGACAGTAACTCCCCGCCGAGTTCCTGTAATGGCTAAGTGGTGTTGGTGAATGGTTGTGTGTACAGTTCCCACAGACAGATTTCGGCGACAATAATGAAGACAGATGACAGAAGTCATTTCCCACAGAGAGATGAAGTTGGCGGCAAGTTATCTGTCAATTTTTAAGTATCACACGTTCCACTTGCTGAATGTTCATGGGAACGACTGCAGTGGGCTCCTATCCATCTCGGTCGGAATTGTCATTCATGAAAGATTTTGCACCATTTAAATGCTTTACTGCAGTGAAGAGTCTCTTCATTGTACTCTGCTTGAAGTCTTCTGTAAATGTTGATCGGTTTTATGCCATCATTCACCAGAAATCTCATCACAAGTCCCGGTTTGACTTGAACACCCATTGTACTTACACCTGGAGACTGCCATGCACAGTACTGAATAAATATGAGCACCTTATATTAGCTAACCCTTAAGCAAACATTATTAAAATTATTTACAGTTTATTGATGTTAATATTTTTGGTTATCTCATGGAATAAATATTGTTATTTAAGTGGAAAATTCATCAGTGTTACATGCAAAAGAGACAGATGTGCTACATTCATCTGTGTTATAGTTAGAGATGGAAACCTTAATCAGACGATTGGTTTGTACTTCCTTGTTGTTAGAGATCTTTTGTTACGATTCACAAGTTCTGTTGATACGATATCACTCCACTCATGACTTGTAACACTTCAGGACCATTTGCAATGAAAGTACCGCAAACAAGTTGACAAGAATGAATACCAAATCTTTATTTCATCCAAGCAAACTACATTGTTTAATTTTTATCTAAATGCATAGATGATTGCAGTTTATTACTTATTTGTAACTTATTCCTGCTGCTTTCAGGTCTTCCTGTAACTCTTTTTGACTGACTGTTGGTTTCTATCTTAGGTTCCTTATTAGTCTGAGATCACATTGATGCATCTTGTGTGGTACAGCTGTCCAGGAGCGAATCCATGAACTTTTTTGTGCATATTATTAAACCGGTTGCTCTGAGACGAATGCTTAAAGACATTGCTTTATGTCTGTAGCTTTTATCTGATTTGATTTTATGACTAATCCAACCAGTGAATGCATGAGGAAACCATGCTCATGGGACTTTTAGCATTTATTTGCTTTGAGTGTTATTTAATAATGATGTCTCTGAGAATTTTCGTAAACTCTCTTTCCTTTACCATGAGGTCCCCACACCCATGCCACTGGGACCTCATGGCTGTGAGGAATGGGCTCCCAAGGGCCATTGCGTTTAAAACGCCATAATTCCCAGACTGTTTGGCCACCAGATTTTATAGAGCAGTATGTCACCATGGCTTGGACCCAAAAATCCAACTTTCAAATGCAGAGAATTTTAATTTAAAATAACTCTCAAACACAACTGACCCCACACTGCTGGGTCTTCATGTTCTGGCCAAAAGCTCCACAATCACCAAACTCAACAGGCTTGTAGAAATCCGCCCTACATAAATCCATTTGCCCACCAATAGCTAGTTAGCCACCGTTTCTACTGTCACACGTTGGAGGCAGGAATATATAATGTGTCAGTTCATTGAAATCCAATGTAGATTAATTGGCTACACTGTGCTTTTTCCAAGATAAATGGAAAAAGCTACTTAAAAAAAAAATCATATATTATATCATATATATTGCACTCGTTCAACAGCATGCATTTGAAAGAGTGTTGTATCACTCTGAATACATAAGGTACCAGATGTTTGCATTTGGCAAAGTGCTCTTCTGAGGAAAGTATCATACTTCCTGTAACACAACAGTCAACAGAAGAATGATGGAAAAAAATATATTCATCTTTCAGAGTTAATTTATTGTCAGGAATATTTTGGATCTACTACACATTTAAATTTTGGCAGCAAGAGACAGAGTTGGCTTATGGCTCAAAAAACTTCACAGACATATTTCACTTTTTATAAGATCCTCCTGTCCTGTCCTGGCATGTTCCGCCTCTGAAATTGAGAAACGATGTGGTCCAAGATAAGAGAGTTGGATTAAACCTTTGTCTACTGTATGCAATTGCTGAATCTTGTTCATTCTCACCTTTTCCCTTTCAGCTTCAACGTTAAACAAAATCATATTATTGGCATGGAGAGAGGAAAGATAAGCACAATTGTACAGAAGCAGGCAGGTTTGGATGGCAATGAGTGTCATATTACTCACTTATGTATCAGAGTTTCCATTAATGCAGTCAAATGTAGTGGCTCTGTACATCTTTGAGAAAAATTAACTGTACCAGCATGTCCAAGTGTTTTATTTCTTTTATACCACCCACATACAAATTAGCCTAGAAGTAGAATTTTATTCACTAAAGAATTACATAAAAAAAACAAAAAAACATTTAGTGTCACATTTAATATGGGGAAACGTCAGTAAAAATACAACTTGTCATATTACCAAAGACTTTCCTGTGGCATAAAACATTACAGCTATAGTTACAGCTTTGTCTTAGAATTTAGCACTAGAGACTCCTTCCACAAATGTGAAATAAACATCTCCTAACATGAACGTTCAATATAGCAGTTATTACTGCATTCTCTCAATAACATTTCTTATAATCTGTTTTATGATTAATTGAACATTTTAAACATCTAATTTGATTTTCAGCACCATAGTACTGGGCAAAAGTCTTAGGAAAGATACAAAGATACACTACAATTAATTAATAAATAACATTACAGAAGAATATTTGCATGCCTGTAAAGAAAGCGACATACTGTATTACATGACAGACCAGTTTTCAGATGGGAAAAAAAAATCAATAATGTAGACTCCTGGTTTTGCATAGAAATAGAAATGAGTGAGTGCGACTAAGTTACCAAAAGAACTCATATTCTTCAGCATGCTCAGTAAAACCTAACAGCTGTTTTACTTAGAATACTGCACACATCTGTATCGAACATTACCGCTTATGTTCAAGCAAAGAGTTTCCACACCAAATATTGACTGTTTATTGTTTACGTTATTACTTAGTGCTTTTTATAGAAGTTTCTTTTAATGTAGAAATGTTTTCAAAAGCATTATTGCAAATGGCTTTTGTTTGGATGTTGCCAAGACTTTTGCACAGTACTGTAAATAAAACAGCTGTTAGTTTATTTTTATTTTTATTTTTTACTCTTAGGGGTAAAATATTTGAATGATGCAAACGTTTTAATGCCTGATCGTTGAAAATTGATGGATAACTTCACCAACTTGCAGAAGAGACGCATCTGTCTGTGGGAACTGTACACACAATCATTCACCAACAACACTTGCACGTTACAGAAACTCAAGTTATTGCCACATCTCCTGTACAGTCCTGACCTCACTTCAAGCCATTTCCATTAAAAGAGTTCCTGGGAGGCCAGCATTTCAGATGTGATGCGGGTAGTCCAATCATTGTTTTTAGGTACATAGAAAACTTTCTAATTTGATGGGGTCCAAGCACTAGTGAAACTTGCTAAGACTGTAGATGGATAAAGGCTCTAAAATCATTAGGATTAACTGTAAATCATAACTCTCTTGATAAAAATTATTGGCCATCCTCTCTAGACTGCTCCAAAATATATAGCAATGTATAGTAATGTCTTACATTTTTTAAATCTCTCTCATTTTGGGGACACTAATCTGTCTTAAAATGTCTTTAGACTGTGGGAGGAAACCTGTGTACCCGGAGGAAACCCACCAAGCACGGGGAGAACATGAAAACTTGACTCGAGGCAGAAATCGATCTTGGACACTGCAGGTGCAAGGCAACAGTGCTAACCAAAACCTCCAAAGCAGAAGCATTGGTAATAAATATTTCTGACACTAATCAACACAAATCAGAGTGAATAAATGATGCTTTTATTGACTTTCTTTTATTCATTCAGCTTTACAAAGGCACTAGAATAAGCATTAGAAAGGCAAACATGTTATAACTAAAGTTATTTTATGTAAGAGACAAGAGGTGGAAGTTATTTAGGATTAAACTTGTATGGGAATATGGATGTGAAAATTATTTATTGCATTTATTGTATAAATAGATTGAATAGTTCTCTTCATCATCACCACATCGTTACAGCTTGTTGAGACCTTAAGACACACTTTTTTCAAATGCATCTTTTAGTAACTCAGCTTGTTAAGAATATATCTCTATCACACAAAAAAAAAGAAGAAAAAAGACGGTTCTTGACTTGTTTGAAAATCAAAAATAGTTTGAATTACAGTCTTCTAAAATGACGGAATTGATGCTGATGCGATAAAAAGAGACAGAAGCCAGAACTGTCTGCATGTTGCCAGAGCCAAGAGTTATATCCTACCTTATACATTGCCATGGGTGAGGCAGGTTTTAATTATGTCCCATCTTATTGAGAAATATTATAGCTCTGCATATCTCCATCAGCAAAGTGAGCGGATAGTCAGAAGCCAAAACAAAGCTAAATTATTCATCACACCCATATCGACTCATGCACATTGCCTGGAGCAAATAAAAAATGTGGTTTTTATTAAGGGCAAATTTTTATTAAATTATTGGTTTGAACAGATGATGAGAAAAAAAAGCATGGAGTCGTTTCTTTTGTGCTGGTGATATTATTCAGACAAAACAAACAGGGCATGTTGGGACAAAGATGAAATGAGGCCACTCTGTCTGAGTGGAGCGGCAGCTGCCCCCCCAACCTCCCATCTCCACCCTGAACACCAGCTAATTTTGGATCTGACCGTGGACGTAATGGATTTCTAGCCTGACTGACATGAGGGCAAGATGACGGAGCAGTTCAAACTGCCTATGAGAATTTCTCAGACTGCTGAGTACACTCTTAGTAACTACCTGCTAAAATCTGTCAGGAATGTGGGCTCAAACCTAGGACGGTGTGTGAGGGTTCCGTGTTTGCTCGATGGATCACTTTTCCATCCGTGTGGACAATCTGAAGCTCTAAGTTTCTCCCACGTGACCTTTGCATGCCCTCTTCGAGATCCCTCATGTTTCTGCTCGTTGTATTTTAAGCAAGAGATGATTCCCAACAGCTAGCAACTTTTGGCTACTGGAATGCTTTCTGAATGTTACGAGTCATTATAATGTTTTCTGAGAACATATCTTTATGACATTTATGACCGTTCCCTAAACAACCATGGTCAAAAAGTTTGAGTTCTAGGAACCATGGGCTTTACAGTTTTACCTTTTTCGCAATATAATAGTCTACAGTATATAATGTCTAAACCTGGTAAATAACTCAAGAACAGTAATATAAACCTATAAGTCTGTTTTTTGTATATATTACGGATAACATAATGTTAAGACCTATTCACACAGGATTAGTATAACCTGGGGATCTCATGTAATTTAGAAATGACCCCCCCATCTGAATTCCATGTGGTGCATTCGCACAGGGCACTCGAACCCTGTGATTGAGTGTTCCTTACCTCATGCTGCTATACATGTCATTCATCTACGTCTAATCATTCTTTTTGCTTTCGCTCTCCTGATGGTTTTCAGCTTTCTCTTTCTGCACATTGTGTTGTCGTATGGTGTATAGCAATATGACGCAGCACCCAAAATACTTTCAAAACACTCCAACGCAACCACCATTTAAAAACCTTAAAAAAGTGACTCAAATCACAGACATACTGATTCTCAGTGTTCTGCAAAATATGGTAGGTCAATTGCGGGGAAATTTTTACTTTACAAATTATGGCTGATTCACACAGGATTAAGATCACAGACAACCTCTGCAGTTATTACATATGACTAAAGGTCACCAGGTATTACTAATCCCATGTGAATAGGGCTTTAGAAAACATTTTTTAAGAGGCTATTTTTGAACGGTAAAGTTAATCAGGACTTTTTCTGTGTGAGCAACATTATAATAATGAATAGTGAAATAAATGACAATTACAACAGATCTTTGGTGAAACTGCAGAAACATTGTTTCTGACCATTAAAATTTTTGGACATATAAACTTGTCTGTAATCTTTCCTACTTAAAATGTATAAATCTTTCCACAATATTGTTTGGTTTGTAGGAACATAAATTTCCATATTTTTTTCTTTTTATTAATTACATAAATAATAATACCTAGTATTTCTAGAAATATTAAGAAAACAGATTAATGTAATTTTTAATTACTTTTCAATTCAATAACATTAAATCATTTTGAGTTTCCTAAATTTTGTGAGGATATTTTTAAATATCTTTTAACATCAACATTTTTGTAGCTATTCTTGTGTGAGCTGTTGCTTTTTGTTTAGCTGGAAATGTTCGGTTAGCAACATTCTAATAACATTTGTACTTTTGAGCCAAAACAAAAAAAATTGTCAATTTCAAAAGCATTTTATATAACTTAAAGAAATGTTTTTATAAGTTGCTGTAAAAGGTTTATGGTAGTTGCCTAACTGTGAATGTTGTGTCTTCAGTGTTCTAATATCCACCAAATTTAGGTTTTTTTCTTTTTTTTTTTTTTTTACTGATTGTTAATGGTTTATTGAGAATTATGCCTTTAAGTACCTTTAAAAAAATACATCTTGTCACATATTGTTTTTATGCACAATTCTAAACATTCTGACACCCATGCTTCAACAATTCTGAACATTTCTACACTGAATTTCTTATGATAGTATCAAGAATATTGATTACCTTTTCCCCCTTTTCTCCCTTGGGCTTTGTCTTTTTATCCAAGGGGTCACAACTTTGGATCATTTGATCAACAAGATTTGGCACAGGTGTTATTCCCGGTGACATTCCTGTTGCAGTCCTCCGGTTTTCTAACCAGGACGAGGATTGGCACTACATACTGTGCCTCGTGGTATGGGGTTTAGGGTTAAAGACTTGCCCGAGGACCGAACAGTGTCAAACCGGTGGTGTCACAGGTTGTTCCTCCGAGCCTCTAATCAGCAACCCAGAGCCTCAACCACCTCATCCAATCTAGAGGACCTTTAATCTTCTGGGTCTTCTTAACATTTATGAGATTTTTAACATTGTGAAAATGTTAATCCGTGACCTACAGAGTTTAAACTTCTAAGAACTTACATCAAGCACATATTAACTATTCTGGTAACATTAAGGAAAACATTAGCAAAACAAATATCTTATGACTTAGGAATTAAATTCATAATTTGACAAAAATGAACCCTCTTTTTAGTTCATATTTAATAAAAATTGCTAGGGTGAGCTTTTCCACAGTCATCTTTAATATCCTGTGCAGATGTAATTAGCTTTTGAAATACACCTCCCTAAAACACAAAATATTTATTTTTCCTCAAACGGCACATTATTGTACGCATACGTTTTTTATTACGCCTACTCAACATGGTTTGCCATTGACCCTTTGTGCCTTGTAGCCTGTGTTTCTTGACTAGCAGCCCTTTCCTGTAAAGAATTGCACTTTGAATGCTTTCACATTTAATCCATCCCTGCAGAGGGGCGAATGTGGGTGTGTGTGGGCTGTAAAATGAGGGAATAAAGGGAGGGATTGTGGGACTGGATGGGTCTCATGTCCCATGTGTCTTCCACAGCGGTTTCCATAGCTCTCCCATAGCATTGTTCCCACCCTAGAAAGATCCAGATTCATTCTTAATGGCCTCTTGACCCATCTTAAGAGTATCTCCTAGTCTGGGTTACGGTGATGTTATCTCTCGATCAGAATGTTCTCAATTAGAGAAGTGTCTTGGAAGTATCTTGTTGGCTCGAAATGTTTAAACTGAAACTGCTGGATTTTGCCAGCAGGGTTTAAAAGCCTGTACATTCCATAGGACAAAAAAAAAACACCCTTTTTGTTATCACAGAGACCTAAAAGATTAGCCACACAGTATCCCTCTGTTTTGTACCACCTTAGGTTAATGTTTAAAGAGTTGAAAGTTGAGTCTTTTTTCACAAATGTTGTAAATACAAACTTTACATTATTAAAAATAGGGTCCTAATAATAGAGCTAAAACAAGTCTGACGTGAAGCCACTAAGATAACCAGAGGTGAAGTGATAACATTGGTTATCGGGTTACTGTCAGCTGGCGGGATATATTAGGCAGTAGTTGAAGAGTCAGCTCTCAAAGATGATTTGCTGGAGGAAGTAAAAATGGGAGAGTGTAAAGGTTTGAGTGACTTTGTCAAGGGCCAAATTGTGATGGCTAGACGACTGGGTCAGATCGAAAGTTATCCAAGGAAAGACAACCAGGTCATGGGCATTCAAGGATGAGTGGTGTGTGTGGATAGTAAAGCAAGCCACTGTGGGTCAGTCCCAGAGAAGAGCTACTGTAGAGCACAGACTCTTCAGAGTGCCCATGCTGACTCCTGTCCACTGCTAAATGTGCCTACAGCGGGCACCTTTTTCTATCATGAGGTTGGCTGGATGTGAAGGCGAGCTGGTGAAGGCAGTGCAACACTATGGGTGGGAAAACTTGGGTCCTCCCATAAAAGTGGATGTTACTTTGACCTGCAACTTCAATCTAACCAATCTTCCTGATCAAGTTCACCCCTTCATGGAAACAGAATTCCCTAGTTGCAGTGACCTCTTTCAGCAGGATAAATTGTTCAGGAATGGCCTGAGAAACATGACAAAGTGTTTGAGGTGATCTGATCCATTGAGGCTCCACTTTGCGACTTAGTGGACTTAAATGATCTGCTGCTCACGGCTTGCTGCCAGATACCACAGCACACCTTTAGAGGTCTTGTGGAGTTCATGCCTTGACGGTTCAGGGCAAGAAGTAAATAGACAACCATACTGTAGTTTTGACAAAAAATGTTAATCATTATTATGAGTGCTAGCTGTTTATTTTATGTCAGATTGGAATATACACACGTGGACAAAATTGTTGGTACCCTTCGGTCAATGAAAGGAAAACTCACAATGGTCACAGAAATAACTTTAATCTGACAAAAGTAATAATTTAAAAAAGTTCTATGAATGTTAACCAATGAAAGTCAGACATTGCTTTTCAACCATGCTTCAACAGAATTATTAAAAAAAATAAACTCATGGAACAGGCCTGGACAAAAATTATGGTACCCCTAGAAAATACTGAAAATATTGTGACCAAAGGGGCATGTTAATTCAAGGTGTGTCCACTAATTAGCATCACAGGTGTCTACAATCTTGTAATCAGTCAGTGGGCCTATATATAGGGCTCCAGGTAGTCACTGTGTTGTTTAGTGAGATGGTATGTACCACACTCAACATGGACCAGAGGAAGCGAAGGAAAGAGTTGTCTCAGGAGATTCGAAAGAAAATTATAGACAAGCATGTTAAAGGTAAAGGCTATAAGACCATTTCCAAGCAGTTAGATATTCCTGTGACTACAGTTGCACATATTATTCAGAAATTTAAGATCCATGGGACTGTAGCCAACCTCCCTGGACGTGGCCGCAGGAGGAAAATTGATGACAAATCAAAGAGACGGATAATCTGAATGGTAACAAAAGAGCCCAGAAAGACTTCTAAAGAGATCCAAGGTGAACTTCATGCTCAAGGAACATCAGTGTCAGATCGCACCATCCGTCGTTGTTTGAGCCAAGGTGGACTACATGGGAGGACACCATTGTTGAAAACAAATCATAAAAAAGCCAGACTGGAATATGCCAAACTACATGTTGACAAGCCACAAAGCTTCTGGGAGAATGTCCTATGGACAAATGGAACTTTTTGCCAAGGCACATCAGCTCTATGTTCACAGACGGAAAAATGAAGCATATCAAGAAAAGAACATTGTCCCTACTGTGAAACATGGAGGAGGCTCTGTTATGTTCTGGGGCTGCTTTGTTGCATCTGGCACAGGGTGTCTTGAATCTGTGCAGGGTACAATGAAATCTCAAGACTATCAAGGGATTCTAGAGAGAAATGTGCTGGCCAGTGTCATAAAGCTGGGTCTCAGTCGCAGGTCATGGGTCTTGCAACAGGACAATGACCCAAAACACACAGCTAAAAACACCCAAGAATGGCTAAGAGGAAAACATTGGACTATTCTAAAGTGGCCTTCTATGAGCCCTGACCTCAATCCTATTGAGCATCTTTGGAAGGAGCTGAAACATGCTGTCTGGAAAAGGCACCCTTCAAACCGGAAACAACTGGAGCAGCTTGCTCATGAGGAGTGGGCCAAAATACCAGCAGAGAGGTGCGGAAGTCTCATTGACAGTTACAGGAATTGTTTGATTGCAGTGATTGCCTCAAAAGATTGTGCAACAAACTATTAAGTTAGGGGTACCATAATTTTTGTCCAGGCCTGTTCCATGAGTTCATTTTTTTTTTTATAATTCCGTTGAAGCATGGTTGAAAAGCAATGTCTGACTTTCATTGGTTAACATTCATAGAATTCTTATTTATTATTACTTTTGTCAGATTAAAGTTATTTCTGTGACCATTGTGGGTTTTTCTTTCATTGACCGAAGGGTACCAACAATTTTGTCCACGTGTGTATAGGGCTCCAGGTAGTCACAGTGTGGTTTGGTGACATGGTATGTACCACACTCAACATGGACCAGAGGAAGCGAAGGAAAGAGTTGTCTCAGGAGATTCAAAAGAAAATTATAGACAAGCATGTTAAAGGTAAAGGATATAAGACCATTTCCAAGCAGTTAGATATTCCTGTGACTACAGTTGCACATATTATTCAGAAATTTAAGATCCATGGGACTGTAGCCAACCTCCCTGGACGTGGCCGCAGGAGGAAAATTGATGACAAATCAAAGAGACGGATAATCTGAATGGTAACAAAAGAGCCCAGAAAGACTTCTAAAGAGATCCAAGGTGAACTTCATGCTCAAGGAACATCAGTGTCAGATCGCACCATCTGTCATTGTTTGAGCCAAAGTGGACTACATGGGAGACGACCAAGGAGGACACCATTGTTGAAAACAAATCATAAAAAATCCAGACTGGAATATGCCAAACTACATGTTGACAAGCCACAAAGCTTCTGGGAGAATGTCCTATGGACAGATGAGACAAAAATGGAACTTTTTGCCAAGGCACATCAGCTCTATGTTCACAGACAGAAAAATGAAGCATATGAAGAAAAGAACACTGTCCCTACTGTGAAACATGGAGGAGGCTCTGTTATGTTCTGGGGCTGCTTTGCTGCATCTGGCACAGGGTGTCTTGAATCTGTGCAGGGTACAATGAAATCTCAAGACTATCAAGGGATTCTAGAGAGAAATGTGCTGGCCAGTGTCAGAACGCTGGGTCTCAGTCGCAGGTCATGGGTCTTGCAACAGGACAATGACCCAAAACACACAGCTAAAAACACCCAAGAATGGCTAAGAGGAAAACATTGGACTATTCTAAAGTGGCCTTCTATGAGCCCTGACCTCAATCCTATTGAGCATCTTTGGAAGGAGCTGAAACATGCTGTCTGGAAAAGGCACCCTTCAAACCGGAAACAACTGGAGCAGCTTGCTCATGAGGAGTGGGCCAAAATACCTGCAGAGAGGTGCAGAAGTCTCATTGACAGTTACAGGAATCGTTTGATTGCAGTGATTGCCTCAAAAGGTTGTGCAACAAACTATTAAGTTAGGGGTACCGTCATTTTTGTCCAGGCCTGTTCCATGAGTTCATTTTTTAAAAATAATTCCATTGAAGCATGGTTGAAAAGCAATGTCTGACTTTCATTGGTTAACATTCATAGAATTCTTATTTATTATTACTTTTGTCAGATTAAAGTTATTTCTGTGGCCATTTTGAGTTTTTCTTTTATTGACCGAAGGGTACCAACAATTTTGTCCACATGTGTATGTATTATTAAGCATTCACAAAAATATAAATTCCAAAATAAATTTCTGATTCTCAAAGAGGGATGTATTATGACCTTGTTGAATGAAGAAGTGCTAAGGTGGTACCCTAATATTTTGCGTGGTCTGTCCTATTGTCCTTCAAGTCCTTTTTGTATACTTGGGAAATGGTTTTCCTCGCATGAGGGTGAGATAACCTGGACTTGTACCTGAATATTTTTGCATTTAAGCAGTGTTTTTTGAGACATGTCAGACCAGACCTGACCAAACCAGGCCAGATACCACATCTACTACAGAGACATGTTGCTTTTTTTGTTTGTTGTTGTTTATTTCTCTTTTTGTGCACACTTCTACAACCTGGCTCTTGGCTGGTCTTCTGCTTCCTGATTCGGACATCTGAAAGATTTATAACAAGATAAAAGATGCGTTTTTTTCTACCATTGCATTCCAGCAACCAAGATGGAAGATGTAAACTGATCATGTAAACAAAACAACAGTGTGAGCAACGCATCAGGAAGAAGGACTTGTTCTAGTTTCATGGGAAACAAACCTCATGTCTCTAATTCAAAGAAGTATGAAAGCAGCAATGTTCTAAAGACAACACAGAGCTCATTATGGCAGCAGGACATCTCTTTGATGTTGCTTTAAAAAAATCTTGTGATGACGTGAAATGAATCGCCAACACACATGCGCGAACTTTAAAAAAAATTCAAGCACCCGTTATAACCCATGAGATATAGCTGAAGACAAAATAAACACTATTTAGATCACTGAACTCTCAGGAAATCAGGGCAGTCTTGCTGTCTCACAGCTGCAGGGTTCCCGGTTCAATCCTGAGCTCGGGTTACTGTCCGGGTGGGTTTTGTTCTCAAAAACAAAAACAATAAACTCCCAAGAAACATGCTACTCTAAATTGCCTCAAGGTATGAATGAGTGTGACACCCTGTGTGTTTTCTCATCATCCTGGGAAAGGCTGAAGATTCACTACAACCCTGACAAGGATAAAGCAGTTACTGAAAATCAAGAGATGAAAACTCCAGCATGCTCGAAGCACAACGGATATTTTTGTTTACAAATATTTTTGATTATTTGTAATAATAATAAAGTGCTTAGAAGCAGAATACATTGAATCCTGTATTTTTGCCAAAATTAAGGTTTGTTAGTGTTTATAAAAGATTTTTAAGGAAAGACGGTATTGTAAGTGTGTATGCTCCTGGGAGGACACTGTATTGTGCCAGTTCTTTAGCAATATCATAAGTAAAGGAGTAAACACTTGGGGACATGCTGTCATCAAAAAACAATGAACATGGTAGTGTGGTGCAGTGTGATACAAAGCAAAGAGTTACTGTTTCCCACCTGAAGTTATTTATTTTCTGATACTTTTTTAATGAGTGGTTGGATTAGATTAGATTAGATTAGATTAGATTAGATTAGATTCAACTTTATTGTCACAAACGGCTTTAAAGTACAAAGGGCCAAAGAAATGCTGTAGCTAATGAAATGCAGAATGACATATGCAGAATACCTTTAAAAATCAATTTATAGGTTTATTTATATTATATTGACTTATATGACATCACAACAGTTTTGCACAATAATCCCCTCACCAGTCTCTCATTTTTCTCTTTCACTCACTCATTTTTACCGCTTATCCTGTACAGGGTCACGAGTGATTCCAGGGGACTCAGGGCACTAGGCAGGGGTACATTGCAGGGCACAAGCATACACACTCTCACACACTATATGTGAGACACCAATCTCAATCTCTCAATATGTAAACACCAATCAGCCTGTATTTGGACTGTGGGTAGAAACCGAGGTACCTGGAGGAAACCTACCAAACACGGGAAAAACATGCAAACTACATGCACACATATCTGAAGATGGGACTTGAACCCTTGACCCTGGAGCGACTAAACCAAACTCGCCTCTCCTGAAGAAAGTGCTGACCCTGGAAACTCCTTCTATAAATTTCCCAACAGAAATCTTTTATTATTAGCCTGTGATAATATAGACTTTCTGCCATAGAAGTCACTTTAGATGAGCAGTTGCTATAGAAGCGATACCATATTAGAACAAGTGCATTGATCTTTATTTCACTTAATTTAGGATGAGCATGCTATCTTTTCATTCCTCTCAACATTCTCTAGTCTAGAAGAGGAAACTTGCTCATCTCTTTTTTCTGTGCAACTTCAATAACCTGGCGCTGATCTAACCCGCCCTGCAGCTACGGTTCCTTTAATGACGAGAAGCCGAAAGAGGAGTCTGTGTCTTCCTTCTTTCCACAAGGCTGCCATTCCATGTGATAAGGTCTCATTTGTCAGGGTAACTAACCCTGCTCTGCTGTCCATCATGAAGGATGCCTTTTAGTGATAATAATGTCACGGTCCTGTCGCAGCAAGTGTAGAGACACAGCGAATAAGAAGGACGGAGTGATAGGGTGGATAACCTTGTGCTACCTTCTCCCCATTGCACCTTTTTAGGATTGCATACTTGGAACGAGAGTTAAAGTTCAGAATCTTTTATGATAATGAGGTTCAATGAGCAGGTCATTTTATTTAATCTCATTTAGGCTTTATTCTTTCTTTTAGTGTAACAGGTTGATAAGTGATAACACATGAGCATTAAAGAAATAATTCAACTGTTATAATAACTGTTATAAATAATTTCTACAAACAATAATTTATAGATAGATAGATAATTTTATTGATCCCTGATTCCTTTACACAATGCCTAAGGGGTAAAGAGCGCCTTTTGGTGAAGTGTTTTAATCTGTTTAATGGAGATGAGTGTCTAAGGGGGTATCCCTTGGCATTACAAACATTCAACCTTACATTAATATTTTCCTAAATAAAACAAATTGAAAATCTACATTCATTCATCTTCTATACCGCTTCTCCTATCCAGATTTGCAGGGGCCTGTTGTCTATCCCAGGAAACTTTGGGGACAAAACAAGGTACATTCTGGACAGGGTGCCAATCCCTCACAGGGCAATTTGGGAGCAGCAGTTCACCTTATCTACATGTCTTTGGACTGTGAGAGGAAACCAGAATACCCAGAGAGAACCCACCAAACACAGGGAGAACATGCAATTTCTATGCACACAAATCCCGAGGCGAGAATCGAACCAGGACCTTGGAGGTGCAGCGCTAACCACTATGCCACCGTGCTTCCTGAAAACATACAGCAAATGAGAAATGCGTAAAAGTTTGGACACGCGTTCAAGAGTGTTTATAGGTTTAATTTCAAAGTCCGAAAAACGTTTATTTTTTAGCTTTCCTATTATATTGTGTGAGAAGGTGTAGTAAACATTTGAAACTTAGTTATGATTTAAATATCTATTATTAATTACAACATTCAAATATATGCTATAACCACATTTTTTGGACAAATGGTAGATATTAAAGGTGCAATAGAAAAGGGTACCACCTCAGAGACATGCAACAGTACAGTTAAGTACCCTTTTTGTTTTTTTGTTGTTTTGCTCTGAAATTGCTTAACCATGTAACATAAACAAGTTCAAAGGGTTTGTATGAATTATTATATCTATTAAAATATTTTCTAATAAAGTGATAGTGTTTTATTACATTCTGCAGTCTTTTTGCAATATACTGTACTAAAGTTGCATAAGATCTACAGGAGGATGATAAAGGTCATCATCCATCATTATCATCATCATCATATAGACAGGTCATGTCTGATGGATGTTCAGGCACTAAGTGATTGTTGGGTTAGAACTGTCAGGATGCAATATGAGCCTCTTCTCATCCTCGCTGTCCGTGGGAGGGGAGATGAGAGAGGAGGGAAAGTTTTGGGGAGGGAGCGCACAAGTGCGCATCAGAGAGAGAGAGAGAGAAAGAGAGAAGGGAAACTGGATGCAGAGGGACACAGTGCAGCTGGGACACTTCAGGGACGAGGGCACTTCTTGACTGGACACTCCTTTGCACCGGGCTTCACCCTAACTCTGCCCTGTCTCTCTGTTTTTCCCATCGCCGCATGGCTTCACTGTGATCACCGCGTCTTCTGCCCGGAGTTCTGCACTGTTTAACATGAGCCGAGGGACGAGGAGAAGAGAGGACAGAGTCTTCCTGGCTCTCCTCATCATTTTACACACCGCCACAACGCATGCGGGTAAAGTATCAGAGGGGTAAAATAACTGATCAGGGGGTAATCAGGGGGTAGTGTCTAACAGAACCATCTTAAGAGGTGGAATAACTTTTTGGGTGGAAAGTAACTCATGGGCAAAAAGTTTCTTTTCTTTTCTTTTTGAATAAGTGCTAAATGAAAAAGGGGGAAAGTGGTAACGAGTATGGGGTCACATGCCTAAGGGGGTAAAGCGCGCCTTTTGGTGAAGTGTCTAATGGGGTATCCTGAGAATAGGATAACCGGGGGGTAAATGTCTTGGGGTAAATAATACCTTAAAGCCTCCATCTCCATTGCTTCTGTCACTATAACACTCCTAACGCACGCGCATGCACTCAAGCACATAAACACTTTTTTTTTTTTTAACCTCAGTTTATTTATTGTTTACTGTGATTTAAAAACAAAGATTTAAACATTTCAAATATGTTTCGTATTCGATTTCTGCTGGATTTCCTGTTCACTATTAGTTACAAAGTTTCTGAGAGTCGCATATTTCATGTCATGACTAATTTTTTAGACGTTTGTTACAATTTCTTACGATGTATCACTTATTCGACTCATGTTGTCGGTTCACCGGGAATTGTTTGAATCAGCCAGATTCAGACTGAGCAGAGGTGCTCGGTGACGTCACGGCTAAAGAAGACACGCCGTTAAAAAATGAATTCATAACCTGCGCTGTATGTTTTAAAGTCAGCTATACAATTTGTAGAGACTGTAGAAGCATGTGAGGCGGTTCTGTTTTAGGTAGTGGATTAGGTAGGATTATTGAAGCGCGATTAATGAGGGAATCGGTTCTCCTTCAAACGACTCTTCCTAGAGGAATCGAAGTAGTAATGAGGAATCTGAAGCGTTGTAAAAGTTGTCAACTTGGTTATTGGGCTTATAATTTTGCTTTTCAAATGTGCATTTTATGATGCTGATGTCTATCTGTGGCATCACGGTGGCTTAGTTGTTAGCACAACAAGGTGGACGTGCACCTCCAGGATCCGGGTTTGATTCCCACCTTGGGGTTTCCCTCTGCGTAGGGGGTTTCCTCTGGTTTCCGCCCACAGTCCAAAGACATGCATGCAGATTAGGTCAATTGGTGTTCCCAAATTTCCTGTAGTGTGTGTGTGTGTGTGCGCGCCCTGTGATGGATTGGCAACCAGTCCAAGGTGTATCCGGCCTTGTGCCCTAAGTCTCCTGGGGTAGACTCCAGGCCCCCATGACCCTGTATACAGGATAGATGTACAGGTGTAGACGATGAGTCAGTGAGTGATGTGTATCTGTACAGGTCAAGCAACATACAGTATATGAGCAAGAGTTTAATATGCTTGGTTTTAGAGTGTTTCTGCTTTGCTTAATCTAGATTTGCATTAAAGCAAATGAACATATCCTAGCTATAAATATTGGTTGTTATAAAGATAGGCGTATGCAAGATAACATGAATAATTTGCAGCCTGTAGAGTTTTTGGATTGTAAGTCCAATGAATCGAGACACTCAAATGAATCAATTGATCAGCCATCATTCGTGTCAGGTCAGAGCAGAACTAAAATCAGCAGATCCTGGGCGGTTCTGTGTGCGCTGTGTGTTTTGAGAGAATGCAGTGGTTCACTTAACACCTAATATTAGCTAGCTAATTAGTTTGATTTTCACAACTATGTGATAAGTGACATTAAGATGACAGTGATGCACAGTGTGGCTGCTGCTCAATAATTACCAGATCCTCCATGTCTAAACTGCTCTCTCTCTCTCTCTCTCTCTCTCTCTGGCTCCTTCTATTGGCACACATTCTCAACCACCCTCATCACATTAACACATCATTGCTATTTAACTTTCGTCTTTGGAAAACACCTTATCTATTTTAGGTATCCAATTTGTTATAAACTTTAGTTCTTAGTATATATATTCCAAAATTGCTCAGCATTACACAGAAATGCATTAAAGGGGGCAAACAGACATATTCCTGACATCTTGATTTATCGCTGTGCATTTTAATCCGCGGTTATTATCATAAGTGAGCATAACAAATCAGTGTTAAAAAAAAAATTGCATATAAATATCTGGAAGCAGTTTATCAACTGGAACATACTTCAATCTGTTCCACGTGCTTGCTTCATTGCTTTATATTGTGTTCTGTTGACTCTGATAACTGCTCAGCTACAGAAATATCTAAAGTTTGAGGACAATATAGTTTGTTTGTTTTTCCTGTTTCCATGGGCTTCCTTCACATTCCATCCGTTCCCCCACTGTTCGGCAACATGCCTCTAGGTGAATTAGATACTTTAGATGTGAGTGTGTGTGTCCTGGCATCATGGATAGGCTCGGGATCTGGTGCAACACTGATTAGGATAAAGTGTGATGAAAATTTTGCAGGACGCAGGACTGCGTTTTGAATTGAATTTAGGTCTGTACGGCCAATATTTAAGCTGGAAAGCCGAAAGTTTCACTTCTTGTTGTCACGATTCATGTTGAAAAGCAGGGCATTCTCACAGTCATCCTCGGAACTCAGATGTTTTAGTTTTTTGTCTTCCCGCTCACATCTTTCTGAAATGCCAGGAGGGGCACCATGCCATTTTCACCTTTCTTCATTTCACATGCTCTTTTACAGTATGTCAGCATTCAGCATGTGTTCTCCTACCCTGGAAAAAATCAGACAGGAGTCCAGGCGTGTATACCCACCCCTTCGTGTGATCGTGCCGTTTTTGTTTGGCATTGTCTGCGCCAGAGAACATGCGCTCTCTTTGATCCCTTTATACATAAGCAAATGAATCAGAGGAAAAGGAATGATGGCAGGGTGAAGGCTACTACTTAGACCTGTGGGAGATGCTTTCTAATGGAACTGCTAAGCATTCCCCCATTCAAGCCGGACCTCCCTGCTGCGCTGGAACAGATTTTCTGTAACAAGTTGGAATCCTACCAGAATATATCGTATGCGTAGATAACATTCAGGAGTTTCAAGCAGCGCCTCTCTCCAATCTACAAGCAGTTGTGTAAACATCTGGTGCGCAGAGGCAAAATCGCCTTGTCCTAAACACACAGTCTACGTTTTTTTTTTTTTTTTTTTCCCCATTTATCCAGGATCTCAGGTTGTACAAACATGAATTGCCTTGGACGACGTTGCACATATCAATGGGGATTCCCTTTTTGGCAGCGTGCTGTAACTCAGTGCAGCACTTGAATGGCACGATTGTTTGTGTTAAATCTGTGAACTTTGGTCATCCCCTGCAGGTCTCCTCTCCTGCATGAAGGGAACGGACGCTTCGATTATTGTGCCTGAAATTGAAGGCTCATTTTGTCCAACAGTAAACCCGTGAATCAGCCAGGCATTAGAGGTTGATCTACTGGAACGATCGTGTCGTCCTGCTGCGCTGGCGGAGAGGACTCTCAGGGGTGAAGTGCACAGGGAGATTCAGCACCGATGTCCTTATAATGCAAGACACACCGAGCACCCGTCCACACTGCGCGAGCACATAAAAGGCAGGAAGTCATATGGAACATGAGCCCGAGTCAGCAATGAAACAGCTGAGGATGTATGAAGTCATGCATCTTGATTCTTCTGATCTATTTGTCACACTGTACTGTATGCGAAGATGACTGGACCCAGGGCTCCACGAAAGCAGAAAGTCAGTGTCATACTGTATATGAGAGTTTTTATTCCTTTTAATTTCCTTATCCTTTCACAATATAGCTGTGCTATATATATATATATATATATATATATATATATATATATATATATATATATTTTTTTTTTTACCTTTTAGTATGTGCTATATATATTTTTTTTTTTACCTTTTAGTATGTTGATTCAGGAGACAGGGCAGAAACTACAACATGTAAATTTTTAAATTGTTGTAATCTATACAAAAGAGGCTTGGTGGTTGAGTTACACCAAAACAATCCAGAAAAATACGGCTAAGTAAACTTTTAAGGCTGTGTTCATTACTTGCTTATCTGCTAATCACCAGGCTTGTATTTGGTTCACACAGTTAAGCACAGTAAAATCAGTAAAAAGTGAATGAACAACTTGAAATCTTTTCTGAAAGTGACCCGTGTTGTAAGGTTCTGCAGAAAATCCAAGAAACAAATGATCTGGAAGTTGAACAGTCTGTGGTTTCTACTATTTTACTCGGCCAGCTGAATGACCGATCAGAGAACTCTTCCCATTACGCAACATCAAATTGTCCACATCAGTGCACAGTGAGTGCTGAAAGGAACCGACAATGCGTGACTTATGGATGCCTCAGATGGCATGCGATGGCTGACAGTCGGCTCGGTGTTTTAAGGCCCTACGTCATCGCTCCATAAGTCCACGAATAACAGAACCATTCTTTTATTGAGCCTGTCCAGTCTTCTGAGTGAAAGCCGTGTTTGCGCAGCTTTGCATGATGTGTGTGAGTGGACAGTATCTGATGCCGAGGGCTGCAGGTGTTTCCTCTGTGGATGCAGGGGCTTTGGAGCAGTCCGGCCCTCTTGCAGTGAGCAACAGGGCAAACTGCACAGCGAGTAAAAAGTCATGCAACCCTGTCCACCCTCGGTTCCCATACACACACATGCACACACATTCCCCTGTACACCCACTTTTGGGCACCATAACTGCCCCATCTCACCTGTTATACAAGCTCTTGTAGCTCCAGAGCTGAAGATCGTCTTGAGCTAGTGTTAAGGATTGAATTATACAGTATGCAGATATGTTTGAGTAGGCCAGGCTTGATTCCCATCTCTGTGTACCTCTGTTTCCTCTGGGTACTCCGGTTTCCTCTCACATTCCAAAGACATGTAGGTTAAGTTAATTGGCCTTCCCAAATTGGCTGTAGTGTGTGAATGAGTGTGTGAGTGTGTGCATGTGTGTGCCCTGCAATGGATTGGCACCCTGTCCCGGGTGTACCCCACCTTGTGCCCGAAGTCTCCTGGGATAGGCTCCAGACCCCATGTGACCCTGAATCCAGGATTAAGCGGTATAGATGATGAGTGATTGAGTGAGTGTTTGAGTAGATGAGAATTTTGTACCAGACAATTATTGTAACTGACAATCCGAGATAACTCAAAGCACATTCAGCATTGATGATGACACACTTCTGAAACAACAGAACAGCTTTTTTTATTTACTTTGGAAACTGGTGGAGAAACAACTGGGGACATTTAACCTTTTTAAAAAACACACCAGTGAATGAAAAGGCAAATTATCTACATGGCTTCTTTAGTAGTATTGTATTTTCAGTTAAAGGCTTTTCTTTCGCCTGGAGAAGTGGACCATTTGGAAAAAAGTAAACAAGATGAGGTGCAAGACATGGAAGACCTACATTTGTCATCGTTAGAAATGGACTTAAATTGTCCAACTGTTAATTATCAATCAGCGATGCTGAATTCTCAAATCCGATTGGTTAGAACGGTGTTCATGTAAATGTGTTCAGTCTAATATGGTATTGTTTCTGTAGTAATAGCTCTATCATATGGACTTGTATGGTAGATAATAACAGGGTTAATAAAAAACATTGAATAACACTGATCATACTCCATAACTGAGACGCTAAAGAAGTTAAATCATCCTATACATGTATTATTCGCCGATAGAGAAGACATAACATTGCATTAACCCTTTTAGAAGGTGGTTCATAGGGCAACATAAAAGCTTTCGAAATGTTTGTAAAGGGCTTGAATCCCAAGCAATGCTGAGCTATTTGCATTCGTTGGACCAAGAAAGGAAGATCTGCTGTGCGCTCTGGGTGGAACGACAGCATTACTGGTGATATCTGTTAGCTAGTGTATGTGGAAGTGGGCGGATAGCACTTTCCTCAGATAAATGCAGATAAATGATAACTCTAAATGGATGAAATGTTTACTGTGTTGTTCATTTTTAATTAATACTTGGTGGCTTAGTGGTTAGTACTGTTGCCTTGCACCTCCAGGTTCGCCCGGGTTCGATTTCTGCCTCTGTGCATGTAATTTACATGTTTCCCTCGTGTTTGGTGGGTTTCCTCTGGGCACTCCGGTTTCCTCCCACAGTCCATATACATCCAAATACGTTAACTGGCGTTCCCAGATTGCCCATAATGTGCTCCCTGTGATGGATTGACACACTGTCCAGGGTGTACCTTGTCTCGTACCCTAAGTCTCCTGGGATAGACTCCAGGTTCCCGCGACCCTGTATACAGGATACAGTGATATAGACAATGAATGAGTGAGTGAGTGACAGCATGGTAGCAGTAACTGCCCTTATTAAACAAAGAAACCTGGACCTGGAATGCTTTGGTTTGTAAAAGCATATGAGCTCTGTGCTGCTGGTTTGCCAGGTACTGATTTATGAAAGCAGTCCTGTTGTCCTCCAGTCATCATTGCACTTCTTCTGTCCACAGAACGTTCTCGGTCCAGGACCCTACATGTCAGGGGTCACAGTCAGGTTAATTTCATTAAGGCTGGCCTTGTACAGTAAATCCGAGGTACTGAAATGCTTTAGCTGGTCCTGCTTCTTAAACATAATCCGAAAAAAGCTGCAGCAGTATAGATAAGACAAACTCTTATGTTTAGTTTAATTCCCCTCTCTTGAGTAGGAGTAGCCTTGTTTGGAAATGGTCCTCGTAATGCTCATAATGTTGAGGTTGAAATTTACGACGGGTCGTGTGTAGACAGTGTGCTGCTGTGTGTAAATCAGGGTGTGGGGTAGAGCAAAGAGATGGTGAACTGTGGGAGAAGAGCTGCATGAGCTTTGTTCTCTTCAGCTGGGAGACTTTAGTGTTTGCGGTCGGTTGCTGGAAACCATGAAGTCAACTGCGAGAAGAGCATGAAGAGAAAATTAAAGCAGGATCAAGTTTACAAATGCTGTAATACATTTAAAAGCTGGCCAAGGCTGGGTGATATGACATACATAGGGGGATCTACAGTATGGTACATGATTTGGTTTGGAGACATGGCAGTGGCATGGTGGAGATTCCCAACTCAGGTCTGTGTGTGTGGAGTTTGCATGTTCTCCCTATGCTTTTTGGGTTTCCTTTGGACTGATTGGTGTTTCAAAATTCCACACATTGTTTAAGTGAGTGTTTGCGATTATTTGCCCAGGATTGGCACACCATCCAAGATCTCATGCCATGAGTCCCCTGGGATAGGGTGCAGGCCTCCCGCAACCCTGTGCAGGAAACGTGCTATAGAGAAGGAATAAGTGAGAAATGATATTGTTAGGATATTTTTTGGTCATTATCGCCAAGCTGTTAAAAAGTGAAAGGACTCTGCAGCATATATGCTGATATTGGATGGACAAGCATGGATGCTGTTCTCTGTTCATCTTCCATGGCTGTTCTTTCTTTCTGAAAACATGATCAGGAAGTTCAGTAACATTTAAATGCCAGAGCTGAAAACATATGAATTTCATATGAATTATAAACGTTTGGAAGAAGTACAAAAGTATTACAATATGTTTATTACATTATTAGAGTAGAATACACGGCCGCTGAATTCTTCAATCTGATTGGTTGCTGCAGGTCTTACAGTATGTTGATACACTTGTTCTAATACTTTAGCATTTCTACAGTAACGGTACATTCACAGGGATTTTTATAATATGCACTTTACATGTAAGACATCAATAAACAGATTCAAAATGTTATAAGAACAGTTTTTGCTATGGTGACGTTTATCGAAGGTGTCTTCAATGCCAGTAATTTTTCAGATACAGGAAAGTCCTCTGGACAGATGGCTTTGAGGGGTGTCTGTAAAATGTTTTCTTATTTTTTTATGTAAAATAGAGAGCGGCTGGTGGAGGAAGGAAAAACACCAGGAAAATTCAGAAAGTTTTTTTTTTCCGACATATGTTTCAGTTTTTTTTTGGTAATGGAGCAGAGGGCAGTAAGAGTTGTGAGTGTTTGTATTGGTAAGTGCCCCTTACCAATTGTCCTTTACCCCCTTGTTCCTGTTTATGGGGTGGAAACAGACTTTTTTTTTGTCTGAGACAATGAAGCGAAAGAAGCATGGACAAAACCATGGAACCCTGGAGCAAAGGAATGATGATCCAGCCAGGGTAAATTGGGAGGTGGGGTGGATAAGAAGCTTTATTTGGTATTCACAGCACGTCTGAATTCATGTATTATGCATTCGGAATAAATCCGTACAAGTCGAGGATTGGAATGTTCCGATCAAGCCATGACAGTCTTTGATCTGAGATATCGGTTATCTGAGGTGATCCTGAAAAGCGGTCCGGGACCTGCAGGGACGGACACATCCAGGCAGGTGTAGTGTCACAGCAGGAGATCATATCTCATCAGATCTCCTCTCTCTATAGGCTGTGAACCTACCCTGTTCAGGAAAGACTCATTTATAAACATAACACATGTGCTGCTTGGTGCCAAAGTGTTGTGTATAAATGAAATGAACTGAAACACACAGGCAGAGCTGCCTCAGGCTGTTTCGGTTTGGCTGGGTGTGTGAAACAGACGTAGCTCAGGTGTGCGAGAGGAAAAAGCGGCAGCGTGTTGGGATTAGGTTTGATCCAGAGCCTCGGGCTGGCACCGCGCCACCTACCCCTGAGTTTTCTTTATGAAAAAGTGCAGGAGAAGGGGTGTTCCTTAAGACCATGCAAATGCCCGGAAGTGAAAGTTTGATTTTTAATGCTGATGTTCATGATGTCCACTTGTCCTTTTTGGTCTGGGACGAAGATAACACTGAGATGAACTTCCAGTCGGAGAAGATTGTGCTCTTGTTAACTTCTTTTTAGCTGCTTTAACTGTTAATTAAATTCAACACACCTCTTCAGGATGTATTTATTTCTCTTTTTTTTATAACAAAGCTCATAAGATTTATAAGCTCTTAGTTCCTGAATGTTCCACTAACAGAACATTTTAGATTAAAGTTAGCTAGCAGATTTCATCATTAGTGAGCTTTGAGTTTAATCCTTTTAATTAAAATGACCACTCGGCTGTAAGGCTGTTCATCGTTTTGGTAACGTTCAGCTTACTGAGACACACCATGGTATATATATTTTTTCATATTTTTTATGTTGGGAAGTTGCATGTTTAAAAATTCCCTTTCTGTGGAGGCATTTCCCTTCTCGTTCCCAGACCTTTTCAGCTTTTCAGTTTTATTGTCGTGTGAATTAGCCAAGGTCAGGGGTCAGATATCTGGCAGTGCCATGTTGTTCAGAGTCTGTTGGAGCTCTGTGGTGTGTAGCATTCACTCACTGAGTAGTTTCATCCAAAATGTGTGTGCGTGTGTGTGTGTGTGTGTGTGTGTGTGTGTGCAGTCTTTCTGTGGGCTGATGATTTGTTCTGTATATTAAATTTTCACGAGTAAATTACCGTATTATAAAGAGGTGCCAAGGAGGCTTCGAGCTTGGTTTGTTTTGGGGAAGAGATTACTTATTTAATGACTTATTATTTTAGCAGCACTCTCCGATCCTCCCTTTGGAACACTAGCCTTTGCAGACATTCAATCCATAATTAGGCTAAAGATTATACGGCTGCTCTACCTCCTAAGCACCTCTTCCTAACTGTCTTGTGCATGTGTGTGTTTGTGTGTGTGTGTGAGCATGTTATTGTCCTGGTGGAGTCCAAATGGCCACACATGGATTTTTTTTCAATAGATCAACAACAACAACAACAAAAAAAACTAAGCTTCTTTGGTTCTTGAGTTTGAGGTTACATTAGATTTACACATAGTCAAGCATTAAGTGGCATTATACAACAGTTAGTTTAACCGTTAATTATAATTACTGGTGGTCACCAGCATGGGTGAAAGTATGTCTGTACAGTCCACAGTTCTGAAAAGAGTGCAGAGCAGCTGCCTGCCACATTCAAAACAGTCACAGAAGCACTTTCAGCAAGAAAACAGGTCTTATAACATTATATCATCCTAAACAACACTTTATCTCCCTAATAATTGCCTGCATGTTGTTTACATTTAGGCATTTGGTAGACACCCTTATCCAGAGTGACTTACATTTGTATTTCATTATACATATGAGCAGTTGAGGGTTAAGGGCCTTGCTGAAGGGTCCAACAGGTACAATTTGGAAATCATGGGTTTTTAACCTGGGACCTTCCGAACCATAGTCCAATGGGGCCTTACCAATGACCCCAAAGTGTCTCTTAACTGTGCTGTTGCAAATTGCTCTGTAGCCCCCTGATCACTATTTAGTGTGTGGAACTAGGGATTGTAAACCGCACTAGCTTTCCATTTAATGCTATTTGGGATTTAAGGTAATGGAGTATTCTAAAGCGGAAAAAGTTTAAATATAAAGCAGGTCTCGTGAGTTTCTCAGGACTGTCCACCTTGGTTGGTTTAATCATTTTCCGTTTTGGCTACATAGTACTGGTATGAATTTAAGACTACTTTATTTTTAAGAGCAAAATAACTGGTAAAATAAACAAGCAAATCAAGTAAATAAATTAAATCAAATATGTTTATAATAAAAGATGTTCTTTATATAAAAGCAATATCACACTCGAGGTCATGCTGTTGTGCTGAATATCAGCACAGCTGGGATAGCTACGGCTTTGCCCTTTTACCTGCGGCCACATCACGGCTGCTATTCAGCTGAATTAATAATTATTCCATTAATTCACTTCACATCATGCCCTGTTAGACGTGTGACCTGTAAAATAGTCCAACTATTTAATATGCTGCTCATTCTCTATTCAGCTGCTCCTGTTAGGGTTCACCACAGAGGATCACCAGGTCAGAATATTTGATTTGGCACGTTTTATACCAGATGACCTTTCTGATGCTACCCTTCCATCTTATCTGGGCTTGGGACCAGCACTAAGGCCTCCAGAGGCTAGGTATCAAACCTGAGCTGTGACAGGGAGTGGCTAAATGCTAGGCACCAGTCCATCAGAGAACCAGTCCAATTATCTACTCTATTTAAAATAAATAATACAAATAATCAAATAAATGAATGAATGAATGCACAATCAATACATTTACTGTGTTCCATCTCCATGACGTCAATAAAAAGCCAAATGTATATATTGAAATAATAATAGAATTGGTGGATTATGTTTATTCATATGTGTTAAGACAGTTAGTTATTTCACAGGTAAATGATCTAGAACTTTTGAGAATCCTTGATCTGCAACAATCATAAAACTGCCAAACATTTCCTAGTATAATTAATATGAATATGCAATAAATTGCAATAACTCTAAACGTGCCAATGCGTATTGGAAAATAGCTTTAAGATCAAGGATGATCGAAAGCACTTCTACTTACAGTAAATAGTATGTATATATTTACAGTTTCTGTATAATTCGTTTTTATTTCAAGTCTGGAGACATATAAATCCAGACCCGATGTTCTCCATTGTGCCGTAACTTGGCCGTTTTTCTCACCTCTCCCCCTGTTTAGTCTGTTGCCATGCCTCGCGTCGCTTTGTGCTCGGTCTCTGAATAAAAGGCATCTGCTAAGCAAATAAATAATGCCATAAAAATCCAACAGTGTTGTGTAGGCAGCAGCAAGCAAACTCTTCCCACATGTTTAATTAATGCAGGAAAGCGAAGGACAGTGTAAAAAAAAAAGTCAAAGCAGGGTGCAAATTTAAAATTAGGGTACAGTTCAGTCGTAAAATGCTGAAGATACCAAAACCCAGGCCAAAATGTCCCCAGTTACTGTACCTTCAGGAGAGAAAGAAAAAAACATGAAAGAAATCAACCTAAAGAGAAAAACTTGCAGCCTTATTACATATTGATTTTTCCTTCTCACTGGTAGAACTGATTTATTTAAACTTTCACTGAACCAAAATTGTGACTTTTAAGTGAACTCAACGATTATGTATGATACTAAGCATAAAGGTCCAGGCAATTAAGTTAGCAAAGCGCTAATTCACATGCAAGTAGATGAGGTAAATGGTAATATTTAGCCACACAAGAAGTGTGCAAAAAACAACTGCAACTGTGACATAAATCACAGATAAAGCAAAGACAATTATAAGATTGTATATTAACAGGTAACTATCTGGCTTGCTATCGTTGCTAATACAAGGTGGTATAAAAAATTGGTAAACATTTTTTACCCAACAGTTGGCAGCACAAGGCACAGGAAGCACCAACCTTCATAAGTCAGTGTGCCAAAAGACATTGTCCTGTGTACATTGGGACTGGTGCTGTGCGACGCTCACTTTTCTGACCATGTTGAAACCATTTGTGCATGATCATTGTTAGAGAACAAGCTACAGCATTGCTGCCATTGTTGGTGATACAGCAGTCTTCACAATGGAAGAGCCCATCATTTTTTATATTCGTGGCACTGTGCATTGAGAATTTGTTCCCATAGGGCCAGACCATCAATAGTGAATTCTACTGCCGGCGAAAAAACAGAGCTTGTAAACAGAGATAATCATGAATTTTTTTAATATCACCTCGTAATTATGATAAGCAAATAATTGAGTTATATAGCTTATAATACTTAAACTTTCACTGGACCAAAATTGTGACTTTTAAGTGATTATGTATGATACTAAGCATACAGGTCCAAGCAATTAAGTTAGCAAAGCGCTAATTCACATGCAAGAGAATGAGGTAAATGGTAATATTTAGCCACACTTTTTTTTTTGTTATCACCTCATAGTCATGATAAACAAATAACTTAGTTATATATAACTTATAGCTTATAATAACTATTTACTGAGGAATATAGATTGAAAACTCTTGTGTGAACCCACAACAACTTTATGATTGATCTTAATAAAATCCCACTTGTATTAACCTGTCTGTGGACTAGCTTACTATCAGGTGACGAGCAGGCTAGCATCAGGACATGATGGCATTTCTATATCATGTAAATTAAATTATATTAATTATATTACAATATAGATGTCTTAGCTATTTCTTACACACTTTCTACATCAGACTATCTGTAATGGTTCTAAGTAACATTTTTACTGTAGATGTAGTTCAAATTAGATAAAGGAATCGTATCCAGAGAAACAGTTGAGGTCTAAGGGGGGGGGGGGGGGGGGGTCTTTAAAGAGCTGTAAAACTTTAGTGGTTACTTCCGCATGAATAGGCTTTAGACAAGAGTAAACATTAAATGAGTCAAAGAGGATGCTAGTCGGGGTGGAGAGCAGCAGATGAGTCTCTCATTGAAAAAAGCCACAGACAGGTTCCAGGTGCAGCTTAACTATCATCAAGCCAAACCGTGCCATACAGAATGTCTATCCCATAATAACAGTTGACCTAGCCACCTGCAGGACTGATTTTAAACACAGCTGCCATTTTTGAGCTTGAGCCCCATGCACTGTTCAGACAACTCCCATACCTCCAAACAGCATGCTTTTCCAAATGTATTGCAATCCACCACAAAGTAGAGGAAACTACAAATCCAAGATGGTTTATACTGTAGTTTAGCTAAAGAATGCAACTGATTGTTTTTATTTTTGGGAAATCGTACCAGAAAAGGTTCACATGGCTGAGACTGGAGTTGTGCATACTGTAATTGTTGGGCATCCTGTACGACATGCCAAAAAGGTCATACAATCAGGAAGTTTGTATTTTCATGTAATGATATATGAAGGACATAGAAAGTCCATGTTGATTAGACTCAATGTACAGCGTTCCTTCATTCGTTTGTTTGTTCGGTCATTCAATCATCCTTAGTAGCTGCAAGGTCAGGGTTATGTTTATTAAAATTAGGCTTTTACTTTGTTTACTAACATTATATGAAAGTATCATGGGCTCGTACACACTCTTTGTACACTCTTAACCTGACACCAAAAAAGACCCAGCGTGTTTTAGCTGAGGTTGAGTAACTGACTTTCCAGAGACATTGTGGTAGGCATCATATAGTGCATATAGTATATATTTTTAAAAAATTCACTAGGACACACCTACTTGTGGGTTAACTTTGAATACATATTTATATTTGGCGCACTCAACAGGAGCAGACAGTATCATTGCACTACACCCCTACTCTACAGCCATGGTTTCCATAGTCGAGTCAGTGAACCCTCCAGGGGTCCATAGATTATAAAATAAGTGGAGCATTGAGATTTCTTTTTCATTAGCAGTAGTGAACACCACAATGCAGCATTATTAAAGTAATTATGCCTCTAAATAATGTGAACTGGAAACAGTTGATCAACAAATAATTATTGTCCATGTTGAATTTTTTTTTAATAGGTTGTAAAATATGAGGTCATTTAAACCAGTTTGAATAAACAGCTTGAGAGCCCATGGCCTACAGTGTTATTCTGTGCTATATGTCTAAAAACATTGCATTTCTCCTTTTAGATAACCTGATCGATGTCCTGCAAGTGCTGGAGCTGTCCGATCGCATGGAGGGCGTGTCCTTGGAGGCGGGGCTGTGCACACAGAGAGCTGACCCAGAGGAAGTGGACATGGCATTTAGGATAGACAAAAAGATTCAGCTTAGTGCTCCAACGCAGCAGCTCTTCCCAGGTATGCACACGCCTATGTAATAAATGTGTATATACGTAGTCTGTTTTATTAGCTGATTTAGTAGAGGTAAGTGATGCAATAAAAATATGATTAGTGTATCATCAAAATGATTTTACAAATATATAATGGTAATTGAAGGTCTGTATGATAGGATCTATAACTATACATACAGAATAAAAAAAAAACAATACAATTAACAGTTCAAATAATGCACTTGATAAAATTTTTATCAAAATTCTAAAAGCTATAAAAGGAATATTAAAATTGTTACAAGTGATATAGACTTACATTCTATTTAAAAATATACTATTAACCAACTGTTAGCTAATTTGCAAATTTCATGATATAAACTACAGTACTACAGTACTCTGCAAAAGTCCCCCTTATTTCTTCATATTAAATAAACTAAAATGAAAATTTACTTATGTTGATTACATAAGATTACAAGAAAAGAGAACAATGTTTTACTGCGACATTGTACAAAGTGCCAAAAGGTACAATTTCAAAAGTATTGGTTTATGTAACAACCTCAGCAGCATCCCCATTTCCCCTTGTGTCTGTTCCAACCACTCAGCATTCAGCATCACCAATATACCAATAGATCACCAGCCTGATCATCTGCATCTGTTTCTCTCTGGTTCATGCCTTAAATGATTTTTTAATATATAAAAATATTAAAATATATACAGTTGCACCGTAGTGTATAAACATATTAAACTTAATACACACACAAATACTGCACTTGTATACTTGTATTGATTTTTGCTGTCTCTATGATGTGTCCTGATAGACGCAGCTTTTCCTGAAAACTTCTCCCTGATGACGACTGTGCGGGCAAAGAAGAACGCCCAGGTTTTCTTGATGTCCATGTACGATGAGCAGGGCGTGCAGCAGCTGGGCCTGGAGCTGGGCAGATCACCCGTCTTCCTCTACGAGGACCACAAGGGACAGCCGACCCCTGATTTCTACCCCACCTTTAAGAAGATCAACCTAGCTGACGGAAAGTGAGTGTTACTGCATGCTTTAGGGCAAAGAAGCAAAGTGGTGCGTGAATAACTGGATAATACCAATGCACCAGTGTCCCTGTCTGCCCTGTAGTGACTTTAACCCCATTTGTTCTTTATTCATGACATAGATCTGAAAAAGTGAAATGGTACTACAATGCATCAGGGTTAACGCTGAGGTTTCTTCTCGGTAGGTGGCACCGTATTGCATACAGCGTAGAAGGAAAGTCAGTCACTCTGTATTTGGACTGTAAGAAGGTGGATACTCTGGATTTGCACCGTGGAGACGATCCTGTGGTCCGCACCGACGGCGTTACCGTGTTCGGGACGAGGCTACTGGACGAGGAAGTGTTTGAGGTAAAATGTGTAGTAACTTTATTTGTTTACTGGATATGTTCAGTGCTATGCTGGTATAGGAAAATGTGGATGTGAAGTTACTTTTAACTCAGAAGTGTTTTAGTCCTTTTACTGGCCCAAGGGTTTGTCAATGATTATGGTTATTATTTTTTTTGTTTAAAGGTGGGGCTCAAGTCAAACCAGAAGCCTTTAGATTATGCAGAAAGTAAAAACTCCCTTTATTTCTCTATATAATCCCCTGCTACCCCAGTGTTTCACTAGTGCTCGGACACCATCAATGTAGAAAGTACACCAGAGCTATGATCAGACACCCTGCTTTACGTCTGAAACGCTGGCCTTCAATGGCACAGACATGTGTAAATGGCTTGGAGCGACGTCAGGCCTGTACGGGGGTGCGGCAGTAACAGTCTCTCCTGCAAATTAGAGACAAGGTACTGTATCAGTGGATTTTCAAGGATCAGGTATTCCACTTGCTAAACGTTTACAGGAATGACTGCAGTGGGCTCTGAACCAAATCGAGCAGGATCGTCAAGCATGGATGCACGGCTTTCTTTAAAATGTTAGCACCATTCAAATTTTTTTCCGCGGCTAAGAGGCCCAGTGCTTGAAGCCTTCTGAAAATGTTATTTGGTTTTTCGCCTTCATTCATTAGAATTCCTGGTTTGATTTGAACATGCTACTTAGTACGCTTAGTATACTCAGTATAGTTAATATAGTATAAATCTATATTGCAATTCTTCGTCCATAAGGCTTTTTCATTCATGTCTTTTTCATTTTGTTTGTGTGAGCCACTGAAATCTACTCCTGAGGCTTTTTATCTTCGGGTGCTGTTCGGACTTGTTTGGGTGCTGTGGTCTCCAATGATGGATTTGTGTTTAGAAGGCTGTTTGTTGACATTTCTGCCGTGGCTTATGTTTTAGCGTGTCACAGCAATATTGTCTTTCATCAACAATTTGAATAAAGGCCCAATTCCTGGTTGCATTTAGAACAAACACTAAGGTTTTAATGGGACGAGTTGAAAAGTTCTAGACATGAATCATGTCACTCTAACTGAGAGCATCTAAAGGATTTGATAGAATGTTTATCCCACAATTTATCTGATTTATAGTTGAATTTCTGTCTGCATTGTACTTATAGGGACGGCTAGGTCAAAAGTCATCTACTTGAGCATGAAGCTTGTCGGAGTGGCTTTCAAATAGGATAAATGGATAATGAACTGTATAATTTGGGTCGTGTTGTAGCTATTTGCGGGTGCATTAGCATAGTTTAAGGTTCTGGATTGACCTACATGACTCAAAACACTTGTTTTGGCTTGTGGAGTTTGCTGAAACCTAGAGGAAAGCAAAAAAAATAAATCCATCATTTATTCTTACCCTAAGGGTTTGTGTCTCCATCTTTAGTGCGCGTAGTATTTGGTAAACCGCTCTCTCTTCATATCCACCGGTCCCTGAGGACAACAGTCCAACCTTCTAGTCCCATTAGCTGTGCATATTTTAACCTTCAGAAAGACACTGTTATCAGTGCATTAGCTTGAAGGAATACTTCATCCAGCATGGCTAATGGGGCTCGCTAATCATAAATAATGAGCTTTTAGAAACCCGTCGCATTATGCAAATGACTTCCCATTAGTTTTTATTCGAATATTTTTAGAGCCTTTTTTTTAATTCAATGTGAAGTATAGCTTTAATGGCCACACATCTCGGTCTTTTCATTAACCAAACCAGATGTTTCAGTCGATGCCACACCTTCTTCAGACGCCCCTGCAATAACTGAACGTTCCTGACCGCTCCCACATTCATGTTCAACCTTTTATAACACTTTCCCCATTGTTAAACATTACTGCCCAGGATCTGCCCGCTCATCTCTTTCACCTCGCCTCCAAAATCCATTTCTGAAAAGTGGGCCTCCATAAAAGCTTTCCTTCTCTACTTACACAGATTAAACGGATCCACAACCTTGACCCCTTTGCCTGCTAAACCCCATACACAGCAACCTGTGATGCACTGAGTGTTCTGATACCTTTCTATCATAAATAGCATTTTAATTATTGTTATTATTATTATTATTTTTTTATCAATTTTTGCTACACTGACTTTTCTTTAAGATAGGCTTGCCTTTGGTTCCCACAGGTATAGATGAGCCTTGGGTGCCCATTATCCTGTCACCAGTTTTCTAGTATGTAATTGATAACCAATGTTATTCAGTTCACCTTGCAGTGGTGTTAATGTCATGGTTACAGCTATAACATTAACACCACTGCATGGTGAACTGCCTGTCCTCAGGACCAGTGGATGTGAAGTGAGCGGTTGAATGAAATATAAAGAATAAAATATGATATTAAAATGATTTTTCAAGATGAAATATATAATAATACATTTTCTAATGTAGTTGTTAATCTTTTGGCTGCTCCCGTTGAGGGGTAGCCACAGCGGACCGACTGATCTGCACAACAACTTGGCACAGGTTTTACGCCGAATTCCCTTCCTGACACAACCCCCCCCTTTTATCCATGGGATAGACCGGCACTGCATCCAATGGGTGGGGTTTGCTAGCTGGTAACCGAATACGGGCCTTCTACATGGCAGGCAAGAAACCTACCACTGAGCCATCAATGCCCAGAATAATACATTTTCTAATAAATACACTACACTTCTTAAAATTATAGACTTGAGTTAAGTTGAGACAGTGAGTTACAGTTTCTCACCACATAGCTAATGACTAGGAAGTCTTTGTGTTCCTTGCGTTCCAAAGCAATGTCCAATTCATCTCAATTAACATTCGCACTCTTGTCATTTAGCATTATGATTTTTATTGAGCTGCATCTGGTTCGATCCAGCATTGCTCGTTGAGGCGAAGTCTTGGCCCATTGTCGGGTCAGTTCCCAGGCCCTGGTTTCTAGGATTCTCCAGGGGGGATAGGTTTTGTTCCAGTTCCTTTAGCGTGGGAGAGCAGCCCTGGAGACTGTGGTCATGGCTAAGACCTTGATTGCTTCCAGATTTTCTATGAGATGCAAAATTCATTATGCATCTGACACCACCATGGGGTCCGAACAAATTGTCTGAAATTATTGTTTTGGGAACATGGTGTGATTGTGTGGGTGTAAGAGAGGGTTTTAATATTGTTTGAGGTTCAGCAAACAGCAAGGAGAAAAGAACTGATTACAGGATTGTGATTCACTGGAAGAGAAATGGCATCATTTTCTTGTTAAGTACAACCTCACAGATTGAGGTGCTTTTGGCTCTGGGAAAGAACCTTTCGAGTAAAAGATCTGTTTGCCAGACTAATGTGATGACTTTTTTTGCCTCCTTTAATGAAAAGCTTGACAGTGGGAAAACAGAAGAATGTTCTCTTGCAAACAACATTTGGTCAGGAACAGAAGCTGCCAAAGAGCTTTAAACTAGATACGGACTGAATGTAATGGCTTCCGGCCAAAAGAGGGCATCGCATAACGCTGCATGTTTTTTTTTTTTTAAGCATGCACTTAATCAGAAAGAACCAACTGACCAGATGTCCAGTTAGATCTAACATTAAGTGATTTGTTTCATTTTTGCTTAGTTGTAGTTCTCCTTAGTCTCCATCATAAACTGTAAATAAAGCATACTAGTCATTTCAAAATAAAGATAGTTAAATGGAAATAGAAGGAATGGACGAAATCTGCAGCACATCTGATGTGTTATATATACACAGAATCTGCTTCTTGTTAGATCTTGCCAAAGATCACAACATTTTCAGTCTCCCATTTTCTGACTCACCTTATGGTTAATGGGTAACCTAAATTCCACTGAGGAGACTGGGATCGTTGGTACACGCTAACCTTTGATATCTACAGGAAGTTAAACACACTCATCAGTCTGTACAGATAAACTCCTTACTCATTACATTCCGAAAGCCTTGATCTCAGGTTAAGATCAAAGTGAATTAGCGTACTGGGTACAGAGCCATTCTCTAGTTAGATAGCAAAAAAGTAATGATATTCAAAGTATTTCAATAGCACATGAAGAACGTTAATAACATTGATCAGCAAAGTATTTTTGATGACAACAAAAAGGGAAATATAGGAAATAAACGAGCATCTGGTCAATTTTGTAGCCGTTATTTATTGCTAGTTTTGTCTAACGATTAAAAAATGACTGCCTTACCTGTAGACGGCTCGGTTGTGTAGTGGTTAGCACTGTTGACTTGCACTTCTAGGGTTCGGGTTCGAATCCCGGCCAGGCCAGATTCCGGTCTCTGTGTGCATGGAGTTTGCATGATATCCCCGTGCTTGGTGGGTTTCCTCCCACAGTCCAAAGACATGCAGATTAGGCCAATTGGTGTTTATAAAATTGCCCGTAGTGTGTGAATGATTATGTGTCTGTGCGATCTGCGATGGATTGGCACCCTGTCTTGCCATTTCTCATCCCTTATTTCTGTTTCAGGGAGTTGACAACCCTAGTTTAACCTTCGTTGCTGTAATGCTAGCTTACTTAACATTGAATATTATTTAATGTCCAATATCTCACGTCATGATGTTAGCAAAGGTAAGGCAAATGTTACGTGGTGCGCGTTTGAGAGTCGCATCACGGGATGTAATGATATTTATGAGAGCCCTTACGCAGGGCTTCTAAGGGGAGTATGTAGTAGTATATGAGAGTGCTTGTAGTGAAATTTCTCGTGAATGAAGGCACAAAACCAGTTGTAGCCCCACAAAAGACGCTCACCCCTCCATCTGCCTCGTCCATTATTTCTACAGTACTTCACGGAGTTGGCAACCCTAATCTAGCTATGTATAATCGGGTCTTAATTACTTTCAACTCTAAAAGAGTGTCTCTTAAAGAATTTCATTTAAAATAAATGATATGTAGTGAGTCAACATGTTAAGAGTTATTACGCCCCTTTTTATACAGGGTTTAAATGTGTAGTTTTCTTGTGTGCTTCAATTTTACATCCTATTTAAGTGTTTACTGTTTACCTTGTCTCTTTACTTTTTATAAAGCGTTAAATCATCAGCGGTAAGGTGGTAAATCAAAAATCAGTCAGCGCCCTCAAACCCTTCATGGCAAGGAAATACATAACAAGAGAAAGGAATTTTGAAAAGACACAGACTCAGTCCTCTTTTGGGTGACACTGGGTAGAGGAATTAAAAATCATTACAGTATACAGGCATAGATTAAAAAGTACAGTATACAGGAGACCTGGGATGAAACTTTATGATTACAGCAGCAGCTTTACATTACATTGCATTACATACATTTGAATGGTGCTACTGTTTTAATGCAGTACTTACTTCCTGGAATAATGATCCGGGCCTAGGTGGTTTGGAGGCCAGTGCAGTCATTCCTATGAACATTCAGCGAGTAGAACACCTGATCCTTGAAAATTGACAGATAACTTGACACCAGCTTGCGGAAGAGATGCATCTGTCTGTGAGAACTGTACATACAATCATTCACCAACACCACTTGCACATTACAGGAACTCGGATGGGAGTTATTGCCACATCACCCATACAGTCCTTGTTCTTTGACCGATCTCATTAAGATATGATCTGCACATTTGATTTGGCACAGGTTTTACTCTGGATGCCCTTCCTGACACAATACGTTCATTTTATCTGGGCTTGGGACAGGGACTTCCTCTAAAGGTACCTCACAACCCCAGTGGCTGAGCCTATCGAACTACTTGTTATTGTTAGTCCTTCGACTGCCCCCATCGAGGGGTCGCCACAGCGGACCATCTGATCCGCACAATAACTTGGCACTGGTTTTACGCCGAATGTTTTTCCTGACGCAACCCTCCTATTTTATTCGGGCTTGGGACAGGCACTGTATCCAGTGGCTGGGGTTTGGTTATTGGCTGACCCTTAAATGCTGAATAGCAGTAGTTGTTGTTCTTCACATTTTAGCTGCTCCCTTTATTGGTTGCCATTGCAGAACCAATCCGCTTATTGTTTTGTCGCAGGCTTTGTACTGGTCGCCCTTCGTGACTTAACCCTACACTAGGGACTAGCCTAAAGGTTGCCCTGTTCCCATTGACTTGGTGTTGGGCATTGGTTTTTGGACACAAACCCGGGCTTTCCGCATGGCAGATAAGATGCAAAAGGCTGAATATCCTTAACAAGCCAAAGTGTGTGAATCACAGTAATCTGGACTTTACACGCACAAGAGTTCTGAGGAGGATGTTTGGGAAAGAACTGAGACTTGAGACACCCCCCCCTCACAGAAAGTCAGTGAAAGAGCCAATGCTGTGAAAACAACCCTGCAGTGGTATCATTTTCACGTCAACATTTATGTTGTGTATACGAAGTGGGTATTAGTAGGTATGCATTTTGGCAGCTTCATATGCGTCATTATGTCGACAGATTGAGCGATCACATCATGTTACAGCTTGCATCTTTTTTCGCATGTTTGATTTCGGATCTCAATTAGCGCTTTTATGACTGTAGTTAGTGGTTTTTATATGACCTGATGATTGCCTTGCAAACAATAAACCCTGTTTAAATTCAAACTGGCAGGACAGAATCTATTGTTCTTCTTGCAAATTTTGGTCTGGGTTGTCAGGGTTTTCCAGATGACTTGTGTAATCAGGTGGTATTTATGTGTGTATTTATGTGATAGGGAGAAATCCAGCAACTGCTGCTTGTGGACGACCCCCGAGCCGCAGGAGAGTACTGTCATCACTACATTCCAGACTGTGACTTTCCTCTGCCTTATCGCACCCAGAACTACGAACCCGAGGAGGTAAGCACGCACAGACATCAACCTCCTCCCTCCTTTAGCTGTTTCATCATCTGACTCATGCATTTCAGTACCTCTAAACAAGCTCGTGTTTTCTATCTAAACTGAATTTTTAAGCTAAATGGGAATTTAAGTTATTTTGAAATCGATCTGGTGATCAGTCTGACCTCCTGTTTGACTCATTTGCTTCCCTCACACGTCCTCTTGCAGAATCTTTACACCTCTCTCAGTCTCAGGCCTTCGGTTTCTGGCAAGCGAATTCCGATTTATTGCCTTCTATTCTTTCAGATAAATCCGTTTTATTTTCTGTGAACTCCCAGTCCAGGCCGAACCTATCCTCAAAAGTTCACGAGGACGTGAGTCGCCTTGAAGCCTGCAAAAAAAAAGTTTGCAGCTTGTACGCCTTTTTATTTCAACGTAAATCCTCACCGATTACTCTGGCTCGCCTCAGGCACTTGGGCTTTTAACAGACACGTTTGCATTTACTGCAGGTTTTCTGGGCGGTCGTCCCAGAGCAGCCGTCTGTCAGCCAAGCGATAAAACTGAGAGCGAGGACACAGAGGCCGAGTCGTATCTGCCAGACAGATACCTGCCTCGTCTATTTATTACTTAATCATTTTATTTGTTTGTGTCAGCAGCCTTTAGAGGATTTCTCCACCCGAACCTGCGAACGTAACCAATAGCGAACGAAAGCTTGTAGATTTCAGCTAGGATGCGATGCTAACTGGCGTCCAGGAAGCAATAAATGGAAAAGCTTTTAGTGTGCAGGACGGTGAGTGTGAGGACAGAGCAGGTGCACGCTTGTGCTATAGGAGCATGACAATGAATGAGTGGCTACTCTACATTCCCCCTGGGTGTGAATGCGTGTGTGAAAGTGTCACGTTCTTGACACTTTCACACACGCATTCATTGACGGACTTGACGGACTGTATAATGGACTGTGAAGAATGTATAACTGCGGTAACACATTATTACTGTCCAGGTGTGAAGCTGATATTCCAGACAGTAGTTTTCTTTCCTGAGTCACTGAAAATGTGCCGAATGGCTGCCGGTAACATCGTCTGATTTTGCTTTTGCAGCTAGACATTTCGTAAGACTCACGCTAGGCACTTTTTACTCACACTTACGGGAAGCACCCGCGAGAGGGACGGAAATGGTAGTGTGTAAGGAACACAAGGAAATGTCAGATCAAAGATATTTGAATGTAGAACAAAGAGAAGATTAATGTGTTGACTTGTGAGATAAATATAGATGATTAAGTTATTTAGCATGACAGCAATCCTAGCAGTCTTATTTTAGGTACAGTAATTATATAGTTTTTGCATTGTTACAGCTCCATTGTTGTTCTGGTTACCTCGTTCTTTTGGTAACAGTGTGGGTATAGTTAGGGCCCAAGCACTATGACATCAGCCCTATGTCGTCATAGTGTTGATGTCATAGTGTGTGAAGGGCCCTCTTGTTTTCCATAGGATTATTATTATTTTTTTTTTCCCAACCTTTTGGACTTTTCGGGGGTCTTAACATGCTCAAAAACTCATGAAACATGGCAGACAGGCTGGAATCTGCTGCCATCAGGATGCCTGCGAGTCTCGTGGCCCGGGGCCCAAAGGGGCCCGCACACGAGATTTTGCTGCCTAGCTCATACACACGTTCACCTAGCCACACGAAACTCGGCACACATTTAGAGCTCATCGAGCCGAACAACTTTCGCGCTGCATGTCCTGGGCTAAACTCAACAGGAGGCCGGTTATTTTGGGTCATTTGCAAAAACGCACCCAATGGATTTTGATATACTCCTCCTAGGGAAATTATACAATCGCTACCAAACTGGGCCAAAGAGATCTAAGGACATTGACGATGCAAAATTGCGGAGGGATTTTTGATTTCTCAAACGGGTCAGCCGTGATAATGTCTTAAACTTAAATGATTAATAACTTTGTGTGGCATTATATTGAGTGACATTATATTCAGTGACACCTTCTGTGACATCACACACACGCACACGCACACACACACACACACACACACACACACACACACACTAATGCACTCAACAAATATTTAGGGCCCAAACTGACATTAGCCCTGTATAGTGTGTGATGTGTGCAGGTTGTGAGGTGCAACCGAGTGGCGATGGCTTTTTCGAGGTCTTAGCACACTCGAATAACACACGGGTTGTGCGGTGCGCCCGGGGTGGGAATGGCACAGGGTGCTTGGGCCCATCATCGTTGCTTGCAACTATATTTACAGTGTTGTTTTGGATATTGCATGAATATGTTTGCAGGGATGGAAAGATTACAGCATCATTATGGTTACATATTGAAATGTTTCCAGACTTGTTATGGTTACAGTGTTGTTATGTTACAGCATTGTTTTGGTTGCCCTGTTGTTTTCTTCTTGTTTTATAATGGCATCCAGTAAGTTGCATTACTGCCACCTATAGGTCTCAATCTCCCTTTTAATGCTGATGTTCCAGTAACAGACCAGTCTAACCGTATAGTATCGTATAGTATCTACTATAATCTACCACCTTTTGGTTTTGATGATTATATAAGATAAGATATGATAAGATAAGATATGATAAGATATACAGTATATATAAGATTATATAGTTTTTATGATTACAGTGTTGCTATGGTTACTTAGTTATTATAGTTACAATGTTGTACATTGTTATGGTTACTGTATTGTTATAGTTACAGTGTTGTTATGGTTACTGTGTTTTATAGTTACAATGTTGTGATTGCTGTATTGTAATGTTTACAGTTCTGTTATAGTTGCATAATTTCTATGATTACTGCATTGCTATGGTTGCAGCATTGTCATGGTTACAGCGTTGTTATGGTAGCATCGATATTATGGTTGCATCATGGGTATGGTTGCATCATTGCTATGGTTGCAGCATTTTTACAGTTGCATTGTTATGGTTACAGCATTCTTATGGTGTTATGATTACATCGTACATATGGTAGCATTGTTGTTATGGTTACAGCATTGTTATGGTTACATTGCTGATATGGATGCATTATTGTTATGTTTGCATCGTTGTTGTGGTAACAGCATTGTTATGGTTACATTGCTGATATGGACGCGTTATTGTTATGGTTGCATCGTTGTTATGGTAACAGCGTTGGTATGGTTACAGCATTATGGTTACAGCATTATGGTTACATTGCTGATATGGATGCGTTATTGTTATGGTTGCATCGTTGTTATGGTAACTGCGTTGTTATGGTTACAGCATTGTTATGGTTGCAGTGTGCAAATTGCACGAGCTTTTTTAATTCATACAAGCTCAAAGGGCCTTGTGGTCAATGCTTTTTCTTCATTCCCCTGGTTAACTTTAAATTTTTAGGGTCAGAGCGTCAGAGCGTGTGTTCAGTCATTTTTCTGCTTCTCATATTTACAATACAAATGCATTCTTTCTAAGAATGCCAGTAATAAAGTAGTAGCTCTGGGCAATGCAGAGGCCATGACACTTGCTGTAGATATCTGACTCATAGAGCCTGCATTAGGACACACTGAGTAATCCGGTCTGACAATGCCAGAGCCAAGGAGAAGTGTGAGAAATGTGTGTGTGTGTGTGTGTGTGTGTGTGTGTGTGTGTGTGTGTGTGTGTGTGTGTGTGTGTGTGTGTGAATGTAAGTGTAAGCTTGTGTAATATGTCTGTGTGAATAGATTTTGTGTGCGGATTTATGTTGTAAGTGTATCAACAAGCCTGCATGTGTGCGTATCTTTGTCACAGTGCACGTGAGAATGCACATTTGTGTTCCTGCACGTGTGTGTGACTCAGAGCCATGACAAAGTGTGGCAGTGGCTCACATTTTTGGGAAACCCTTTGGGAGGAAACTGGCAACTAAAGCATCGATTTCTGTGCTGGGACATGGGGAACATTGATTTCTGCACCATGCTTCCCACGGAACGTGTGTGTGGTTTCTACAGTAAAATCAGAACCAATTCTTTCCACAGCTGACGGAACAGATTGTAAAATCAGGCCTGATCAGTATCTCTCGCATTACTGACCCACATCCTTTGTTACACACTGATCTCATTCACAACACACCCAAACACCTCTTCCAACACACAACTTATCTGAGAAATTACTTCTAAGCAGACAGTTGACCATCAGTTACAACAGTTGACCTATAACCTTTGACCTTACATGCACATTACATGCAAGCATTAAATAAATATCACAGGCTTAGATGTTTTAGACTTTTTAAAATAATTTATTATATTTATTATATCCTGTGTCATTCTATAGTGCTACATAATTCATATAAAAATAATTAATTACTGCTATAATTCATTTAATTTCTGGTAACGATAAGCCTAACTGTTGTCTCGTTTGTTTTATCTGATTAGAGTACATTTATTTACATCAGAGCTGTCGTGAGCAGCTTTGCTTTAACTAATGCTTTTAATGAAAGATCTACCTACAGTAGATACTGCATGTCTGGTGTCACATTTTGTTGTTGTAAGTAAAAATAAGACAGCGAGGTTATCAGCGTTCTCTCGACTGTTAACTTTCTTCTTTGGTGTTTCGCTTCTGTGATATTTTTTCCCCATTCACTCCTCCCCTTCCCTAAACTCCACCCCCCTTTTTACAAAAGATCAAAACCACCAGCCTTGACGGCGTGATGCAAGGCGACGAACCGGAGCCCGCGGAGACGAAAAAAGACAGGAAGGGCAAAAAGAAAGAGGGCAAAAATAAAGACGGTAAGAAGAAAAAGGACCGCTCGAGGAAAGGGAAAGGGAAAGGGAAAAAGAAAGAATCCAGGAAGAAGAGGAAAGAAGCAGAAGCTCTCGAGGAGGGATTTCTCGAGGTGGCCAATCATCAGCTTGAGTATCTCACACGTCATACAACCTCGGCTGTAACAGAGCCGACGACGGCGACGCCTACTCCCAATCTGACCACCGAGCTGATCCCCGAGATGCCCACGCACGAGCCGGACACACTGCCGGTTACATCACCCGAAGACGACACTGTATCACTCAGTGGCGTCACTGTATCTCCTCAGACTGAGGTGGAGGTAGATTGTAAACACCGCCCTTCCGGCCCAATCCCTCTTACTTCATCACCCACTGACCTTAACACCTTCTAACCATGGACTCCTAACTCCTCCCCCCCAACACTACCCCCTCACCACCCTCACTAGCCACCCTCCAGTCCCAGTTCCACCACTAACACCACAGTCTGAAGACATGGCGATACTCCACAGGAAGCATGCACTAAACACCGTGTTGTGTAATTTCTGATCATTGGAAATGAAATCTAAATCGAATTGAAAATTTCAACTCACTTTCAGGATGCTTATATTTACTATAACTAGCCACTACACTAACTCAGATATACACTCTACTGTAAAACCCTAATGAGCAGAAAAGTATCCAGAATGCGCAGTATGACAAACTTAAAGCCTACACTGAGCTCCCGCTCATAGAAACTTGACAGATGAAGTTTGGAAAAAGATCAGGTCATGTTCTTGGCTCACTGGAGTGGAACCTGATAGCCCTTGTAGCTCATTCACCTCACTGTTTATGTGTTCTGGGATGCTTTTCTGCAGAAAGAGTGATTATTTGAGTTTCTGTAGCTTTCCTAAACCAATCTGGCTATATTTCACATCATTCTGGGTAAACTCTAGAGGCTGCTGTGTGTGAAAATCCCAGAAGATCAGCAAATACTCGAGCCAGCCCATCTGGCACCAACAACCATGCCACTTTTAAAGGGACTGAGATTAAAGGGATTCTGATCTGATCTTTGATCTGATCCCTATTCTCATCTTTGATGTCAACATCAATAGATAACTGTCGATATCTACAGTATATGCAGTAGATATAGATAGAAATAAATATACTTGTTTGTACTTACAATGGAACCAGAAACCATCCTGAAATTGAACCTGAAACAAACTTTGTTTTTAAAATTAGCCAAGCTTCTTATTAACCTGAGTATCCCTTGGTTTCGACAGAAATTGTAGTAATAGTCTGTAGATTTAATACAGTAGGGTAGTAGTGTTGACTAGATATGGAATATGACTCATCTCCAGCTGTGTGTACAGATGGACATAACATTTTTGTCTTTTTTATGTGTCATGCTTAAAATTTTAATCCTCTTAAAATGTTCCCCCAAACTAGAAAGACATTACTGCAGCAAGTGATCGGGGGCTCGGATCTCACCTCTGGTCTGTGTGTTTGCGGAGTTTACATTTTTTCTCCGTGCTTGGAGGGTTTCCCCTGGCAACGCCACAGTTCAAAGACCCCCCCCAAAACACACACACACACACACACACACACACACACACACACACACACACACACACACACACACACACACACACACGCCCCCTTGGACCCTGCAGTGGATAAGCGGTATACTGTAGACAATGGGAGGATTTGGCTTGTAATATCTACTGTGACTTGCCTATTATATTCCTCATAGTCTTGTTGAGGCTGTTGATTAAGTGTCTATAACTAGCCTAATGCACAGGGGTTCGTACTGTACTGTATTAGCTAAGATTTACAGTATAATCATAAAAAAAGACATCATCTGTATTTCATTTATTTGAGAGAGAAAAAATGGATATGTGAAGATGTAGGTATAAGTTCGATTACACATATATATTACCGCATTATTCATTATTTTTTGCCTATCCCAGCTTTGTCAGGAGGCTGAGGTCAGAGCGCAGGGTCAGCCATTATGTAGCGACTCTGGAGCAGACAGGGTTAAGGGCCTTGCTCAAGGGCCCAACGGCGGCAACCTGGTGGAACTTTGACTTGAACCTTTGACCTTCAATAACTCAAATCAAGAGCCTAAACGCATCAAGTTAACCCTGCTCCAGGAGAACATTTTTGGAAGGAGTCTCCAGTGTCAGAAGACTTTGTCACAGTCACACACTATAGTTTAAGGAATTTAAGGAATTAAGAAATAATTATCAGAAATATGACAAGCGGTGTTCTATTTAAAGCTGTTATGATATAAATAGTATTGAAACTAGCTAGCGATAAATAATTATGCATAAATATCAACAGATATAAAATATGTGTGATTGTTTATTTAATAAAAAAGGCTTTTTAACAAGTCGTGTTAAGCAATAACCACCTCACAGCCACTACTTTATCGCCTCACACCTGATGGCTGATTTGTAAACTCACTGTTTCATAACCCTGCTATAACTACTCCACTAATACACTATTCCCGTTTCGCAGAGCTTCGACCCGACCAGTCTAACTGCGCAACGTCTCTTCGGTACGATCTTTCCACGCCTGTGTTTTTCTGACTATTTCTTTTGCATCCAGGAGGAAAAACCAGTGAAAACGCCCGAGGTGGAGGACGACACCGAGGACATTTACGACAGCCCATACCCTGACCTCTTTGTCTCTACGGTAACAGCGAGCCCCAATATCAGCGATTATGAGGTATGAGCTGAAGTGCAGTGCAGAGCCTCTGAGAGCGGAGATGAACCGCTGGTTTTAATGATGTTTATCCTCATGCTGTTCAATTTTCATTTCAGTTCTTTGAATATGAGGACTTCAGGAACAGCAGCGAGAGCTCGGAGCAGTACGAAGAGTATGAGACCTACGAGGATCGTTACGGGCCAGCGGCGAGAGGGGGAGTGGGGACCTGGGATGGACAGGTGGGACGAAACCCTGTGTCTGAGCACGAGCTAGTGATTGCAAGCAATTGAAAGAGGGAAGCTGTTTGAAGGAGAGCTTTGTGATTCTTGGAAAAAGTGACAGTGATAGTGTACTCTCTCTCCCCGTAAATCACAGTGACACTAGCCAATCACGGGCCTCTCTGAGCTAACATGTGGAAGTAGGCGGGTAGCGCTTTCGAGGAAGGATGTTAGTTTTCATCCTGCCTGACTGTTTACTGCTGTTGAGCGATCACACGTAGCATTTTCATTTGGAAATGGATCTCTAATTAGGTTTTTGTTCACATTGAGAATTTATTGATGTATGTATTTATTCATTTATACCTATGGCTCATTCATTTTGGATAATCGATTCTTTTAGGAGTTTTCTCAGATGTCCTTGTAATATATCTCATTGGTCTCTCTCTCTCTCTCGCTCTCTTTTTCAGGGAAGACACGGTTTGGAGAAAGGCCAGAAAGGAGAACCAGCCATTATCGAACCAGTAAGGCAGAACTACTAAGCATGATGCACAATGTCTGTTGATCTCACTGCAGTTTCATCATGTTATTGGTTTTCTGTCCATCAGGGCATAATAATTGAGGGACCTATCGGACCGCTAGGACCTGCTGTAAGATCTACTTCTGCTGTTTCTTACTGTTGAGCAAAATGATCAAGCTGCAGGAGTTAATCTGATAAAGCCTCTCTGATGAATGTGTATGTGTGGGTGTGTGCTGTGTTTGACAGGGTCCTCCAGGCCATCCAGGAGTAACAGGCCCCCCAGGACCTCCCGGAGACTCGGGTGATGCGGTGAGCAAACGTCCAAAAATCTTTCCTCCTCTCAGAGTGTAGGGCGAAATTTGAGAAATCGAGAATGATTTTTCGAAGAAGTAGCCCACACATACAGTATACGGAGCCAAGACTTTTTGTTTGTGTGTGTTTATGCGGTTATAGTGTACTGTATGTGTGTATGTGTGTGCTGAGTCATTCCCCACACCCCTGTGCTGATTCAACTAGAATAAAGTTCAGAGGATGAGAGTAAACTGTGAGAAATAATCTGAGCTACTCAGTCAACAGGTTAAAAACAACATCATATTGAAATGATAAATAGTTTGAATCCTGTAGATCGATTCTGTTAATTAAATAATGTTATACTAAAGAGGATCTGCTTTTTCCTTGGTAGCAAAGACGCCTGTATGTCATGATTTCGTCTTTTAAGTACTTATTACATATCTCAAAATTGATGTGGTTATTAATTAATGAATTCAATTATTTATTCACTCATTAAACTTTCAATAGTGCATTTCTGTGGAGTCCATAATGGTACATGGGTGGAGGGGAAAAAACCCATTGATTCCGGAGGGAAAAAAAATCGGAACTTCCCCAAAGGCCATGTGACTCATGCTTCCTAGACGGTCCAGCGCCAAACTATGGAAAGGTCAAATACACCAGTGCATATAAGCCATTGTTGTGTTGAAGTAACTTTAGCGTCTGTCTACTGACTGCATAGGAGACGGACCTAGAAACATTCCTAAAGTCCAGAGGAATGCCACAGGAAACTATGCTGCTCATGGAACAGGACAAGATCAATTTCATTACAAGTTATAGGCACAAATGTTACTCTACAAGACGCTCCACATGGTAAAGTACTTCAACACAACAATGGCTAAAACGCACCGACGTACTCGCCGTATTTTGCCGCTGGAGGATCGATTTGCAAATACCGTATGAGTCACATGATCTCGATATCCTTCCCTTCAATTTATTTTTTCATCTCATCCATGCTTTTTTTCCCACCATGTCCCTTTAGGGGCTTCGTACCTTTCTAACACTTATGAAAGCATCGCAAAATAAAATTGCAAAAAAATCCGGGCTCGCCCCGGCTCAGACACGCTCTGACATCATTAGCTACGGCGTAGCAGTTAAGCACTGAGGCAGAGCTAAGGCGAAATACAGCAGCCGGATCTAAAGGCACGGAAAAGCCAACAAGCACTCATGTGAAGATCACGGATACCGACAGTTACTTAAAAATAGCTCTGGGGTGCGCTGTGAGGGTTTACGGATCCCAGCAGAGAGACCTGTGATATATGAACCTGCAGATCACTACAAGTCTACCTGACACACCCTGGAAGCCACACAATCTTATCCTACATCTACCTACAGTTCATCATGATTTGTGAATTTGGAGCCAAAAACTTAGTAACACGCAAAGTAACACGCAAAATAAACCACTGGTCCAGGTTCCACCCCAAAGTGCATAAATTAAGTTATACAAACACAATGCATACTGTACATTTGCAGTTAATTCAAATTCATTTCATTACTGTTGTATTTTTTAAAAATTGTATCTGTTTGAATTCATCTCTGAAAAATCATCTGAATCATGCAACAGTTCTAAACTGCATCAAGGCTATATCACGGTTTGTAAGATATGTCGACAAATGCAGGGAAATCAGCAGATTTCATTATTTTCAACAACAGACAATTCAAAATGTGAGGCTGAATCAAAGTCAAAAACATACAGGATCCAATGGATTTCTGATTATTTGTATCCAAGGTAAATGATCCGGGTCAGACCCAATTAGAGTCAAAATCTGAAAAGGGCTGAAACAGTTCACATTAAAGAAAAAAGCAGACTCTCTTTAAGCAGGTGCTGCGTGATTGAAAGGTGTTGGTGAAGTCATCAGGAGTCATCAGGAGAGCTTGAACAGTTGGGAGTTGTAGTCCATTCCTTCCTTGTAAGCTGATGACAGCTTAGTAAGATGATAGTGATATGTGTGACAGTTTATTGCTAAAATTTTTATCCTCAAATATTGTATTTAGCTATTTATTTTATATCATATTTAATTGGAAACATTTGCCTCTTATACAGTATGCATTTCTCTTCAAAATGTAATGAACGAATTCTTTTTTTTTTTTTTTTTTTAGAATGGTATTCTGATATAACATTATGACCACTTATAGGTGACATGAATAAAATTAGTCATCGCTATACAATAGCACCTGGAAGTGGGTGGGATATATTGAAGCGGAAAAAAATGGGCAAGTGTAAGGATTCGAGCTCGGTCAACGCAACTCCAAAACTGCAGCTCTTGAGAGATATTCCTGGTTCTGCAGTGGTCAGGACATACCAAAAGTGGGCCAAGGAAAGAGAACCGGTGACCCGACGACAGGATCATGGGCGACCAATGGGTGGACCAAGGCTGGCCTGTGTAGTCAAATCCAATAGAAGAGCTACTGTACTGTCGCTCAAACTAATGAAAAAGTAATGCTGGTTCTGATAGAAGGAGTCAGTACACATTGTGCATGGTTTGTTGTTGTCCGAGGCTGCATAGCTACAGACCAGTCAGCGTGCCAATGCTGACCTGGTTCCATTGCCAAAAGTGCCTGCAATGGGCATGTGAACTGGACAGAGCCATGGTAGATGGTGGCTTGGTTTGATGAATCATGTTTTCTTTTACATCATGTGGACAGCCTCTCTGAAGTGTGTTTGCGTCGTTTTCCTGGGGAAGAGATAGCACCAGGATGCATTATGGGATGAAGGTGAGCCGGCACAGGCAGTGTGATGCTCTGAGCAATGGACTGCTGTACCAACCATTGTTACTGACTAAAAGCACGCCGTCATTGAAACGGTGTACCCTGTGTGGTCAGTGACCTCTTTCAGCAGGATAATACTGGTGCTACACCGCACACAATGGTTTAAGAATGGTTCGAGGAACACAATAACCAGTTAAAAGTTGTTGACTTAAAGTGCTCCACATACTCCAGATATCAATCAGTTTTAATAATTATAATTATTCAAATAATAATAAAATAATAATTATTATTATTATAAATAATAATTATAATTCATTACAGAGTTACAAATCAATTAAATTAATTGTTACAAATAAGTACATTTGCTACAAAAAGGTACAAGCACCTTAAAGACTGTATGAAACAGTTATACCTTTACATAAAAATAAACATTTTCACTTTTGTAAAAAAAAAAAAAAAATGCATATAGCTGTGAACACTTTTTGTATCATTTTTTTTTTTCAAAACATGTTTATGCTGTGGAAAAGTCCAAAGAACATACCTTGTGTGTCTCCCGCACTCACTCCTGGGGTTTACAAGTGTGTTTACATCTTACAATGGAAGGGTTTATTGCTGTCTCTGATTGATGGTGCGTAGCAGTTAATGTTGGCGCGTGAAGCTTTAATACAAGCACCGAAGAGGAGAGACCGGTAAGCTAATTGAAAGGATGCTGTGTTGGATGATGTGAAATGTACTGTATGACGTTTTTATAGTAGTAAGGAGTGATGTACAAATGCTTAACACACACCTCCTGTACAGCAGCACATACAGTATACAATACCCCTGTAGACAATCAGAGGTAGAGAGAGAGATAGAGAAAGAGAGACTGAGAGAGTAAGAAAGGGAGAAGTGACACTTTTCCTCTATTTTTATAAGGGCCCTGAGGGACGTCCTGGCCTTCCAGGGGCTGATGGGATACCGGGTCCCCCAGGGACCATGCTCATGTTTCCGGTAAGAAATCCATTTCTCTTTCATTGCACACATATGGCATAGTCACGCTCGAGGTCCTTGCTACAGTAACAGCGGTGAGCCACATGGTGGAGCTCTGCTATCAACAGATGTGTAGTCTTGTTAATTTTTCATGAAATGCATTAAGTAACTGCTTTTCTTTTTTTACTGTATTATTTAGTTAATGAGTAATTTGCCAGACTTTTCACATCCTGGCAGTGGGTGCTAGTAATTTGCTTCTCATTCTCGCTCTGTCATTTTGCTCCCTCTCTCGTTCTCTCTCAGTTTCATTATGCCGGCGATTCTCAGAAAGGCCCCGTTTTGTCGGCCCAGGAGGCACAAGCTCACGCCATCCTCCAGCAGACCAGAGTGAGACCTGCATCTCAAGCACAATTCTGTTTTTTTTTTTTTCATCACACTGAGCTTGTTAAACTCGCAGCATGTACAAGGCATGAAATCTCACAAGGTTAATCAGAGCTTTGTTTTTCTTTCAGATTTCACTGAAGGGACCCCCGGGCCCGATGGGACTCACGGGCAGAGGAGGACCAATGGTACGAGCTTTGTTACACATCCACATAGACAATAATATGAACATTAGCATTACTATTAACATTGCAAGGACATCTGCTAGACCAGACTAGCAGCAGAAACAGAAGCAGATTTGTTTGCCTTCCCCAATTGTTTTTTCTGTCCCATTATGCTTCGGACATGTATTACTACCTATCATATTCCTGACAATCATTTTCAATCCAAAAGTAATTAAAGGATGTTTATTGACAATAAAAAATTCCTTAATGACTTCTCAAGCTGATGCTTGGTAGTTAGCACTTTTGCAATGCACCCCCAGGGTCCGGGTTCGAATCCCACCTCTGTGCGCATATGGTTTGCGAGTTCTCCCCGTGCTTGGTGGGTTTCACTTGGGTACTCCGCTTTCCTCCCATATTCCAATGACATGCCGATTAGGTTAATAAGCATTCCCAAATTGCCCGTAATGTGTGTGTGTGTGTGTGAGTGTGTATGCATGTGTGTCCTGTGGTGTATTGGCACCCTGTCCATTGTGCACCCCACCTTGTGCCCTACGTCTCCTGGGAGAGGCTCCAGGCCCCCTGCAGCCCTGTATACAGGATTAAGCGGTAGAGATGATGAGTGCGAGTGAGTAAAATGGCACAAGTACAAAGACAACAAAAGTTTAGAAATACAATTAATAATAGACTATCTATCTATCTATCTATCTATCTATCTATCTATCTATCTATCTATCTATTCATGTATCCGTCTATTCATATAATTGTATTTTTTATCGATTTATTATCTGAACAGCTTGACAGCAAAATGAGAACGCCATTTTCGCAGTTTTTTTTTAAGGAAAAACAAGTTTTTGTTCTTTTTCTTAATAAAGCAAGAACTATTCCACACTGATAGAAAATATTTTGTGCACTGCTTCTTTGAGTCACAATGGTCTTCAAAAGCACAAATGCCCAAATAATTTTTTTAATCGTTTGGGTTATATTACTGTGGATTTTGTGTGATTTTGCAAAACGCTATAACTCCATGTGCCACTGTTTTGTCCCAAAGGATAAATCAGCCTGTGTTTGTGATTATGGTTATGCAATTTAGTATTAAAAATATGTGGGTTGAGTTTTAGTAAAAAACAGAGTATCATTTTGTTTGTTGCACACAATTTCTTTTAAATTACAACTTACAAAAACAATACAACACAGCATTAAGCTCATCATCTACCAGTTTCAGTTTCACTTTAGTAGTTGAAGATATCACCTTACTATAGTACTGGTATGCACTGTATAACTCCAGGAAGTGAATCAGAAGGTTACACTTCAGTATTGTACTGTAGTAGATGTTAAGCGACGCATACAGTACATGTAGATTCTGACTGCTGTTGTAACTACAATGGCAGTAACCACAGTATAAATGAACATTTTCTTGGCTTCAACATTCTCAAAAAATCCATTAAACACGTTTAGTTCGCTTTGCCAAAGCCAGTAATTTCTTTTCACTGATCATGTAAAAGAAAAATGTGATGCGACTGGCCTATCAAGACATGTCATGCTTTGCATTGAAATGTGGCAGCTACATGTCATGGTTTTCTAATAGAAACGTAGAATGGTACAAGATTACAAAAACAACCAAGCACAAAATACAACACAATACCGTCTATTTATATGCATATTCATCTATCTATCTATGGTGATATGGCTTTTTGCACTAGGTGTGTTACGCTATGTCTAGAAGCTTTGTATAATTCCAGAGAGAAATCTCTAGAGAGAGGATTAAGTCAAGTAATAATTTCTTCTTTTTTTTTTCATCTAATCATAAATGCTGAACTTTTTGTTTTGTGAAGGTCAGTATAGGATTTTTATTCTCCTGGGTTGTTGAATAAGGAAAGAAAAAACCCAGAAAGCTTAGTGAGTCTATTTATCCACTGGGCAGCTGTGAATAAAATAAATGAATATCACATGTAATCTTCTCATCTAGAGAACTAAGTGCAGGGAATTATCTACGCTTACAAAATATAGTACATGTTGTGTACTGTATATGCATGTATTTAATCTGATGTATACAGGCAAGGAAAGAAAAATTCCAAGGTTTGGTCTGGACATATGTTTAATGCAGTACTAGTGGGATTAGGTATGGATTATATTTAATTATATAACTGCAGTTTGAAATTCCACTTACTCCTCACAAAAGACTTTTGTCCTAATGGACAGATCATCCTGCAGTTTTTTCTATACTGTATTTATATAATTCATATATATGGAATTAACTAAAATCTTTATGTGTTACCATGAAATGAATGTAACGAAAGTGTGAGATTGCATTTAATAACTACATTTCAATTGCACACTTATACAGTAAGCGCGTTTTTAAAAATGTACAGCGCAATCTGGTGAATTTTGAGAAGTAATGTTTTTTTAAGGATGTTTTCCATTGAAATGTCAAATTAGCATATCTTCTCTTTCACTCAGTACTTTTTACGTGATGCATGCACAAAGAAACAGACAAAAAGACATGATTAAGTAAATACTACAGTATATATATATACTATTAAGTATATATATACTATTAAGTATATATATATACTATTAAGTATATATATATATATATATATATATATATATATATATACTATTAAGTATATATATATACTATTAAGTATATATATATATATACTTATTTAATCTTGCTTAGATACAACTGCTATGTAATCGTTCCCTCACCAGCCTCTTTTCTCATCTCTCTAGATCTTGTTGTGTGGGTTACAGACAGAGCATTGACACTGGAGACTCCTTCCATTAAATAAATGCCTATCATACAGCTTCACATCTTTGAGCATTAATATCTCCAAAAACATAATAATACACAAGAATATATGTTTATTATCATGCCTAGAGTATGTACAGCATCTATCATACAAGTCCCTGTGAATGAGATTTTACTCATAATATATTAGACTGAGCACATTAATATAAAACATATAAATGATTTATGTTACATCTGGAGCTGCTGTCAGAGTTGTGGTGTTATAGAATATTAATCAACATCTCGTGTGTGCGTGTTACAGGGTCTCCCAGGCTCCGCCGGACTTAAAGGAGACAGCGGGGACTCTGGACCTCCGGTGAGCAAATTTTTCTTGCATAGCTCTTTTTTCTATTTAATATGACTAATTTTTTAAAGTGCCATGTTGTTTTTTAATGTTCTACCAGTTCATTACATTCACTGCTACTCACTAGAGAAACTTCATTTACATTAATGATTACCCCTTGAAACACACATTAAAAAGGCATGTTATTTGGATTATTTGCATTTTCTACATTTAAATATTTTTTTTCCTCTTCCCCTTGTTTTGTCCCTGTCTCAAGGGGCCACGTGGGTTGCCAGGTTCACCAGGTCCTAACGGGAGGCCAGGCAAGCGGGTAAGAACTGCACTATACTGTATATGGTTCTGTGGTTGCTGTTTTTCAAGTTCCTCAAAGAGAAGGAGCAAAACAGAAAGAGTTAACACAGCTGCAAAATAATTCTAATGATCCAAAACAAAAGCACTCGTTAAGGCAGATTTATACATCTTGAGTTTCTGATGAATATTGCATAAGTACGGTGATAATTTGCGGATCAACGTGGTAGCAATCGCCCTGAACTTTTCTCTTCAGGGACGCTCGGGGGCAGACGGAGGTCGAGGAGCTCCAGGAGAGACAGGAGCAAAGGTTGGTTTTATATAGAAAATTTTCAACTTTCAAGCAACAACTCTTTAATGTTAGTGTGCTGCAATGCCGTTTAAATTACACATATTAATCACGTTTTACTTTCCTTACATGTTTTAAAAGCATGAGCATGTTATCGAGTTGACATGTGTGAATGTACTAATACTGGAGGTGTTAACATGGGCGAGTATGTAAGCCTTATTAGTATGTAAAGGAATAATATGGTAACATGAAATGTTCATCATTTACTGTAAATGTACTTCATAGGGCTGGGCGATACAGAAAAAAAAATAATCACGATATAATGTTTCATATCATTCGGTATCGGTAATTATTGAATATTTATTAATGAAGACCAGTAGAAAAAAAGTTAGAATTTAACCACTTTATTTTTATTTACCAACATTACTAAGGCAAATAATTTTAATAGTCAAAAACAAAAAAATTTGAACAAAAATATCTTGTCTCTTATGTCCTATAATAAACTAAATCTAAGTGTTGAAGAGACTCTTAAACTTAATAAATAAAATGTTACAAAGTGTGTGCAATTGTAAAGAACACTAAAGCAAACTTTGAGGTAGATCAACATCTGTAAGATGTCAATAAAAACAATATACAGTAAACCTCAAACTCTATAAACAAAACAAATCATCATAATCAAATATGAGCTTTCGAGTAGAGGAACCAACCATCATCATTCACATATACCTGTACATTGCAACATTACAAATTGTGAGCAAGAACAAGTTGGTTCCCTCTATCTCTGGATTCAATGCTGTGAATGTGACTACATTACCCCCTATGCTAAAAGTTCTTTCTGAGGGGTTGCTGGTGGCTGGGATGCACAAGTATTTTTTTTGCAAGTTTGCTCACTATTGGGAAGTTGCGTTCATGTAGCACTACATCCAAAGAAACTATATGTGGATGATTATGCAACTATTAATTAACTTTACTCACAGATAGCTGAGTGTAATCGGTGGCCAAAACACCGCGACGAGTGCAGTTGTTGAGTGAAGCGGTTCACCATATTCGCCCCGCTGTCAGTCGTGATGCACACGTGGAGCAGCGCATCAGCTAGGGTTTGTGCAATAAATTCACCAGTGATGTTTCCGGGAAAATATGCGGTGTCCAAGCATTTACTCTTTAGATTCCAGTTGTCATTAAAATGTACGCTTACGCTGCTGTGGACACGTGCGGCTTGTCCAGACGGCAGCTCGCTCTCCACTGTTTTCCTACACTTTGTAGTAATTCTTTTAGTATTTCTTTGGCAATGTAGTACGCGATCGCATGGGTTATATCATTGTATCGCTTGGAGGATTTTTTTATAAGGATTGCCAAGTACCTCTCCATCGCACAAGCAAGTCGCTTGTGTTTCCATACTTGGCCGGGATGTTTTTTTTTTTTTGCAAAGCTTACACACAACATTGTTCTGGTGTTGGTCAGAAGAAAAGAAACAAAAAAAAAACTGGTGAGCTGATGCATCATTTTTGATTCACAATCTCATCCGTACTGCGTGGCACGGCACTCATTTTCGCGTGTGTTATACTGACATGAGTTGGTGATGACACAACGCGGAGTGGCTGCGTAAGCTTATTGGCTGTTTCCTGGTCACTCGTGCCACGCTCATTCATCGGGAGATCTGATAGGCTGTCGAGATTAAGGCAAGGCGCACGCTCAGTCAGCCGCATTTTAATAAAACTATAGCGCTTCATACCGAATGTTTTTTTTTTTTTTATCGTTATCGACAATGGTCTACCGTCAATAAATACCGATACCGTTTTATCGCCCAGTCCTAGTACTTCATCAGCCAAGATTATTGGCGTCATAAGGGGTAAAATGCCACTGATAAAAAAAAATCTGATATTTATATTATATGGAATATGTTAAGTAAATAAATACAGTTCAGCATATGTTTCCACTCCTCAAACATAGTTTCTTGTGGTTGACTTTTGGAAAACATGAAAAATTTCCTGTTCAATGTGTTGACTTTCACCCTATATTAATTACAGACAAATTTTCCACCCACTAGCTACATCCTAGAAAACACAGAAAACAGCTACCAACTGGGGACGGTGCAGGCTAACACCTGTTTTCTCCAAGGCACGTAGCTATATAGGGCAGTGGTGGCTTAACACAAGCTGTGAGTTACTGAATTACTGATCAGAAGGTTGGGGGTTCAAGCCCCAGCATCATCAGGCTTCTACTGTTGAGCCCTTGAGCAAGGCACCTAACCCTATTTGCCCCAGGGGCGCTGTATCCTGGCTGGAGCCAAACTTCATAACTGGGAAATGCAAAAAAACAAACAACATTTCACTGTGGTGAAAAGTACATATGACAAATACTTGAATTATTATCTACCCTCTTTTACCTGCAATAGTGCAAAACACCAACGATTGGCTATTAATCCCATGATTAACAGGGTAGAAAGATTGTTTAACCACTCCCATGCAAAGAGCATGGTCACTTTCACACCCTTGGCTCCTGGCACAATCTTCTGACAATAGCAACACTCACGAAAGATCCTCAATTTGCCTGTTGCGTTTCTGCTTGTACACCCTTTTTTGACCACAAAATTTTCTAAATGTGACCTAAATGCCTAAAACCTACCTTAAAAAATCTTTATTAGGTATCTTTTCTAGAAAGCTTAAACAGTCTTAATCATGTTGCAGTTAATTTATATGAATGAATCAAATTAATATGTCTAATCCATTGGATGTTTTAAAATAAGTGTATTACAACAAAAGAGAATAAAAAATGACTCTAACATTATTATTATTATTATTATTATTATTCTACCAAACTTTAGGTTTAGCTAGCTCGTGCTTTTTGAATGAATAGCCTAACTAGCTTAACTAGCTGCGAGTATAGTAGAGAAATTAGCTGGCTAATTTATTGTCTTTAACTACGTACCATGGTCTTAACTTTTCTACAGGGTTCTTACAGAAACTACACAATAACAAGTTAAATTTGTATATTCGAACTATACCTGCTACTTATTACAATTTCAGTAATTTCAGCACAGTTTAAAGAATGTATATAAATATTTTAGTTGTGATAGTCTTTTTTGCTAATTAAGCAATGTTAGCCTTGTAGCTTCAGTGTACTTATACATGCCATGACTGATCAAATGCATTCTGAACAAGCCAAAAGGCAGACAACGAGGAGAAAGAAAGGAGAGCACCGAGGCATCTGTAAGAGAGAGTTTTACTCGCTGACAGAACAGCTAACTGTGAGACTCCGTCAGGTCATCTTCCTGTTCGTGACTTCCACCCACAGACTCGCAACAGATGGAGATGATCTACAGAGACGAGCTGTCAAACCTCTTTGACCTGTTCGCTCTGTGTGTGTGCGTGTGTAATAATGAGCAGAAATGACATTGAGGAAAGAGAACGACTTTAGCATGAGTTAATATAGGGCTGTTTTTGTGTGTGTGTGTGTGTGTGTGTGTGCGCACGTGTGTGTGTGTGTGACTGAGAGAGAGACAGAGTGAGCTTGCTGTTCATGACATACTATGTCTGGCATTTTAGTAATAATAACTATAGTATATAAAAATTAGCATAGGTTTAGCTAGTGCAGCCCTATCATTAAGTAGCTTATTAGCATAATAGCTAAATAAAGACAGAGGAATCTCATGATTTAATAGCTAGTTTGGTCTGTTCCTGTCACATAAAAACACCTGACACCAAATAGGCCTAAATCAGAGATTTATTTAAATCACACGGTGTAATAACAAGCTGTTAACTAGCTAGCGAACTTTGCTGATGATTTAAATAGTACTGCATAACAACTATAGCATAGAATAAATTTGTTTTCATTTCAGTGTAATTATTAAACTTATTTATTCAGCATTCTATGTCCTGGTTTGTATTTTTTATTTTACTTCAACTACCTTTTTAGGAAAGTCCATGATAGAGGTTCAGGCTAATTGTGGCCTATGTTTAGTGTAGCTGCTTAGTTTCTGGTTTTCAAGTATTAACATTAGCTAGCATGTTAGCAAAATATGCTACTGGTTTAAAATCTGTTATGTGATAGTTAGCCTAGATTTTGACAAACTAGTACATTATCCTAGGTTAAGCCTAAGTTACTTTTTATAGAACTCCCATCTTCAAGATTGAAGATTGATCTCTTATAGATCAATCTTCAAATTGATCTAGCATATCGTATGTTCTATATTTGGTAAGATGGTAAACATACCAGTACATATCATAATATACCATACTGTTAATGTGGTACTTATGGCATTACAGTAGTGCACACCATAGCACTTTATAGAGTACTAGGTTGAGTACTATGGCACTAAAGGCTAGTACTATGATATGTATCACCATGCTATGATATGAATACCATGGTAAGTACTCTGGTGCTTTATTGGGTAACATGGTAGTACTATGGTATGTACCAACGTACCACAGTGGCTACCGAAGTTCAGCAGAGATCTACTATGGCATGTTTGCACATACTGTGCCATACAGTATTAGACATACTGACACATACTACTGTTATGGTTGGTACAGGCAGTACCAAGTTAGATACCTGCTGAATATTATTGGACTCAAAAGTACCAAGGTGTTTGCCACAGTTCTGTGTATTATCCTTTGAAGGTATTAGTGCCATAACAAGCTAAATGGCACTACAGAGGTTACTATGTAAATATTACCACTATGGAATATATACTGTACATATGGGTAATATATACCATACGCTGTATTACATAATTTTGACAGTATCCTGGTACGTGTTCCATAGATCCATACTATGGTATACGGTAATTTCTACCAGCTGGTTTGGGAAGCTGAATAGTCATGACATCAGTGAGATTAATAATAATAGTAAAACTACTCTTAAACATCTTGTAATAAAACATTGATTCTGGTTTCAATTAATTGCCATAGTTTTATTTAACCTCCTAGCTCTTATTTAGCCTCCCCCAACCTTTGCTAGCTAGATATACAGTAGAGGTAATATTCGGCAAGCTAATTTCATCTCTTGCTAGCTTTAATGCATTACTGTGTTTACTGCGAGTGTGTGTGTCAGAGAGCTTGCTATTTATCATATGCTCTGCGTCTCGCTCATTCATCTCTATCTCTCATGCAGGGTGACAGGGGCTTTGATGGACTACCAGGGCTTCCAGGGGACAAAGGACACAGAGTGAGTGTGGCACAGGGCACCGCTTAATCAAATCCTACATCCCCAGCACAGTCGAGCACATCTGTTTGGCTGTGAGATGCCTTTGTGTCTCTGCCCAGCTGTGCAGTTAGCATCATCCATGCTTTTTATTTATTTATTTTTTTTACTCATATTCATCATTTATTGATACTGATACACCCTGGTCATTATTCATATCGTTTTCAGAATAACTTAAAACGAAATTTTAATGAAGACAAAATGATTAGACTGAAAGGACCTAAAAGACTTTTTTTTTTAATCAGTCAATCAAATAGAATCTATTAAAATGTAATTGTAGAGTTTGTTGGCAGCCACTGAGGCATCATTTAACTCAAAAAGAGAGCTCCAAAGCCAGTTAAAATGCCTGCTTTCTGCAGCCTTTATCTCTGACACTGTAGATTGCTGTGGTACATGATGTTGATTGAATGCTGTTGAAAAGCTCTTTCTTATTGGTGGTAATGTAGTAATTTAATTATATACACTGTAATAATTTAAAGTGTGTTTTCTATATATTTGATAACTACAGGTTAGGTGCATAATTATGATGTACATTTCCACCTTTTTTTTAATCATGCCACAATGTATGATTATTGTTTGATATGTGATTTTTTATTTCTATTTTAAGGATTTTTATATTTTGTCTGTTTAGGGGGATCGAGGAAAGCCAGGACAGCAGGGTCTACCTGGTGAATCTGGTGAGAAGGTGATGAAAATCATGATCTCGTATGAAAAAAATTAAAGGAATAATTCGAAGAAATCACAAAATGTACCAACTTTTCTGATTACAGGAAATGGGAAGCTGTCTGACACCTGTTTAGTAACTGAAGTTTGTGTTTATAGTTTGGCGCCACGCTATAAGTTTAACATATTTAAAACGTAATGGAAACTTATGGTTACCTGTTTAACCTTAAATTGTATTGAGTTGTTTAGGTTTCTCATGTGCTGTTAATTATTACATTATAAAAAGGACAACATAACACTTAAACTTAAAACAGATAAAGTAGCATCTTAAACTGGAATTACTTTCTCAGCACATTTGCTATCTCTATTATAGGGTGTACTGTAGTTTGCAGTAATTTACCATTAATATCATAAAGACATAAATATCAAGAGGAAACCAGCTATCCTCTTGTAATTCTATATTTATCCCAAAGCTTATTTCCATAAATAGAAAAGTCTGCTTAAAAGGCTTAAAATTCTACTATTTTACTGAATTGAAATATTTACTCAATTGAATTGAAAAAGTGCGAAAGACTCTTCAGTTGGATTCTTCCGATTGGTAGCATGGAAATGTAATCCGAAACGATGAGTCAGTCAGTGACACAGTGTTATTCTGCTCTTTTATTAAACTGTTTATCTCCACATGGCATTACCGAACCAAATCACCAGACGGTCTCGGTCGGCTGTGAATTTTAAACTCCAGATGCTTGACTGTGCATTTTGCACACTGATACATTTTGTTTGCTTGTTAGCCACATTAGCTTGGTAGCTATAATTTCCAAAACAAAGAAAGCAATCATTTGACACCAAGCACATCTTGGACGAATAAATTACTCTTCAGGTAAAAGGAAAATTGTAAGAGATAAAAAAAAAAAATTGGTCTCATTGTAAGGCTCAGAATGCAAATTTTGATCCTTAGCCTAATTGAGTGTTTAGTCTTTTAACCAATAAGCTTTTGAAAGGCTTTGCTGTCCCAGGTGTAGCTGCAGCAAAACCTCATGAATTGTATAAAAACAGACACGAGTACTAGTGTGCATGGTGGATCCCAATTATGCAAAGTTGTGCGATGTATTATGCAGTGATTCATGCTGATCAAAGCTTTCGAGAGAGACCAAAAGGGAATATCTTTGCATAAATAAGCTTTTTTCCCATCATTTTAGCTCGGACTCTGACCGAGCTGTGATACGATTCTGCACTATAACACAGTGAAGATGCTAAATTACGGAATGATGCTCTTTATTTTAGGGGGCAGATGGACCTGTAGGACCAAGAGGACAACCAGGTGAACCTGTGAGTATTACACCAACTCTCTCTCTCTTTCTCTCTGTCACACACACACACAGAGATGATACACCTCGTTACCCTCTCTCCATCTGGCCCATGGCTGATTATCTGTGACTCCAGCTCGAATCGGTTCCCTGCAGGTGAGCTGCCTCTTTAAATACATCAACCAGCGGTGAGAGAAAGTGAGAGTAAAGAGCAACGCTGGCATTAGCAGGAAGTGAGCTCTATTAGAGAGTGCCAGGCCAAATCGTGCACTCCTTAGAGCTGAAGACACGAAAGAGATAGGGCAGAGCGCTGATATGTGCAGGGTTAGAGATAGATGTGCCAGGAGATTGGCCAGGGAGGAGGAATGGAACCCTGGCCTGTATGATTATATTTCCATATCAATCACCTCCCCAAAGATCACAGATGTGGCTCTGGAACAGGTGGCTTGGCCGGAGTACAAAGTCTGAGAGTGATATAAACAAAACACACACATACACACATGCGTATGTATGCACATCCAGCTGAGTCTCTCAATGCAGAGATAGCTGCTATAAGACACAAACATTAACTGTACCACTTGGGGTAAATTGTTTTTATCTTATTTGCTCTCAGGTTATGCTTCTGCAATACCTTTATTGTTTTATTTACTTATTATTGTGTAAAGGACTTGTATTAAATTGCATTTACTACTATCATTCACTCTCTCTCACTTATCTATAACACTTATATTGAGGGACGCGGGGGGCACAGAGCCTATCCCAGGAGATTAGGGCACAAGGCGGGGTATACCTTGGCTGGGGTGTCAATCCATCACAGGGCACACACATACTGTACTCACACGTTCATTCACTCACTGAGAACCCCAATTAACCTAATCTGCATGTCTTTGGACTGTGGGAGGAAACCAACCAAGCACAAGGAGAACATGCAAACTCCATGCACACAGACCCTTGATGGGTTTCCTCTGGGTACTCCAGTTTCTCCCACTTGACCCATCTGAATGTCTAACAATGACTGAAAAGTAATCTTTCATATTAAAATCCTCTTTAAACCTTTACATATGTTTTTAACTCAACTCTATACCTGGTACTTGTACTATAATTCTTGGGAAAGTAATTCATGAGAATTTTGGTAATGAAACACTACCAAGCAATCTCAAAGTCTATTAATTATTTTACATGTTGTGGCTGTAATGGTTTTTGTAACGGTGTTGTACTCATTTCAGGGGCCGAGAGGACTTGTAGGACCCAGAGGACCAATCGGACCACCTGGACAGCCTGTAAGTCACCCTCCACTACTAATGTATGCATAGAACAATTCACAAACAGTAATATCTGATGGGAAATATGGATTGTATAGCGGCTGTTTGTTATTACCTCCTATTTGTTAGCCTGTGACATTTTAAGAGCTGGTTTGATTTTCAGGGTGGAAGATAAGTGATTAAGTTGAAGGTCAGGAGAATTTATTTATTTATAAATTATGATGTGAGATTTTTTTTTCTTCTGCAATTAGTGAATATTTCAAACCTGGACCAGAATAAGAGACGCACACATTGTATTCATGTTTTGTATACTGTATAAAATAATGAAAATCATAATAAAATGAAAATCATAAAATAATTTTAAAAAAAGGATACAGATAAAGATCAATACTTCCATTTTTATAAATATATGTTCATTCATTTTTCTTTTATCCTTTTGGAGAAAAATGTATAGTATATTTTATATACTAAAGTAAAGTATATTTTTTGCTTTGAATATACAAAAGTCACTGTGCAACATAGAACAACACAAATGCATAAGTCTAAACATGACAAAAAAAACGACACTAAGGATCCTAAATACCGAAAGTGCACAAATGCAAAGAGTGCATGAGAGAACACAAGACAATATGCAAGACAATTTCTTGTTAGAAGTAAAAAATAAAAGCCCTATAAAATAAACAATTAAATAAAACAAATTAAAAAGAAAAAACACACAAACAATCAGTTCATTAAAACAACATAAAAAAGATCTGACGTCTCAGATTTTTCTTTCTTCAATTGCACATTAGTAGATTTACGTTTACGGCATTAGGCAGACGCCCTTATCCATCTGAGTAGTTGAGGGTTAAGGGCCTTGCTCAAGGGTCCAACAGTGGCAAATTGGTGGTGGGGTTTGAACCTGTGACATTTGATCCACAGTCCAATGCCTAGCTCAGGGGTACCACTGAGCTACCCCTAGAAATTAGAAAGAAATTTCTAATCACATGGCATATAATCATTTTTTTTCTAGAAAAAGTCAAATATTAAAAGTAAACGAATAGAAAACATGGTTCCTCTTCTAATTTCTTATTATGCTATGCAGAACAAGGATCTTTTTAAAAAGCTCCACTTTGTCACACATTTGACAAACGCCGAACCTTTAGGCAGATTGATATACAGTACACCATTTGTACATTCAATTCAATTCAATTTTATTTGATTTTTATAGCGCTTTTAACAATTGTCATTGTCGCAAAGCAGCTTTACACAATCAAAAGAATCATTTAAGTTTTTATGAAATTTGAATGTGTATGAATCAAAATGGTCCCTGATGAGCAAGCTGTGGCCGACAGTGGCAAGGAAAAACTCCCCGAGATGAAACCTTGAGAGGAACCGGACGACTTCGGATGGTTTGGATCTCTATAATGGTTACACAGTAGTCGTGTGTATGGATCCCACATCAACCATCTCGCATCTTTCATGCCCGAGAGGCCTTCTTGCTCAAGGCGGGTGAAAATAGTCAGTTTCCTGTGTGAGCGTTCGCTAATGAAGTGATTCAGAGATATTTATAGAAATCTTCGGCCGAGCAAAACATTAAAAATGTTCCAGTGCTGGTTTGGTTGTTACACTTATTCATTTCAGTCCTAAATGTCAGAAGTATTATTATAATTTTTTAAAAATTTTGTATTATTCTGACATGTGTCTTTTAGGGGATACGTGGTGTGGATGGTATTCAAGGCTTAAAAGGCAACCCGGTGAGTTTCTGTGAAAATGATTCAATGCATGGACATTATTGATGAGTTACAAACTGTACTTAGCACTAAAGAACAACCACGCAAGATCTGCTTTCCTCAGTCTTTCATTAAGGTCATAATATTAATGAGACATCCAATATAGAAGTGCTGGGACACTATTCAGGAAACTTGGCTCGGCTCGTTAGATGACTAACATGAGATATTAGCATGAAAGCTGAAGCTTTGGAAGCTGATCTGTTAAATGATTCTGCAGATTAGGAGGTGAGAGAGCAGGACTAAAGTGCCGCTGCATCGCTCTCTGATAAAAATCCCTTAGGGTCTGTTTTCACTGAAGTACAGGACCTTAATATGCAACGAGCACATAAAAGCAAGCTCAGCCGCTCAGTTTAAATCTCATAGCCATCATAACCATAAAAAGAACAATATATTGCTTATATTTCATCTTTTCAAAGGGTCTGTCAGGAGAGCCTGGTCCTCCAGGACAGCAAGGGAACCCAGGCGTACAGGTACGTCCCTCGCTTAATTCATCACCTGAATGCATCAGGCGTATTTAAATCAGCGCACTCATTGTGGTCCCGTGTCTTCTTCCAGGGCTTTCCAGGTCCCCAGGGACCTATTGGCATGCCTGGAGAAAAGGTAAGCGGTGTATTTGTGTGGGTTGACCTTTGACCTGTATGAGAGATCAGGACTAAGCGGAGTGTGTTCGTTCCCAGGCTTTACTCGGAACCCTGGCAGATAATCAATACTGAATCCACACTGAGAGTTACTGAGAGTGGCTTAAATCCTGTTAGTACTAAACAAATAACAAACAGGACTGGAACAAACACTGTGGCTGCCAGTTCTCAGGCCAACGCAAGATGCAAAAATATGATTGTGGTATTATAGAATCATTGCATTATTGTGAGCGATGGAGCAAAAAATGTGTTTTTTCTTTCAAAAGTGGCATGAGTAGTGCAACTGAAAAATCTCTCAGCAGAGAAGATTGCTATTTAAATCATACGCGATACGGGCCAGTCATGTGCATCTCTGACATCATGCATGTGGTAAAGGATTGAGATCACTTTTTGTTCCGTGTTCGGTGTCACTTCACCATTTTCGCCATGAATCACTGTGAATTCACAAGCTATAATAAGCCATTGGTTGTTTTATGGCAAGATTGTGGTTTTACAGGGTGTTTCGGCGTGACTCAGTGATTTGTAGCCTGTCTGTATTAGAGCTGTGCGATTTAATGGATTATGCAATTGAATGTTTCTTTGAAATTTCAGAATCAATTCACACTTTTAAAGCTATATAGGTCAACTTTCAAATGGTAAAAATTCTAACACTGATGAATTGCTTAAATATATCCCACAGTCTCTGCAAAAACTGCAAACTGCTTTCTTCTTCTACCAACACTTCATCTTTTACTGTTAAGATTATGTGCAGTCTGTGCATTACTCCCACCTACTGGACTGGAATGTGCATCGGAAGATTGGCAGGAAGGGAAGATTATCGCTGTGTACGAGACGTGACATCTATAAAAAAATTAAAAAATCAACAGTAGAAGTTAGACAACATTTCAACGCATGTAAGAAGTCCAGTCGACTTACAGATAACCTCACATGGACGACTGAGAATCCTCACATATTTTATTGGTGTATATTTTACTAGAGAGAAAAAGGGGTGGGGAGACATGGGACGTGCTGAAATATCTTCTTTTTTTTTTTTGTATTTATTTAGGTGAACTCTTAGTAGAAATATGAAGTATGACATCACTCACATCAGTATTATAAGCCCATTGAAAATAAGGAGGGACGGACAGCGCTTTTCTCAGAGTGTGTTACGCCGTCTCCAATGTTGTGTGACTGTTGTGTGTTTGGTTAGAAAACAAAATGTATGGGCTTTTTATTATCTTTAATCAATTTTTGCCTTAAAAACTGTTGTTTGCTGGTTTTAAACCATCAATGTGTAAACATGTAATATAAGCATTTATAATTTTTTTTTGTGGTAGTTGTCATATGTTTTGCTGAAGGCTTCTCATTTCCTAACATTGCTACCAACATTTTCAACAAAATACACAGCTAGATCTAACGTGTAGACATCACTCGTAGCTAATTTATAATTTACAGTATAGTCACAAATCGGATTACAATCTTAGATAAAAGGGAAAAGATTCAATCATTTGATTTGTGAACCAATTCAGGTAATTCAGAATTCCTAAATCTGATTTGTTCTGGATAAAATCATCCAGTCAGTATTTAAGTGAAGTCACATGTTTCTGTTGAAGTGGTGTGAATGAATAAGCTCATAGCCACAAAGCAGGGTTTGTATTAAAAGAGAGAGAGAGAGAGAGAGAGAACCTTTATTGCTTTGCTTGAAGTGAGAAAAATGTGGTTTTGCCCATGTTTCTGTGCTAATTAGGAAGTGTCTCGAAATATGAAAAGTACTAACGGCGGATTTCAGAATGTCACAGAGCATAAGTCTCTTCATTTCTGACCTTAGGAAATAAAAATAAATATATAATTTGAGTGCAAATGGAAAATAATTGGGTTATGCTGAACCAAAATTGCAACATGGCTCTAAATTTCATGTTTGTAGATAAAAAGTGTTAATGGTGT